>CM046844.1:29095251-29695251 GCA_025618425.1 Heliocidaris tuberculata | reverse complement strand
TATATGTGAAAGTTGTGTTTAATAGTTCTTTATCAGAACAAGTCTATAGGCCTATATATTTGGTAACTATTATAGTGAAATATGTTGACATGTAATTGTTGAGAGTACTGACCCTTTTTCGACCTAGGTATTACAGGAATTATATTCAGTGTCTTGAGAAAATTTGTATAAATGTAAACACCATATGCAGTTTTCAGCAGCAATTATATTTTTGATGAATGGCGATATATGAAGAACATTCCTGAATGAGTAAACTGATGATTTGGCCTGTTTGAAAGCCTTGTATGCATGAAGTCTTTAAGTTTAATTCTGGCTGAATTGAATGCATTAAGCCACTGTCCCCAGCTTGTTTTAATTGTCCTCCTGGTTTTTGTGACCTCCAATTACACTCAATTAAACCATCATTCCAAGTCGGATCTTTTATCTCGCCCAAGAAAATTACAATGGAAGAGCTCAAGAAGAAAAGAACAGCTCCATACAATGTTTAGCAAGAATCAATACAATTCTGTAAGACATCTTTTAGTTAAGTAAACAGCGATCTCTATTTCAGATTCTAAATCTCTCTTCTCTTCATCGCATATCTCCATCTTTCAAACACCCTCTAACACTTTCTACCCGATATTTAAAGTGCTGTTCTCTTTCTGTTCCCTTTCTCCATCCCTATCTCTCTCTCTCTCCCTCCTTCTCACTCTTCCTCTCCCTCCCTCCTTCACTCTCTCCATAAAGCACAGACAATTTTGATCTTGAGCATGATCGGTTAAGAGTGAGCATTTTGTCCGTCTCTGACACAAAATATATTTTATCATAAAATCAATTGAAAGACTATCACTGCCATGAAATATATCAAAAGTTACTAGACATTTGGTTTTTCAAAGGGTTCCAAGGTGCCAGAGTTCTTGGATCAAACTATTTTTAAGCAGGGGTGTTTTTAAAAAGTGATGCTTTTAGCAAAATTTCCATCTGTAATGCGCATATTTCAAATCTCTTATGGAGTCATAAGCTTGTTTTGAAATTCCAAATGTCTGATAGCGAAGCTCATTTATCTGCAAATCAGTTAATTGTGATTGGGCTAATTTTTCCATGGATCAGAATCAGCATGTTATTTTGAAAACTT
The DNA here is from genome assembly GCA_025618425.1 of Heliocidaris tuberculata. Taxonomy (NCBI): domain Eukaryota; kingdom Metazoa; phylum Echinodermata; class Echinoidea; order Camarodonta; family Echinometridae; genus Heliocidaris; species Heliocidaris tuberculata. The sequence continues at coordinate 29,694,137 of CM046844.1, read as the reverse complement.
GGGCTGATGAGAACAGGCTTTGTATTCATCTCATCATCCCATATCTCATGAAAATTGTAGGTACTTTGGACCATAGCAATATTGCCTGAATGTGCTTTGATTCCTCAACAAGCCAGCTCCCGGAAAGCAAATAAAAATTAAACACCTTATAAGTAACTTTCTCTTGAATCTGTAATGAAGAGAGACAAAGGAGGAAGTAGCCTGTTTTTCTAGAGAGCAAACACCTAGATAAACTGCACTGAGCTTTCCTTTCATTTAGTCCTGGTTTTAGCACTCACTTCCCAACTTGTGAACAAGGCTTATCACCTACTTGCAACAACCAGAAAGTCAATATGTGGGACTGTGTTTTGCATTTGAAACAAAAGGATATAAGGAGATGGATAAATAGAGGTGGCGACGGTGATACTGTTGTTTTGGACTATCTGCCGGTTGACATCCCCTTCGTAGTTTTGTTTGTTTCTGGGAGAAGGGGAAGCAGTTGTTCTTCTCTTTCAAAGTCTTTGCTTATGTACTATTTATTGTCTCTCTGTATTCCTTTGCTTTCATTCACCTCACACACTTTCTTTTTGCTTGCAAAGATTACAATTGTTCCTTCTCTCCCTCAGTTTCCCTTCCCTCCTTTTCTCTCTCCCTCACTTTCTCTTTCTCTCTCTCTCTCTCTCTCTCTCTTCTATATCAATTTCACTCTGATTCCCCTATATTCTTCCTTTTCATATAGTTCTTATACATGTGAAATCTTTTGTTGACTCTTTATACTTTACACATATCTTACAGCTGACTTGTGCTCTTAAAGGAAACCAAAACCCAAGGAGAGAATCAATGTTATTGGAAAGTGATAATTCAGAGAAGCACTTTACAAAAAGTTTCATTAAAATTGGTTAAAAAATGAGAGAGTTATGGAAGTTTGAAAAGTCTCGTTTTACTTTCTATGGGGATCCTCAAATTGGCAAAATTGCTTCAAAATGGCTGATTTTGTGAACAACTCTCCATTTGTTTTGTACACAGATTTTCAGATTTTCCCCATTATCTCTCAGGGAGCTCCTTGTCTCCTCCTGAACTCGACATATGTGGTGTAAAATACATTTTCCCATTAAAAATCAGCCATTTTGAAGCAATTTTGCCAATTTGAGGATCCCCATAGAAAGTAAAACGAGACTTTTCAAACTTCCATAACTCTCTCATTTTTTAACCAATTTTAATGAAACTTTTTGTAAAGTGCTTCTCTGAATTTTCACTTTCCAATAACATTGATTCTCTCCTTGGGTTTTGGTTTCCTTTAAACATATTCAGTTAAAATGGCACCTTTTTATGTTTTATTCATGTTTGTTTATTTCCTTTTATATATTTATTATCTTCTAGATCTTGAGCAAGAATATCAAAGGAATAGCAGTATCATGAAACATAATTTTCCATTTATTAAATCATTAGCTTGATAAGTAAGTGCTAAAGTTATGGCACTGTGCTGTTATTTTGTGCAAGCTTGCATCCCCTGGTACCAGTCATTGAGAGAGAAAGAAACTCGATTTTGAAAGAACCAAACCTTTTTTGTAACTTTCCTCAGTATTTTGTAATAGATTTGTTTCCTGCAAGGGACAGGTTGATTGCGTATAAGCTTGTAAAAACATCTCTCTTTCATGCTGTGTATGATGGCGCAGGTTTTATTGAGATCTCTAATGTATTCAATTGAAAATTTGTAACAGGTTTTAAATTTTCAAACAGAATTTGAGACTGGAGGCACACTGAAAATGAAGGAGTGGAAACGACAAAGTGAATTTTTGTTAGGTTTTGAAGTAATCTGGATTGTTTTCTTGTATTTTTACTGTAACTGGGAAAAGAAAAGTCCCACTTTTCAGTACTTGATTCTTTGTTTCCTTCAATTTGTTTATCTGCTTCACTGTTCTTTGTCAGTCTTTCTTCCCTCTTTCTCTATCTCTCTATTTCTTGCTTTCCTCTATTTTTCTCATGCTCTCCCCCACTATCTTTCTCTTGCTCTTTCTTTCATTTGTCACTATCACACATTTGCTCTCTCTCTTTCTCTCTCTCCCTCTCTCACTCTCTATATCTCTAGCTCTCTCTCTCATGCGCTCTCCCTCTCCAGCCTTCACATTATCATACTCTCTGTCCAAATTATTACTTTCTATCTAAAGATGATCATTAAAAAACACTTTTTTGTTGATTAGATATGTTTGTAATGGATGGAATATTGACCCCAGTATGACATATTTCAAGCTCTGCTATAAGGGAATATGCACTGAATATAATATTTTGTCACCATTTGAATCTATTTAAATTTAATATGGGACAGGCAAATAGTCTTTCAAAATCTTCTTTTAATTCTCATTCATGTATAGTGTGTTTCCCACATAAGTGAAATGTTAACAGATGGTCCTATTTGATGATAACCACTATGGTTATTATGAATATAGATGGTTCCCAAATCAGTCTCCTAAGGTAGCTTAGCGAAATGAAGTGGCACGAAAAGTGTATGGAATTGTAGGTTATTAGTGGTGAATTAAAAGTTTTAATTTGACATTTGTAATAAAAGTTTTGGTAATATTGAGCCTCATCAAGCTAGGTAGTAGAGGTATTTTTACGCTCTGTATGGAAAAAATGATATGTTTCAACTATAATGCAAAAAAGTTATGATTTACAACAGTATGCATTTTGCGTTCCAGACTTCGTTTCGCTAACCTACCTAAAGATTATGCGGAAAAGGTTTCAGAAGCGCTATACCACTGATCTGAGATATTAAATTGGTATGGAAAGCTCATTAGCATGTGTGGGGTGGGACCTTCACCATCATTTTTTTTCTTCAAATCAGTGGCATATCCAATATCTTTTCAATAATATATTTCACAGAATGATTGGGAAATAATTTATAGTGACTGTTGTAAGTTAACGTTATCTGCGAAATGGGACTGGCCCTTTACATTTCAGTCTTGAAAGGGGAAGTCCTACCTGATATTAAGTTGGTTTTAATAAAAGCAACCAAAGAAAATTTAGAGAAACAGATCAGTGAAAGTTTGAGGAAAATCCGGTAAGAAATAAGTAATTTATAAATTTTTTAATTTGCAATCTACAACACTCGAATTGGCAACTCTAAGATGTAATTTTTGAGCACCTTTCCCATTTGTTTGTGCTGAAAAATATAATATATTCCCATTTTCTTGTTTTTGCAATTCATGAAATTTCTTTTGTATTGCCATGTCTGACCCACCTTGCAGATAAAACTCATGAGCCTAGTCATTGTAGATGTGGTAGCAATGTTTTAAGTCCCACACTGACAAGTAGAAAAATGAAAAATATGACATTATGTAGAGAATGAAAGAGTAAGGGAGAATGGAAAATATGCTATGAAGTTTAGAAGAGGAGAAAGCTTGGAGTATTTGAATGAAAATGTAGTTAACTGACTCTCAATCATGCGTAAAGGAGGAAGCGAATACAACACAACTTTTTTTTTTATGAATCAACTTTTTAAAGTGTTGTTGCAGGTAGAGTCCAAAGAGTAGACAAAAGAAACTTCAATGTGTTCTGTAGGACTTCTTAATCGATATGTATACAGGTGCTTGCAAGTCACCCAAGTTTTTTTTTCATCAAACGAAAAAATAGACTTGGGGGTACGGTAGGCTTTACATTCCAAAACGCTCAAAATTGCTGCCCAAACATTTTCGTAAAGCTCTGTTGATTTCTTCTTGCCGAAAATTTGTCCCTCGGCGTCGGCGACCATTGTAGCGAAAGCCGGAAAAAGTGTTTTGGAAAAACAAAGCTAAAAAAGAGTGGGACAATGCATCCACCAATCAGGGGCATTGTTGGAGAGTGCCTAGAGGGAATTGTGGCTGTGTTTGAAAGCAGATTGCTGATTGGTTAGTTCAGGTGAAAGATTTAGCCGTGGGGGAAGAAAGGTGTAACAAGGTTTTGAGTATGGAGTCAAACTCAGAAGCCAGGAAGTCTGCAGGATAAAAGGTGTTGGTCTATTGTGAAAGGGAAACTGTAAGAGTGTTAAGAGAGAACTAAAATGCTTTTTCTTCACACTGAGAAGTGCTTTCAGTCTTGTGAGATAGTAGTGCTTCAGGTAAAGTTGATGTTGAACCAAATGAAAGGAAGAGGACCACTTGGTATATTGGTGAAGGCTCTTGACTCTTATACTCAAGGCCCTGGGTTCAATCTTTGCTGAGTGCTTACATCCTTGGACAAGGTGTTTTACCCACATTTGTCAATCTCAACCCAGGTGTATTTTATGAGTACCTGGCAATGATTGGGTACTGTAATAATGATTGTAGGGCCCTCAAAAGAGAAGTATTTTTTACTGATGAGGCTACCCTAGGTAAATAAGACCATATTATTATTAGATGAAAATGTAAGAAATGGTCATTGATGCTGCTGTTGAAACTTAAGTATTCTAGATAGCTTAATTGTGAAATTACATCAGCTTATCTCTAACTAGATTCATCGTCCTGGTTTTGTAACTTGCTTTTTCAAATTTTGGATCATCTTCCTCCCATTGGTTCTTTCTCTCCACCTCTCCCCCCTCCCCTCTCTCTCTCTCTCTCTCTCTCTCTTTCTCTTTCTCTCTCATTCCTGATCATTAGACCCCCATATAATCCTATCAACAATCTCCCACTTTGTCCTGCTAGTATGATGGTTGGTGGTCATCATGTCCTAAGATTACACCCGATTGCTATTTAATGTGGTCCATCAAGCCGCCTGACATGTTTTCATGTAGCGGTATTCAATGTATTTTCCTTGGCGGCGCTGCTCAATTTCATCCAGATATGATTTTAATTAATCCCCAGGGCGGGGCAGGGTTCCCCCTCATCACTCATTGCGGGGACAAATTTAAGGGCATGGGTGGAGCAGACCGCCTATGACTGATGGTATCTTTCATGACATGAGGTGCGTTCACATATGTATTCTTCGACAGGTTGTATGACACAAGCTCCTACGACAAGTGCCCCATGATCAATTTCCTATGCTAATTGAATTCTTAACTTCAGTCCTGGACCTATCACTGTACCTACCCAAGCCCAAATGATACCCTTAAACCTGACCTAAAACCCACTAGCAATTTACATAAACATGAACATGAACATTTTAAAGAAATTATCCAGAACAAGTATTATGCCTAGATTGCTTTAAGTGTGAATGTCCCTAGTGTATAGTGATAAGGGCTTGGCTTCTGCACATTTTTCAAATAAATTTTGCCTTTCAGGTAACAGATAATCCATACATTATGTTATGTGAATGAGGGAGAAATGTTTGCCGACCAGTGAGAGAAATGAAGTGAAAGTTCTGCTTTAGGGCAGAGATACAACTCAAGTGGTCTAATTGATAATTTCTGGAATGCATCTTCAAACTGAAATAAGATAAAAGAGAGCAATTCTGCTTGCTAATTGCTCCTTCAATGTTCATCTCAAATAGAAAACATTTGTGTAGATGTTGATTCCTGGGAGTTCTTTGTTGCCTAAGGTATACTCATTTAGTGATTAAAGAAAGCAACAAGATATGGTTTTAGGCAAAATAAAACAAGAGTTTTGTCTGGCAGACAATTGCCATTTCAAAGAGCCTATTTACATACCATTCGATAGGAATCGCTCCAGTGTTTGTATGTGAGCCCATTTGAAAATGAGCCAACTATACATTTCCAAGGGGTTTCACATGGTAAATAGTTTAGCTTTTAAAGTGATTGATTAACTTTGTGAAAAATTGTAAAATCATCTCAAATGCCAGTGAATTGCGTGCAGTCCTCTAACTACATATATAATTAAGGATATGTGAAAGTATGAGAGAAAATGGAACCTGTTTACTATCCTAAAAAAGAGAAAATCGCGATCAATCGCTAGCGCAAGTCGCTCGGCTTCTCCGCTGCGCTGCAGTCACAAAAACCAAGCACCAGCGCTTGGCGATTTCAGAGCGGGTTTCCAGCCCGTACGGTATTCTGTGATAGAGTGAGGTATGCCAACCGTAAGGGTTCTTTAGGGTTCGGTGGTACTCTATCCCGACATCAATGTTCAATCGTAAATATCTTGATATTTAAACGACCGATCAGCTTATAAAACTCAGGCGATTCCTGTCTGAGCTAAAGGTTTGCAATTATGATTACAGCATTAGCTGAAACAGTGATTTTTTTTTTTCAATCCTGGGCAAAGTTAATCAATGCCTTTAAAGATGATGTAAAAAAAAATAATTGTTCAATGAAATATTCTACTATACCTGTATCCTGCATGGTCCCTGGATATATTATTGGACACATTTTTTTTACACACTCCTATGAAAAAGATTCGTTTCTTCTTCAGTAATCATGAAAAATGGAAATCAATGGGATTTTCAGTACAAAGTATACATGGTAAATAGGAGAGGTGCTGAAAAGGTACGATACAGAGTTGCCAATTTTCGTTTGGTGGGTTACACCTTTGAATATTAAAACTTTCTTCTTTTATCGTCAGATTTTTCTCAAACTTTCACTGATCTGTTTCTTTCATATATCTACTTTTAATAAAACGACTTATTTCAGGGTGGACTTACTCTTTAATACTCAGGGAGGGAAGGGGATAGAGAGAAAAGGAGAAATACTGGGTGTGCAGGTGAGGAAGAGAAATGAGACAGATAATCGATAAGGGAGTTGGAAAGGGGAAGAATAGAAAGAAAATGCTATTATAAGAAATTAGGAAGCCTGTAGAGCTCATGAAGTAAAGCAGAACAAAATTTTAAGGACCTGCTGAGATTATTCTTTATAATAAAGATTAAATAGCATTTGTATGGGTTTCAACTTAAGATCTGGGTGATGAAATAAGAGGGTGGCATGGAACTGTAGCATTCCGTCAGTAAGAGAGTTAGATTTTACCAGTGATTGAATCTTTTCAGAAAGTACTGGAATAAGTTAAAAATTATGAAGACTTGAAAGGTTACAAGATCCCACAGGTTGGTTAATCTATTCTCTAGGCGCCCTCCCTTCATGGTAACCACTTGATTACAACATGATTGAAAAGACTTTCAAGAAATCAGCTCCAGGGATTTCAATACACTTGTGTATTGCCTGTAGAAATCATATTCGTATTGTGCAATATGTCATTGTAATGTTTGCACAATGCTATTGAAATGACCTAAGTTTGACTTTTAAAAGTCTTTGCAATTATGTTTTAGGTACTCTGAAGCATAGACATATCTAGAAAGGGGCTTGGGGCCATTGGGGCCCCCTTTTTTAATTAAAAAAAATGAGTTGCTATCTAGACTCCTCTTCCCAAGAATCATGGACTTCAATGTTTTCTAACATTTCAGCAACCCCCCATCCCCCTTATCTGATAATGTTGGATAAACCTGTGATAAAAAGGCTGTTTCTCAGCCAATTTTACTCCAACTTAAGTTTAATAACATTTTAGTACAAGAATGGACCTTCATTAAAGGTTTACCAAATTGGTTGAGATGGGCATAGATCCATCTTAATATCTTGTAACCCATCTATTCAACTGTTTGTAGTGAATTGGAAAATTAAAATATCAGACTTTTTGAACATGTTTCATACTGTCACAATGTCTCAAAAAGCTATGTGTGCCATTGTGTCTGTGATTTGGGATCAGTTCTAGTATCGTATCACTAGGATGTAAGGTGAAATAATGTACAAATTATATATTTTCACCAGAAATCCCCCTGTTATTTATTTTCTAGCTTGCTGAAATTAAATTTTCTTCAGTAGATTTTCCAAGTATGATATGTAATAGTCTCTTCAAATTTGCCGAATTTGATACCAGTGTGACATCAGTTATCATGTAATGATTTCAAGGCAATGGCATACAACAAGCCTGATTCTCATTTTGAGTCCAGTCTTTGACTGTCATTTGTTGTGCTCTGATTTGGGTCATTAATTTCCAATTACTGATTGTTTCCTCGCTCTCTCGCTATTTTCTGCCCAATTTCAGTTTGCAGGCAGAGGAAGCAGACCCCTGTTCTTTGTGACCCGCCAAATTTAAAGAGAGTTTGTCCCTTGAGAATGTGGGAAGATGAGGGTTGTAATGAAGTATGAGCAGATTCCAATTACTAAATAGAATGATATCATTGAGTGCCTGGCAGAAGGGTTTTTGTACGTGCATGCCATAAAGTAAATTTCTGGTAACTCACTTGTAAGGCTTTGATTGCGCTATACATGCTGTACACACTTTTCAACATGACAGGGATTTTTTTCATTATTGACTAATAAAAAAGTGAAAATTGATGGTAACTACGTAATGTTGAAGTTGTATCAAATAAGCACATATTTTTTAAGTTACGGGTATTTCAGTGGTAACAATTTTCTGCTTTACGCAATAGGTATAGTGTGCTTCCATGTTAACAGAACAGCGCAGCATACACCCTTCTGGCAGCTGCATGATACATAATTATTGAATGAATGATATTAAGAGACAGAACATTGAGGTCAGAGTATTGTGCTTACTATATGCACCAAAACTGAGACATCAAAAACCAGAAATGGAGACTGGTATTTCTCAGTCATTAATTTGTTTTCATTGTTCTTATAGTTTGTTAGACAAATTTCTTAGAATATGTATTGTCCAAACCCATTTTTAATCTCTACAGTAGTATGTGTAATTTTATTTAACACCTTTTTGAAAAGATATACTTATTTGGAGGTTAAGAAATTTTATTCAGCCAGGGTGCCAGGCCAGAAATACAAGCTTTTTTACTTGAGATAATAGATCACCAATTGCAGGGGGAAAATTGATAATTTATCAGGATGCTAGACTAGAAATAGCAGCTTTCTTGCTTGAGATAATAGATCACCAATTATGGCAGGGAAAATTGATAAGCTATCATTTTTACAGACAAACAACTTAGTCTAATTGCATGTTAATCCTAACTACAAGATGATGCTAATCACTTCAGTAGCAGTATAAGAATGTTTAATTGGTGTCCATAAAGAACAGCTTCCTTGGATGAAGCCTGTGTGTCCCACAAGATACTGATATTAGTTTATCTCTTTTACTCATTATCTTATAAGATGTGATCAATGTGATACTGTTAAAAGTGTGATGTTATTCTTTGCTTCTTGAAATATATTATTATGAAAAGATTGAATAACCTTACAGTGTTTAATGTTGGAAACCAAAATTGTTGATAGTATAAAGATCACGGAGTTACTCCTTCATAAGATGCCTGATCATCCTAGCAACGGAGGATAATTAGCTCCAGTAGCTGTTTTCTCTTTATCTTGTTTGCATCAAAGCAGATGCTTCTTTTAGCTCTGTATGTCTTGTGTTTGTCTGCATTCAATTTACAGTGTGTACTCCCCATCTTCTGGACAACCATTGTACACAATCATTTTTATGCCAAAAGGCATTAAAGATTAAAGATAAAGTTGAGTTCTGGTCATGATATTGAATTGTGAAAGAAACTGTCTCAAAGCAATTGGGAAAGGTTGATTAAATAGCACATAAGAATTGGTGTATGCAGTAAGGTTTTGGATTCACCAAAATGATAAGAAATTGACTCAATCCTGCTGAGATTCACATGCACTGCACACAGAAATATATATATGGGACTACACTCAAATGTTTGGCCTGAACATTTCAGCTGTTTCTTGTCATATTTTGAATTTGAGGGCATTTGAAGAGCAATCCTTTTCAGGGGACATATCTAAGTTATGATAATCTTTCAAACTAACATAATAAGAATGAGAAAGCTCACAAATTATTTTTTACCTTTCCCAGAACTCAAGCTTCCCTTTAAGTTTAGTTCTGCTCATGTGACTTATTGTCATTTAAGAAACTGTTGAAAGGATGATTATGTAGTACATAAAAATTTGTGTATACTGTAGGGTGTTGGAATCATGAGAATGATAACAAATTGACCCAATCTTGCTGATAGTTACATGCACTGCACACAGAAATGTGTGGGACTACACACACATGTGGCACAAAAGTTTCCAAACTTTTCAGCTTTTTCTTGTCATATTTTAAATATGAGGGCATTTGAAGAGGAATCCTTTTCAGGGGACATTTCTTCTATATGGTATTCTTCCAAACTAACATAAAACAATAGAGAAAGCTCATAATTTTTTTTTTCACCTCTCTCAGAACTCAACCTTCCCTCTAACAATCACTCCCTAAAATGATTCTTGTGTAATAAAATGTGCTGGGTTTGTCTCGGATACCCTGGTATTAGGCCTATATCTATCTTTTTTAATGCAAACCAGTGAGTGACCTCTGACTGTGTATTTAAGGCTTGTTTGAATTCAATTCCATTTTAATATGAAATCAATCCTACTTAAAGGGGAAGTTCACCCTGAAGATTACTTGAGTTTAAAAAATGCAGAAAAAATAAAGAAAAATATTGGTGAAGGTTTGATGAAAATCGGTCAAATAATAAGAGTTATGAGTATTTAAAGTTTTGGATTCGTGACGTCACATGCGAGCAGCTGCCCATTGGTCATGTAATAAATATTCCATATATTCACATTTTTTTTACGTTCCACGATAAATTAATATTGTTTCTTTTCAGAATCTAGTATTGAATAACATTTCTGACAATATATCAAATGCACAGACAAAAATATTCTAAATTTTGTGAGAAAACTGTATTTTATGGAATATTTATCACATTACATAATGGAGGAGCTGCTCGCATGTGACGTCACAAAATCAAAACTTCAAAAGTCCATAACTCCGTTATTCTTTAACGGATTTTGTCCAAACTTTCGCCAATATTTTTCTTTATTTTTTCTGCATTTTTTAAACTCAAGTAATCTTCGGGGTGAACTTCCCCTTTAACTTCAAATCACGTATAGGCTTTATACACTTGCAAAAATTTTGCTTAGTCCCATACTATCGGTGGGGCTAAACAAGGATTTAACCCCACCGATAGTACAGGACTAAGCTTAGCCCACTTTCTGTTCACATTGCATTTTACCAAAGTGGGCTAACTCCATGATAGTACAGGATAATTTTAGCCTCGGAAAAAAACAGGGTTGCCGCACCAAAGGTGGGGCTAAGCACTCTGGCTAGGGAGATAGTATGGGACTTAAACTGCAAATGAAAACAGCAAAAAAAATAAACAAAAAACAAAAAATAGTCCAGGGTTAAGGATAGTTTGGAGTTTTAAAAAATCAAATGTAAAAAGCCCAGTAAAGACGTACTGGTGTCCTTCCAGAGCAATCCAACCTCTTTGGACAGAGAATTATTACATTGCTGTATTCAATCTGCAATCCTATCAATTTATTTTTTAATTTACTGAAAAAAATGGCTTAACTTTTCTATTCCAGCATTTCCATGATTGGACCTGTTGAGGTTTTTAAGATGAAAGAATTGAAGACAAGAAATGCACTTGTAATCCGTGCTTAGTCCATTTAGCTTAGCACCACATCAAAGGATGCAAGGTATACATATAATCTCTTGTAGTATCAAAAAGCTAGCACTATTATCATGAGATAAAAAGACTAGGAGGATAACAAGAAGAGATAACATGATTACAAGATCCCTGCTTTTATGGTGGTTTGCTTTGAAGATCTTATTCTTACCCACAGATAGAGAGAGAGAGAGAGAGAGAAAGAAAAGGAGAGGAGAGGAAGGGGGAGAGTTAGAAGAGAAGAGAGGGGCGGGGAGAAGAGAGAGAAAAGAGATCAAGACAGACAGATAGATGAAGAGACACAGAGAGAGAAAGAGACTGAAAGACACATAAATATAGGAGAAAAAGAGATGGGAAAGAGAAAGATAAGAGAGAAAGACACACAGACACACAGGGATAGGAGGGAGAGAGAGAAGGGGCAGGCAGAGAGAGAGAGAGAGAGAAAGAAAGAAAGGAAGAGTTAAGCTGGAGATTAGCTGAGGGATCTTTCATACCTGATTTGGTTTATAATCTGTTGTTCTTTCTCTCTGTTCATCCTACCCTTTTTCAATTGATTTCAGATGCAGTAAAGAGAGAATGAAGAGAATAAACTATGCAAGTACATGTATATTATCCACTCTTGTGAATAATCTAGCTTTAGAACTGCAAAGTTTCAGAAAATAACAAGAGAAGTGTTTCTGTATCTTTCTAAAGAGTGTTCCAGGTAATTTACATTAAATAAAGAGCTATGGAACAAAATTGAAAAAGGAAAGCTAAAAAAAGGACAACATTGGGTATCTAAGAATATTTATTTCAACCAATCACAATTTTTAAAAAAATCAAATATTTCCTCCTAGCTGCACTGTACATTTCCTAATAGGATGGGGGGGGGGGGATTTTAAAGCATGAGAATAAGAAATGACCATAAACCTCAGTAACAAATATGTGTGATAGATGGTAATGTTCTGGCAGCGTTGGATACATCACATAAAGAATATCAACACCACCATATCACGAGCTGTCGGCATTCTATTCAAACTTAAATACATTCTACCAAATAATATACTCTTTATGCTTTATAACACATTAATTCTCCCCCACATATCATATTGCAACATGATTTGGGCAAATACTGCCAAATACAAGATTAATACAATACTTTTACTGCAAAAGAAAGCACTACGTATATGCACGGGCTCACACTACAGAGCGAACTCCGACCCGTTATTCCATAAACTCAACACCCTTAAAGTCTCTGACATAAATACACTCCAAATAGCCCTACTTATGTTTAAAGTCTCTATACATCAAGTTCCATCTCCACTTAGCGATATGTTTATGCTCAACAGAAGTATTCACTCATACCCAACCCGTTACGCTAATAATTACCACTTAAATAATCCTAAAACTTTGTTAGCGCACAAATCTATTAGACATACCGGTCTCGACATATGGAATTCACTACCAGATGCAGTCAAGTCACACACTACTCTCTATTCTTTCAAGGCAGCCGCCAAAAAGTACCTCGTCAAACAGTATGATGACTCTGGGCGTAAATGACATATTACATCTTCTTTTCTCCTCTTTCTCCCTCTTTCTTTCTTCATCCTTTTCTCTCTCTCTCTCTCTAATATCTCTTCAATACAGTCCGCTTTTCTACTTACCATCATCTTCTATTTATGTTTTCTTCCTCCATACATCTCATCTCATCCCCATCCTTAATTGACTTCTATTACTTTGAATACAACGAAAAGTCTTTTTTCTTCTTTCTTTTTTTTTAAATATCCCCCTTTCTTTAGTATTTCCAATTTTTTTGTATAGGATTGTCACTCCATCAAGCTTTGCTTATGTGACAATCCTTCTTTATGATTCATTTACGTTAATTATACTTGCAATATTACTCTATTTGATAATGTATTGATATTTGTTTATTATGTTGTAATTCAGTTTGTAAAATATGTTTGAAGAAAAAAAGGATCATAAAGATAAATAAATAAATCAAATCAAAAAAATATGAAATGAAGCATGATTTTGGGTGCATGAATACCCACTGTCAACTTATAGCCTGTTCACACTAGAGGAAATTTATATGCCCCTCCAAGTTTCACATTTTTTGTAAGATACAATACTCGCTCGACTAGAAATGGGGCCTGGTTCTTTATTTAGTTTCTGTCAAAAACGATGCTATACATTTCGTTGTACGTTTCGTTGTACTTTTTTTTTTTAATAGTTATACAATGAATTTGTAGGTCTGAACAGGCCCAGGACCAAACCGGCAATATGAGAACAGTACAGACTGGAGTGTAACTCTAGTAATGATAGTTGTGAGATGGATGGACATGATGAAGACCAGGAGATGCCAACCATCTTAAAATGTCAAGAGGCTAATGCTTGGTATCTTGTTTCACATCATGTGAGAGAGTTCAGTGATAACCTCTTCATACCTGTTATAAAGTAGTCTTAAAATCTGGATGAGATGAAAAAAGGAATCATCCCAGTAGACTGACAGTCCATGAGACCAACATTTCAAAAAGGTCCTTGAGACAGATGGCCTGTGAGACTGACAAAACAAAGATATACATGAAAAAATATAGAAAAGAAGGAAGTTCCAAAAGTTTCACGAGACTGACAGCCCGTGGAACTGATAAAACAAAGAAAGACATAAGGGAATGATGAGCTTTTGGTATTGTGAACCCTAAAAAAAGAGACTGACATTGTTGGGTCTATTGGACTATTGGTCTCGTGGGCTGTACCTGAAAAAAGTTAGTATTATTAAATAATCCAACATATGTACTCTGACTGTTCAGGATTTCAAATCAGAGGGTGTGATGCCATACCCTCAGTATTTACTTTTTTATATTCATACTTTTCCTTTTGGAATTATACTTTTTCTTTAAGAAACCAATTTCTTCATTCCTTTACTCAACTTATATTGATGCCCTTAAATCATTTTTTTTCCCCATAAAGTCATTTTAACAAATGAGTAGGCCTATATTTTATTTGTATGTTTTGTGAAAAATGAGGCTGTGACATTACCAAATTGCCTATTATTTTGTATATTAGACAGTATGCTTCATATCTTGACAACTGGCTTGGTGGTTTTCTGATTTTCCTCAAACTTTTAAAAATCTATTTTCTGATGTCTTTTCTGTATTATTGGACACAACATATTTTTCGTCAGGATTTTTCCTTCCAGCTGATTATAGCAAATCTTGTAATGGCATCCAGGAATGTAAGTGCATGGCTAGCATATTTCTATTGACAGGGCTGGCATGAAACAAAACAAGCTGTTTGTTGTCTTTCAAAGTCCTTGAATGAAAAACAGGTCTTTATTGCTCTTCCCAGGAAGGGAAATTGTTTTGAAATCATCTAGCACCACCCATAGAGCATACCTTCCACCATATATCATGGCAAAGTTTATTGGTTGCTGCCTTCCAATCTGTTATCAGTTGTTTTAATGCAGGACATTAACTAGCTAAATAGGCTGAAATAAACGACAGTTTCAGTTTCGATCTTGAGGTATGAAGATCCATTTATCAAGGTGTCTTGTGGTTTCATCCAATGAATGGAAGAAAGGATGAGGCATCGCATCTTCTCATCTTTACTATAGTTATATAGCATAAGGCAGAAATGAGAGTCACTTTTAAAAAAGACACATGTCCACCTCCAATTAAAAATGATTCTCTATATATGTTCTGTGTAATATTTGCTTGAATACCTTCTTGTTTAACATGAGAGTCGCATAGAGTTGGCCCCATTTTATATCAAGAGTTGCAATTAATTTGAATCATTTGCAACTCTTTAAAATGCTGGGTCCTGGTCTATGAACTTTAACACCTCACAACATTGTGCCTTGGCATATGAAAGTATGGTCTACTGTAAAACAGAATTTTCAGTGATAGCCATTTTCGCAGAAATAAAGTTTTATGAATCGCAAAAGGTCAGTGTTTTGTCACTTGTGTCTTTGTGATTGAAATATTTCACAGCATGAAGTTTACCAAGATCAGAACCACCCAAGAAATTAGCCAAAGTTTCATGCATGCAAAATTTCTGGTCTTACAGTAGTTTCTCTTGTTGAGGCTTTAGTTCAATGAGATGGGGAATGATTCGTGTCTCTTGCAAGGTTATGTTGTGTAGATATTCCTGAGTAAGAGCATTGGTAGAGATTTACTCATTATGTCACCTTGAGCTTGGTATTTCTTGCTGTTCATCATTATAAACTCTGCAGCTTTGTCCTTTGATAATAAACCTCTTCGAGGTTGCAATGTTGTTTGTAAAATACCTTCATCAATGTTGTTTCTCTCTGCACTATCCCTTTTTCCAACATCATTCAGATCTCCACCCATTCCCTATGAATTTTTCTCTCAATAATAGGCTCATTCACATACCAGGGAAAAGTTATAAATTTGAATTGCGATTCAAATCTCCCGATCTAAATCTCATTTTCTCCAGCCCTAGCTATGTGGGATATATGTTATCAATTTTCTTATATCTTGAGGGCACAGCAAATGATCCGTTTTTGTTATCTACCAAAATGATCTGAACCATTATCAGAATCTCACTAATGGAGTGATAATTTTGAGGGGTAAGTAATTCAATCAAAACTAGCTTGAGCTAATTTCCAGTGAAGATGCAAATTGTAGGCTATTTTACCTTTGTGCTTGAGACTTTGTCTGTTGAGAGCCAGAAGGGTGTTAACTCTGTGTTAAAGTATATGAGTTAACGCCCCTCTGGCTCCAAACAGATGACTTAAGCCCAAGTTATCATTCCAGGCAAACTTGGGCTTTTACATGAAAAACTTAGCTACTTGTCCAATCTGCAGGCTAATTTGCCTGTGAAGATGCACTTGGGAGTCTTTAACCATGCTCATTTTTAGAGCATGCATAGATTACTTGACTTGGGCTATTTGAGATGAGGAACTTCAAACTCTTTAGCCCGTATTCTTAACTCCGGTTTAACTTACACCGCAGTCTAAGTGTGGTTTAAACCCAGTCCTAACGGCCCCTGTAAGCCAGAGTTTTAGAAAATCACATTCTGAACTCCGATTTAACTTAAAGTGATTGATTAACTTTGTGAAAAATTGTAAAATCAGCTCAAATGCCAGTGAATTGTGTGCAGTCCTCTAACTACATAAATAATTAAGGATATGTGAAAGTATGAGAGAAAATGGAACCCGTTTACTATCCTAAAAAAGAGAAAATCGCGATCAATCGCTAGCGCAAGTCGCTCGGCTTCTTCACTGCGCTGCAGTCACAAAAACCAAGCACCAGCGCTTGGCGATTTCAGAGCGGGTTTCCAGCCCGTACGGTATTCTGTGATAGAGCGAGGTATGCCAACCGTAAGAGTTCTTTAGGGTTCGGTGGTACTCTATCCCGACATCAATGTTCAGTCGCAAATATCTTGATATATAAACGACCGATCAGCTTATAAAACTCAGGCGTTTCCTGTCTGACCTAAAGGTTTGCAATTATGATTACAGCATTAGCTGGAACAGTGATTTTTTTTTTTCAATCCTGGGCAAAGTTAATCAATGCCTTTAAAGTCCAGTCTAAGTGTGGTTTAACTTTGTACAAAAATTTAGACTGGACTTGAGGTCTAAGTCAGTTTTAATTAAACTCTGGTACTTTAACTTAGACTGGAGTTTAAGTTAAACTGGAGTTCAGAATATGGCCTTTGACTTTTTTCTTGAGAAGCGCTAATCAGTCTAATATCTCAAGCTTGCTGTTCAGTCTGATGGAGACACATCTATCGTGGCCACTATTCTCCTGTTTGATCTGAACCAGACTCCCTAGATGAGAAGGGCAAGCCCTTGGAAGAGGCTGTTAAAAACTGCCATCTAGCAATCAATAACTGTAACCAAGGTATTCTGACCCATTATTCAACTTCTTCTTCCTGCAGAAGTCTGAAAAGGCTTGTTCACATACTCTCGGAGTTGTTCTTTTTTTTCCCCCTGCTGAAGACGAAATTTCCCCCTCTGTATCTGTATAAACTATCGAACATGCACTTTCTCCCCAAATTATTTGATCAATAACATGTAGTGATTACTATTGGTCAGTAAGAGTACTGTACTGTCAAACCAGAACCTTTTACATTATGAACTTTCACGAATTGACAGCTGTTTTTGCAAATTGCAAAATTTCCATGGTGTGCCAGTTGTGATACATTTAATTTGCACCATGAATCTTTCGTGAATCTTGACCACTCGAGAAATTTGCAAAAGCTTTATGAATGCAAAAAGTTGATTTGAAGCATCATAGAGGCACGCCCTTGACTATAGAACTCCTCATGCTTCAAAAAACTTACAAGGCAGATATTTTTGGTATGCATTTTCCTTTTCCCAGCCTCTTTTGCAATCTTTTGTAAGTTGTAGGTAATGTGAACATGCTATGGTATTCTTTGTGTGGTCCTAAACCAGGTGTCATTACTCTG
Source organism: Heliocidaris tuberculata (assembly GCA_025618425.1). Classification (NCBI taxonomy): domain Eukaryota; kingdom Metazoa; phylum Echinodermata; class Echinoidea; order Camarodonta; family Echinometridae; genus Heliocidaris; species Heliocidaris tuberculata. Next base: position 29,676,398 of record CM046844.1, on the reverse strand, counting down.
CACATTAATGTCATTTGTTCTTAAACTCATGTATATGCAACTTTTTAGATCAACCTTGAATGATGGGTCTTGCGCCATGTCAAACATTCCTAAGTATCTTAAAGGTCACTCAACTAAAAAATTATTTATATACAGCTAGTATGTATAATATCAACACCCCCATGTCTACATAAGAATTGTTTTATACTGTCTTGTTTTGGAATCATCAAAATAGATAAGATATTGACTAAATCTCGCTGAAAAGCACATGTACTGCACACAGAAGTGGGTAATTGGGACTACACACACAAGTGCCATGAATGTTTGGCCCAAACATTTCAGCTATTTCTAGTCATATTTCGAATATAAGAGCATTTGAAGAGCAATCCTTTTCAGGGGATGTTTCTACTATGATGTTCTTCCAAACTGACATAAAAGGAATAAGAAAGCTCACAAATTATTATTCACCTTTCCCAGAACTCAAGATTCCCTTTAACTGTTATGGAGATGAAGAAAATAAAGACTGACATGAAACCACACTCACAGAACCGAAGTCAGACTTACGTGTCGTTCATGCCCTTTCAAGTGTGAGTTCGTATAAATGCATCAAATAAGTCTAGTCACATGTCGCTTTTACTTTTATTGAGAGTGTACATAATCTTTTTTTAATTTGTGTTTTTATGGGAAAATCAAAAGAAATTACAATATTTACAAATAATTTACATACTTAGAAAGCGTGTACATAAACTTGCAATATCTCTTACTAGAAGCTCATATTTTGAATAATGTATAGTGATATACATTCATAGCAAAACATTTTTCTTGTGATTTTTGGTCCCCTTTCAAGCTCATGAACAGTTTTGGTAGAAAAAGTAAATTGGGAAGAAATGTGATTAATATAGTCCCATGTCATTCTCTTTGCATCAAAAGATGATTGTACAAGATCATTTGGTATTCCATCCATGATTTCAGGTGAATTTTAGTGTGAATATCTGTAAGGAGCGCTAGATCACAGCAATATGTGTGTAGTATACACACAATCCCCTTAGGTTCTGCACACATGGAAAATATATAGTGCACACTGCCGTTGTTAGGAGTTTACATCCCTGGCCCGGTATCTAAATTATTTGTTGCCTCTCATTTGTTTAATGTTCCACTTTAGGAGGTAAAATCTTTATTGTATTTTGCTATTTATGAACAAAAATCCAAGAAATCTGACCAAAAGATCTTACCAAAACTGTACATTACCTTTAAAGGTACACATGACTTTAGTTATGACCAATTCTCACAATCTCTCTACACTTAATTAAATGTTTAGGCATCTGGTTAATCAGACAGACAGTAACACAAGTCGGAGTAGCAATGATAGATTCCTCCTTCCCATGGAGTTGAATAACTGTAGATAGCTTTCTACTGTAGATGTAGACCTATTGAATAGCAATTCAATTGTTATACTGAAGTGGTTCCATCTACCTGAGTTATACATTGGTTGATAGATGATGCTAATACAATCAATTTCACATCCTCAGTGGTTATGAAAACCTATCCATTGAATGTAGTTTGCACAGTGGTATTTTATTATGCCATAGATACATGTATGTGTGACAGTATGACCATTCACACAGTTTCATGTATCATCGAAAGTGAGGTGATATGACAATGGTGGGGGAAAAACACATTCTTATAATAATGCATTGAAAATAAACTGCTAAAAAACTATTATAATAATGATAATAATTTTGATTACCCAGGGAAACCTCATCAGCTTCAATGCTGTTCTTCCTGAGGGCCCTGCAATTATTATTACCCCAGCAATTGCCAGGTACCCATTTACACCCGGGTGGAGAGGGACAAATGTGGGTAAAACATCTTGTCCAAGGATGTAAGCACCCAGTGAGGATTGAACCCAGGACCTCTCGTATGAGAGTCAAGAGCCTTCACCAATATACCACAGTGCTCCCAGATATGAAGATATTCAACAAATGTGAAATATAATATTGTCATGGAATGAAATTTGTCAGGAATGCATAAAGAACTACATACTCTCCATACCAGTGCTGGCCTTCACCAGCGAGCCCCCATCTCCCCCCCCCCCCCAAAAAAAAAAAAAAAAAAAAATTATTTTTTCCCCCCCCCCCATTTTTTTCTTGGTCAAAGTTGGATTTGACCTACACTGGACATACCAGTGTCCAGTATGATTGAGTGTCCAGCATGATGGCCAGAGATGTTGATTGGTCAAACATTGATGTGACCTTAGAGGATAGCAGGACTGGGATTTAACCTTTGACTGTCACTAGTATACATTTGTGTTGAAAGATTGATTCTTTGAGGACCCCATTTAATGGTCTTTGTTTCGAAGAAGGGTTCTAGGAGAAAGAAGAGGAGAAGGAGAAGGAGGAGGGGAAGCAAAGAAGGAGGACGTGAAGAAGGAGAAGGAGGAGGAAGAAGGGTCTTAGGAAGGGAAAGGGTGAGCAAAAAAGGGAGGGAGAAGGGGTTGTGAAGAACTAGCAGATATATGGAAGGGGGAGGGTGTGTATGAAATTAGGTAAAAGCAAATATGTGACAGTGATCAATACATTAAATATCAATATTATTTTGTTACCCTTCTATCATATTTGCTTGTTTGTTTTGTTTTGCTTAATTTTGCTTGAGCTTCCTAAATTTTTTGTTTTTTGCTTTTATTTTTGTTTTTGTTTTGTTTTTGTTTTTTCTCATTTGTGTTTTTTTTTTGTTTTTTTGTTTTTTTTTTGTTGTTGCTTCTAGGCCAGTTTTCGGGTAGGGCTAGTAAGTCCATGTACTAACAGTACCACCAATTTTATTGCTTGATATTTTCTCTATCTCTCACCAAATTGTATACACTCGGCATTTATATTTTTTTATATCTTCCTTTATCACCTCATCTTTTCTCACCTTTTAACTCTCTTACTCTCATCATGAACCATATCTTTCTTCTCACCTCCAAATTCATTTCCTGTGGCTGTACAAACATCATTATGGCATGCTGAAAGAAATACAGTCTGAAACTCGACTTCATTTCAAAATTCTACTCCCTTTTCACACTTTCACAGATCTCTTGTTTACACTATCCAGCTTCTTTAACTGAAATCGTGTACTGTATTAGCCAGTATTTTCACAAACGGATATCTTCGCAGATGGCAATGGCAGACATTTTTGAACTATTAGATTTGAACTCTCCAACAATTCGCAAAATACAAAAAAAATGAAATGGTTGTGGACTTTGCGATTAATAACAGCTTATACTATATAAGGGATTCATTTGACATCTTAAAAATTTAAATTATTAACTACTGAAAACCAGAAGCTTTCACGCCCATGAAATGTTTGCAAATTTCAGGAGTGGTTTAAAAATCACGAAAGTTTCAAGTCGAGAAAGTTTTGGGATGTACAGTATGGTCAGTGCCTTCATCAACCTAATGCATAGCAAATCTGTTTCTATTCTCCAGGGAGATTCATTTCCTATTTCATGAACATAATGACATATGCATTAAATATTACATATGTAGAGCATTGATAAGTTCAGTGCCATTTATCAGCATTTGCAACATCTTATCATGGTCCCCACTTCTATATTTGGTCTGGCATTTCAATGTGTTACAGTGCATCCCAAATCCATGATGCCTCCTCTAACATCCAACACCGATGCTAATTCTCAATTATCAGTGATATCGATGAACAATAATGGTATATGGATACATTACCAATGTGAACATACTGGAATTAAGCTGGAGATTTTGAGCTGATTATCTCTCAAGTGTGAACAAGTCCACTAATGATATTGCTTTCTCCTTGGACATGTTGGATAAAATCTAAGGTGTGATCAAGTTCATGTATTGACATTTAGACCTCTCAGAAATCCTATTCACAAATCTTGATTGAATGCTGTTCTCCTGAGAGAATACATACTGAGAGATGACAAATAGTTGATTCCAGGATAAAATGACAAGATTTCTATCATATTAATGCCATTTAAAATCATATCAAATCAGAAAAACTGCAGAGTAAAAGGATAAGAGGGAGGCAAAGGATGAGATGGATAGAAGGTGTGACCAAAGAAACAGACTGTCCTTTAAGAGAGCTATGCAAAGTTGCAGAAGACAGAAAAACCTGGAGAAAATTTGAAATGTCCATACTAACGTGAACTCAGTTTTCACAATTTGTCACTTTCTAATTTTCTATCTGATTTTGGATTCTAGGACAACTACCCCCCAGGACAATTACCCCCCCCCCCCCCCCGACAATTACCCTCAGGAAATATTACCCCCATAAAATGACGATTACCACGATACCCCCCCCCCCCCCAAATACCCCAGACTGGTGGGAGGGGGGTAATTGTCCAAGGAGTAGTTGTCCTAGGGGGTAGTTGTCCTAGGGGTTAGCTGTCCTGGGGGGTTAATTGTCCTAGGGGGTAGTTGTCTAGGGGGTAGTTGTCTAGGGGGTAATTGTCCAGAGGTTAATAGTCGGGATACGCCGATTTTGAGCAAAGTTTTGTGTATCTCTTTGTGTGATATTTCTGCTTTTTGCAAGAGCAACTTGCCATGAAGGTTGTATCTTCCTATTTTGAATATTCCCACTTTCCTCACAGTAAAAGAAGTCCTGTATATTTTCCTAAATACTGCACTTTGAAGGTTTGAAGGTTATGCTCTCTGAGAAGATAGCATAAAGCACCTGCCAAGTTCATGTAATTCTTCTGTCACACCACCAGTGCTCTTAATAAATTACCTGTGACAGTGATGTAGCTGAGGGTCCAGTTATTGAGGGGCACTTGTTTTTGCAAAGGTTTGTTATTTCCAAAGGTTTGTAATTCCCATACCAGGGGGTTCATAATTCCAAAAATGAAATAGGGTTCATAATTCTGAACATTTGTGGCATGACTGAGAAGGTACATAATTCTGAAGGTTTGTTATTCCAAAAATGAAATAGTGTTTGTATTTCAGAAATGAAAGAGAGTTCATAATTCCGAAAATGAAAAAGGGTTCATTATCCCAAGGTTCTTAATTCCAAAAAATGAAGTAGGGTTCTAATACATGTTCAGAATTATGAATCTTCTGAATACCCGACATGTAACTTTTTTATTGGGGGGGGGGTGAGGCAGGCACTGGCTATATGATTGGAATGAAATGCAAGAGAAGTGCAAGAGAAGACTCCTTCCTCTGTCTCAGTCTGTCTGCCTGTATGTCTCCAGCTCTCTCTCTCTCTCTCTCCTTCTCTCTCTCCCTCTCTCATTGTCTTTGTCTCTCTCTCTCTTTGTCTCTCTCTCTCTCTCTCTGTCTATCTATCCTCTCCCACCCTTATTAGAGGAGCGTAATAAAGATGATACATAAACTTCCTATGAAAACATCATTAAAAGTGAAACCCCTAGCTCCTGCAGTGTTCTCCAAACAAATATCAACTGACTTTTAGTGTTATCATTGAAGCATGGGGATAGGTAGGGGTGAATGGCCTGTATTGTTTGAAAATCTCTCTGTCTCAGTATTTTGTATGATTCATGGTGATAGAGTCTTACCAGCTCATCATCTCTTTCTGTTAACCACTAAATATTGTTCACACTTGATGGTGATATTGGGCTGTGACTTGATCACCTGGGTCACAGAGAAATGGAAGATACAGGGCTCTATCCCATACATCTGAAAGTTTGAATATAGGCCCAGATTTTTCATAAAAATCGTGATGGTGGAAAAGAAAATTCTGGCAATATATAGCGAAACTAGCACTGATTGTAAGGGCTAAGTAAAAAAGATAATCACCCGTTTGACTGTTTTAATAAAAGCAAAACCGTTTACAGTTTTGTAAAACGTATATATCTGAAAAGTTTAGTTTTCAGTTATTTCTCAATTTTGTGAAGTGTGTAGGGTCGTGTTACGCAGATCATTTACATGTACCTTGATTTGGTAGTCTCCTTTTCTTTTCTTTTTTTCAACATGTTCTGGTTTCTAACTTTGTAGATTCTTTTCCCCAAAGTCTTCTTTTTCTGACCAACTTTTACAAATTTTTAGTACACATTTGGGTAGCAATCAAATGGAACATCCTGATTTACAAAATTAATTTGCCGTAAATTATTGTTCATAAAAATTAGATGTGATTTAAATTGACAGGAAGAAGAACAGACAGGAAGCTACTATCATCATAAAAACACATCATCTAGAAATGAATTGTTCCATTCAACAATGCAATGTCCTTCATGTCATTCTAACAGCTATCAGCCTGTATACAACTCTGATGGTTTATACTCTTCCCTAATGTTCCTCTTCGATAATAGGCGGAGTTGCTCTTGAGCAGTCATGGCTGCAGAGTCATCTGGCGTGTTTCTCCTGGATTTTAAAATACTGTTACTTTCTGGGCTTAACCATGGACTAGTAGGTCCATAGTTTCACCGTCTATTTCCGGGCATGCACTTCGGTAGAAACACCGAGTAAACTCTTTATACTGTCACCAGTCATATTGGTCTTAACCTGTTGACTACTGAATTCTATTATTCCTATAGGCTTAATACAGGAGCTACCCTGCTCTCATACACAATGGGTTAATTCTGAGGTGGTTCTTTGGTATGCTGCTGTCTCAGCACAGTAGACACAAGCTTCATTAATACTGAATCATTATTGTTGTTTAACATCTTGTTGATACACGCATTCACCATGAAGAAATCTTTTGATTAGTTCATTTTGGTATGATGTTTTACCTTCACTTGGTGTCTCAAAATGAATTTATTTTAATTAGTCCCTATCTGGGATCTCTACCAGCTATGAATCATATGAACATCTCATCACTATAGATCAATAAAAATAAAATGGGAAATCATGCATATTCATTGATTTGTGGAAAAAACATATTTGATTGAAGGGAAATGAATGTGGATTAGACTTCCCTACCCATCACAGCGGGTTAACAACTTGAGAATCATCAAGGGATCGAATTAAGGCAACTGAAATCAAACACCAACAAAACTGTTTGAAAATTCATCTCCCTCTTCTCAGTCTTCTGCAATTGTTCAATTTGATATCCGTATAGCGCACGGGAGAATTACGTATCATCCCTTTGGTATTGTACCCTTTTTTAATTGAATGATGCATCTCGAAGCTTTTGATAGCACTCCATGTGATCACAGGTGCACACTTCACTTCAGGAATTACTGTCGCCATTTGAAATAAAGCTTTTGAAATCGATTCAATAGCTCTTCTTCCGTTTCTTTCTTCTTTTCCTACAATTGACTGATTTCATTGTAGATTTTTACATTTACAGAGAATAATAAGGGCTCCACACCAACTGTTATGTAAGGGGTCAATTGGAAGATATTGTGCAAGAAAAAAATAACAAGGAGCCTTCCTATAACTTGTGTAATTATTGTCATAATTTGAGGGTCAATTGCTCTCAGATCCTTATTAGTATGAATCCATGCTATCATGATTTCATTGTTCATTAGCATGGGTCTTGGATGCTTTTATTTCCCAGCCCATGCACAGATAAATATGTAGGGGAACACAGCCTAGGAAAATCATTCAATTTTGGAAAAAAGTTATATAGATGAGATATGACTAAAAAACAATGGAATATTGTCCTGTACAATTGTGAGTAAAAATAAAGGGGATTCTTGAGAGTATATTTTGATGTTTGTATACAAGATAAGAATCTAGATATTTAAAATGAATAAAATAAGTCAAAGGGTAGTCACAACCTGTTTTTTAAATGTAGGATTAAAATATGAATGAAATATGTACATTTAGTGCAGCAGGATCATACAGGTTTATGAAAAGTCATGTTTGTTTAGCTAATTACTTAGCAATAACAAATTTGTATGGAATTCATTTGACATTTGAATATTACCTAACTGAAAATTGATTGTAAAATTTCTTAGACTTGGTGACTGAGAATCTAATTTTCCTGATAACAAGACCTCCTGCATAGAAGCCAAAATCAAAACACCTCACTCATCATGAGATTAGACCGCTGTATTCAATACTATTCTTTTTTTCTATCTTCACTTCTTAGAGTATTTTACAATTGACTAGATCCATTGTTGTTAGCAACTGAATCTTCAAGAAGCTACCCAAGAGCCATCCCCTCTGTTTCTGTCTCTCTCTACCTATCTCTCTCTCTCTGTCTCTATATCTCTGTCACTCTCTCTCTTTCCCCTCCTTCCCCCCCCCCTCTCTCTCTCTCTTTCTCCTCCTCCCCCCTCTCTGTTTCTTTCCCCTCTCTCTTTCTTTCTCTCTCTCTCTCTCTTAAATTCTTTACTCTCTCTCTCTATCTTTCCCCTCCTTCCCCCCCCCTCTCTCTCTCTCTTTCTCCTCCCCCTCTCTGTTTCTTTCCCCTCTCTCTTTCTTTCTCTCTCTCTCTCTCTCTCTTAAATTCTTTACTCTCTCTCTTTCCCCTCCTTCCCCCCCTCTCTCTCTCTCTCTCCTCCTCCCACCCTCTCTGTTTCTTTCCCCTCTCTTTCTTTCTCTCTCTCTCTCTCTCTCTCCTAAATTCTTTACTCTCTCTCTCTCTCTCTTTCCCCTCCCCCCCCCTCTCTCTCTCTCTCTCTCTTTCTCCTCCCCCCCCCCTCTGTTTCTTTCCCCTCTCTCTTTCTTTCTCTCTCTCTCTTTCTCTCTATTAAATTCTTTACTCTCTCTCTCTATCTCTTCTCGAATGTTGCGCTCTTTTTCATGAATGTCTCTTTGTGTGTGTCAATTAATGTCTTGCCAGAGTTTGATGGGAGATCTATTCACTGTAGTATTTATTTTAGATCCCCATGTCAGCTCGTAGGTTTCTGAAAGAATCGCAAAGCTATTAGGAATCAATAAATTGACCCTTGAAACATTTTATGAAAAACATGAGCTCAACATCAACCCACTAAAAACTTTACAGAGATGTTGTGTTTATAGTTCTGTAATGTCTGGTATGATCAGGAAAAAAAAACCTAATAGGTAACCAACTAGAAGACCTACAGTTGCTGCTCACACTTTTTTCTACTGAAATTTTTTTAAAGAGCTGTGTCAAGCATGTATTTTTTAAAAGTTGAGTTCTGTTCATGTGATTATATTTTGAAAGAAACTGTCAGGAAGCATTTTAAAAAGGTTGATCATGTCTGCATATAAATTGGTGTATACTGTGAGGTTTTGGAATCATCAAAATGATAAGAAATTGACCCAAACTCACTGAAAAGCACATGCACTGCACACATAAATAGGTAGATGGGACGACGCCCCCATATGGCATGAATGTTTGGCCAAAAAAATCAGCTTTTTCTTGTCATATTTTGAATATGAGGGCATTTGAAGACCAAGCCTATTCAGGGGACATTTCTACAAAGATGTTCTTCCAAACTGGCATAAAAGGAATGAGAAAGCTCACAAATTATTTTTCACCTTTCCCAGAACTCATTGTCAGACATTATCTGCAATTAGAGTTGTCTTAAAATTTGTCATCATGCAGAGGGCAGGAATAATATAATAATAGTATTCCGTTCTTGTGTAGCACACATCACATTGTGATATAACCTCTCTATGTGTTTCCAAAGGACTTCAGATGTTATTACCTCAGCTTTAGCTCCAGGAACTTTAGCGCTCAGTGCATTCAAGGAATAATTCCTACCAGGTACCCACTTCCTACACCTGGGTCAAGTGTGGCAAATGTGGATTAATGTCATGCCAAAGGACATTAGTGATGAGACAGGTATTAGAATCCTGTACTTTGTGGTTCACAGTCTGGAGACATATCCACTAGATCAGACACCTCTACACTAGCTTTTGAATAGCTTTTGAATCCAGATTTTTCTGAAAATTCTTTTACAAGAAGTAACCATGCTAACTTTGGGAGGTGCAAACATTTACCCTTAATGTGAATTTAGCTTCTTTTTTTTTTTCTTGCCCTTTTTGCCTGTATTCAACTTTGATGATGTTGGATATAGTTAGGGATGGGAATTAGACTGAAACTAAAAAGAGCTTCTGTGTCATGAAATTATTTTTTACTTTGCATGTAGCTGTTTTCTGGCAGAGGGTATGTCTTTTTTTAGAGTCAAGCTTTTCAGAATTTTGTTTAAAAGGAGTAAATGCAAACTTTTAGAGATGCAGATGTTTGTCATTAATGGGAATCTAGCTTTATAAATTGTTGTGTTGCCCCTTTCTCCTATTCATTGTTGATGATGTTGAATAGTTAGAGATGTTTCTCTTGGGAGAGGAGATTAATTTTGAGAGGCAGTCACTGCAAATTCCCTGAGCATTTCAATGATGTCTTTAATCAAAAGTATCCCTGGTAGAAAATGACCAGAACATAAAAGCTTTTTATCTTCGCAATCCCTGTAGAGATAGGTCTTATAAGAAAACAGACTTCATATGTAAACAAGTTTGGGGGCTGTCTGTAAAAGGGAGGGCTTTAAAGAGAAAAAAAAATGATTAAAAGCTGCATGTGACTTCTTGTTTACAGTAAATGAAGTCTCAGACTTCAATCTATTTTGGTTCCAGTGTTACAGTAGAAATATTTTGAAGTGAGGCTGTGATCATGTGATTATATATCAACATCATTTGTATAAACATCTTTATGATAAAGCCATAATACAGGAAGTTCGATTTTCATTTCACCCTCCTCTCATTTCATTTGAATGTTCAAAGGGAATATATACAATTGACAGTAAACATCCTGTTTTATTCCACAAAGATTTGACACATTATAATCAATATTTGATATAAAATGAATCAGATGTTTAGGATTGACAGTGTCATTTTAAGGGAAATATTGCCTTGGTGGCAAGTTGCTCTGAACGAAAAATCAGAAACAGTTTGAATGAAGTTGGACTAATAATAACAATTTAGAAAATTGCTATCACTATATATATATATATACACATACATAATTCCTACTTAAGGCGCTGATATACGTATACACAATAAAAAAAATAAAATTCGCCTTTTAGTTGAATCTATATATGTACGAAATGACGTTACAGAGAATTAATGGAGTCAAAATGTTAGTATATGTTTAGAATTAATTTGATTCAATTTGCATTTATGGCAAAAAGAATCGAATAATAACTACCTTTTGTGTGCGATAAGGTATTTTTAGTAAATCCCCAAACTATTGATATAATCAAGAAAAACAGACATCGCCCTAAGTCCAACCTCAGGACTTTAGATCCCCAAGAGTTATACATATATAGATTTTCCACGTTATATTATACGAAAATGAGTTCTCCCTACCGAACAAAACTTTGTAGTAATATAAGTAATTTGGCGCCCTCTATGTTTATATTGATAGAATGCCTCCTACCCCTACAGAAATGGGAAAATACAGTGCCGAAAACGTTAAGGCGAATCGAAAAATTCGACTTAACGTCGGCTTCCCCCTTCCGTCGAATATTTCGCCAAAAAAAATTGCCTTAAGTAGGAATTATGTATATATATATATATATATATATATATATATATATATGGCACTGTTCACCATTTGATCCGACACACAAAATTATGTAAATACATATTTTCAAAATTTATGACTTCATGTGATCTTCTTTTCTCTCTTTTTTTGAGGACATATAACAATATGCTATGCATAATATATTTTTTTGTGTTGTCTTGAGGGAAAAGGCACTTAGAAGAGAACCAGAAATTGATGATATTTTAATGAACAACAAATTGGAGAGTTGTTCCCCAAAATATCACAGTGGAATGACTAATCTACCAACATTAGATTCACATAGGTTTAGTGATCTCAGATTTCCAATGTCATTACTTTCTTAGTTTTTGTCCAATATGTTTTCTCTGATTTTTCTGTTTTCACACAAGCTCAACTTGTTACAAATGTTAGTTTGGCCTTTGAGTGATAAGAACACTGCCATTGGAATGCCTTTTCTATATGATGTAGAGAAAATTGAATACATAGAATGTGAATTATTATGAAATAATCTTTCTTTTTCTCTTTCTTTTTCTTCATTCTTATTTAATCTTACAGAGAAGGTGAGACACATCCAAGAGAAATTGGAAGCCTTTATTGAAGCACTCAGGAAAGAGAAAGTATGATGGAAACCCTCTGCATCCAGATAATAGCTCAGCATGGAGAATTATTAGACTAAGGTTGTGTTCATAAAACATATGAAACTAGAATTAGGAACATGAAATAGATTGTTGGAACAGAGAAAGAAATTACACCACAAATATGTGTTAGGGATTAGTGTTACCTTCCTTGTAGTTTGGGGTCATCCCAGTAGAGTGACAGCCCACGAGACCGACAATAGTCAGGTTCACACGAAGGCAGCTAAACCTTAAGTTTCGTTTGTAGTTTCAAAACTTTAAGTTATCATGTAGTTTTGGACCGTATGAACGGACTCATAGTTTCGAAACTTTAAGTTTACATGTAGTTTTAGAACCACAAGCGACCTTGTGGTTAACCCTTTCAGGACAGGAATTATTTAAGGGCTAAATTGATCCCATTTTGTTCTTCAAATTGGCAATAATAATATTTTTCTTTTAGTGCTACATGGTTCTAATGAGGTGTGATGTTTTTAAAAATAATATTCATGGTTAAAAATTTCATTGAAAAGTCGAAAAATTGCCAATTTTGATGAAAAACAATGATTTTGAACCTCTCATTATGTTGCCAATTTAAGGATTTTAAAGCTTATTCTTCTTTTAAAAATTCCTGGCATCAAACATAATATGGTCATGAAACAAAAATTCATTAGTGTGTGCAGAAATTTTTGCTCTTTCTACTCATGCATCTGGTATATTTTCTAGAGCTCTGAATCAAAATTTATTGAGCCAAACCACAAAATGTGGTCAATTGTCTTGAAAGGGTTAATGCTGAAACCACAAGCAGCAGGGATGGGGGGGGGGGGACCGTGTGGTTGTTAACGATGACCTCTCTGCTTATATTAAATGACTAACGCTCGGTTTGCAGTCTCAGAACAACGAGCTCGTTTTTTCAGCCCGTGTGAACCCTCATTGTTATTACTGTTAGTGAGCCGTTGTTTCGTTAACTTAGAGTTTCGCTAACTTAAAGTTTCAAAACTACAAGTCCCGTATGAATGTAGCTATAGTCAGTCTGGTAAATTTTTAGAAAAGTTGTCATAAGACATCGTTCCCGTTGGCCTTCTCACAACTTTTCAGAAGGGTTGTCAGTCTCTTGAGCTTAGTCTTGCAGTTCATGCCAAAAGAATGAATTCATGTATTCCGGTTCAGAGCTTAATGCAGACCAGCTGAAAATCTACTGAAAATGAACCAGAAACTTTTGGGACTTGAAACTTTCACGTCCATGGACCCTTTTTACAGCTACAAGAAGTTTTGAGAAATGCAAAACACCAGCCATGCTTTTAATCAATCAGTTTGCAGCATGAAACTTTCGCAAATCTCCACCACTCGTGAAATTAGCAAAGCTTCATGCCCACAAATATTGTTGGTTTTACGCTACATTTGCAGCTACAGTCTTAAATAAGTTCAGATTGTCAAGGCCTGTATGATGTAATGCTCAGATAAAATCTTGGATTTAGCATCTTTGTACAGGTAGCTATCAGATGAAAATTGTATGAAATGAATCCGATATCATCTTTAAATCATGAAGAAATTTGTAAATAGAAGGTTGAAGGGGGCAAAGTATATGAAAGTGGACATTTTGTGTGTATAGAAAGTGAGGAAATGTACAATGTCTTTATGGAAATTCCTCTTTGGATAGTTGGGAGGTGCAGAGGGCTGTAACTCCAAACATGCATGTTGTGACCATTTTATGAGGAATGCTCTGGTATTAGCAAGAAGGTTTGTATGGGCATGTGGCCAAGTTGTTTTATAGAAATAAAAGCAATATTAAAGGTACTGTATTCCTTTAGCAGGCTCGAAACAATATGAAATTGTATAAATACAATAGTGTCTATAAGAAAATACCACTTAAGACTCCCCTCCGAATATAGAAACTGGAAACTGACTTTTCAAGGAATAGTCAAATGTAATCGTAATATTGCAAATGGAATTTAAAATGGATCACCAAATATTATGTGGCTATTGGGCGCCAATTGTAACTCTTGCAATTTATATTAAGGAAATCAATGATTCTGTAATGAAAACAGAAGCGTTTTTTCAGATTGATTTTGCTACAGAATCACCGATTTCAAAATAGTACAAGTGCTACACTTGGTGCCCCATAATCAGCATCAAATAGTTGATTACTAACTACTACTGAACATACATGAATGTAGGATTTATACATGTTATTCTCGTGGTGTAATGCTGATCCACACCAAACTTTATGTTTGAAAATTTTTGCAAAAGCGATAAAATATACAGTATCTTCAAGTCAGGTATTTGAACTCAACCTATTGTCCAACTGTACAAATCTAGATCCTTAATCATTAGTGAACACGATTTTTAGAGCAACAAAAAAAAAAAAAAAAAAAAAAAAAGTCCTGTATCCTTTGATAAGATATTAATCTGCATTTGCCACTCTCCACCCAGGTGCTAAATGGATACCTGGTAGGAAGGAATGCCTTTGAATCTGTGAGCACTGAAATCGGTAGCCTACCTAGAGCTGGGGTAATATTGGAGTGCCTTGAGCACCTTGCATGGTAGATGAGACTGTTATAGAAGTATCCAATTTTGTTTAAATTGTGTTCTATTTAATTTTGTGTAAGTAGATGGCATGTTATGTACATGTGATGATCACTTTCTCAATTTTTTATTTAGAAAAAAATGAGGTCATTGCATTCTGATTCGTGGTGGTGTTGGTGTGGGGAAGGAAGGCTGAGAAGAGAAAGCAATGAATATCCATCATTGTCTATTATGAACTATTAACAGAGCATCCATTTTGGATAAGATTTATACTCATCTCTTGAGAAACAATAAGTAACAGTTGACTCTTTCTAAAATAGGCTAAACTTTTTTCTCCTCCAATAATATTTATTCATTCACTTGATCTCTTGAAGCAGTTCAATTCCTCTACAATTTAGAAGTGACATAAATCAGAAGGGAAATTGGAATTCTGCCCTTCTCATTTGGGAGTCAAAATTGAGGCATTTCAAAGTCCCCGATTTATGAGAGATTGGAAAGTTTTGACATATTTGTGAGACCTATAAAGCTTGCTGATTGTCTTGGCCCTGTTTTTAATTTCATGGATCAGTAGCTTGCCAATTTGAACCTGAAGTAGAGAAATAAGGATCTATAGAACTTTTCCTGTGTGATATATACCTTCATATATGCAGCCATTATGGAGGTAATAACTCATAAATATGACTATGTAGCTTGTTATACATGTATCTCTATTGTGAAAATGGATGTTTGTATAACAGACTAATACTTATTGTTGCCTGCTCTTATTAAATTGGACAGGTTTTCAAGAATCAAATACCTTCAACCCATTTGTCCTTTGTCATTTCAAGAGAAATTTGAATCACGAATGATACTAGTTCAGAATCATACACAGACAAAGCCAAAGTGTACAGATTTGTACAGTCTGTATGTTCCATCTGGTCTCTGATATAAATATTTTATGTCAAAATACAGCAAGCAATTCAAATAATTATTTGAACTGTAGATATCATTTTTGTTTAGTTTGAATTATGATATCATTATTATATATTCATTTCAGATTCCTTGTATTATTGCAAGAGCAATATTATAATATTATTGAAATGATTGTCTCTTGAAGATAAACAATATATTATGATAATGATATTGAAATATCTTTACTACATTATGTATTGTCTTTGACATGGAATATTTTATTTGTATATGTTGTTGTTGTGGTGTTAAGAATTATGTGTTTATACTTAACTGATTGAGTACAATTATCATGACTGTAGTAACACATATGTTCACATTTTGCTTGAGCTTTCTACAGTACAATATCAGTAGTTTGTGTGTTATGTGTATTTGGTCTGTTCGCATAAGTTACCTAAAAAACTGTTCAAAGAAAACTTCTGTGTTTGCTTGTAAGAGGCACATTCTCAGATCACTAACACGAAAGGGAAAACTAAAACATAAGGTGTATAATAATGTATTCTATAGACTAGGAAAAGTTTTGGGACATATTCATCAATGAATGATTAAATTTAATTTGGAAGTTATAGTAATTTAAATAAATTTCCCTTTATTATATAAATGTGTGTGTATCAGGTGCAACTCCATATAATCAGTGATGATTATCTTCTAACTGTCATTATATGATGTAAAAGAAAATAAATGGGATGTGTCGAACCTGTGCTTCTATTCGTACTTCTCTATAACTGAATTGCTTTCATGTTCATTGATTTGACTGAATCAGTGTCTGTTATAATGTAAAATATATATGTCAGGATTTGATAGAGGTTATCTCTACTTATGTTTTATGAAATGAATAAAGTGATATGCAACATATATGACAACGTGCTGTGGCTCTCTTTTTGTTACATTCAAGCAGAAAATAGCAGAAAAGAGAATAAAAGTAAAAAGACAAGAGAGGGGGAGAAAAGAAATTAAAATGGGAAGAGGACTGTGAAAGAAGACGAGAGGACACCCTTCCCCATCTTCCCCTTAAAGTAATGGGTGGCCTTGTTCATTCACATTTCATCCAACTAGTAAAATCTCCCCACCCCCACCCCCTTGATGCCAGTACCACTTCAATGGCTTACCCCCCCCCCCCGAACACACACACACACACACACACGCACACACACACACACACACACACACACACTATAATTGCCACTGCTTTCGGAGTCAAAGAATGCAATATCTCTCTTCTTGTGTCCAGCGTGGCCTTGCCGGTGCCAAACATGCGACCTTTTTCTTTTTATTTCTTCTGTATTTCATTTATCATCAAGTCCATTAAAATTTCGTTTTTTATGCAGGGTTTTGAAGGTAATGTGCAAAAGTTGCGCGTCCAACAACCTTACCACCCGGTGTGTGAGTTCTGCAAACCGGCTTCAATCCTTTTGGACGTCATAAAACGTGTCCGATCATGGTTTAGGGGGGAAATAAACAGAAAAGCATTCAAGAAAAACTACCGTTTTATTTTCTATTTATTTATTTTCAATGGATTTTACGAACCTGGTGGAACCATCAGTAAAATAAAACGGTGCTCCAACTTAGGAAGAGCTGAAGAAGAACTTTTCAGAAAGGAAAAGAGGTACATGTGTTCTTGAAATGAAAATTACCGACATGGTATGTAAGTTTCACTTCATAACCAATACGGTCGCCTTTCAACCGAGCATACATTTTTGAGGAAAATGTCTACAAATTATGAGGTTTTAATATTCAGGTTGAAATAATATTTTACTTAATTGAAGTGTCATGTATTAATTTCTTTTTGTCTTGGTTGGAAATTTGTCCGGGTGGGAGGACCGCCCCTATGCCCCCTAGTGATCAATTTCTTCAATGATTTTGTTAGGTAAATTACTCGACGTGGTCTGATGTTTCATCGTGCGAAATTTCAATAACTGAAGAATTTTTATCATCTTTTTTCTTTCCATTAACAGAAACCAGTCAAAAGTAATAAAAGTGTCAACTCTGCCAGTTGGTTACATATGGAAAAGATCTCTCTCTCTCTCTCTCTCCTCTCTCCCCTTTTCTCTCTCTCTCTCTCTCTCTCTCTCTCCTCTCTCCCTTTTCTCTCTCTCTCTCTCTCTCTCTCTCTCTCCTCTCCCCTTTTCTCTATCTCTCTCTTCCTCGCTCTCCCTTTTTCTCTATCTCTTCTCTCTTTCTCAATCTCTCTCTCTTTCTCTGTCTCTCTTTCTCAATCTCTCTCTCTTTCTCTGTCTCTCTTTCTCAATCTCTCTCTCTTTCTCTCTGTCCCCTCTTTAACTCTTTCTATCCCCTCTCTCTCCATCTTTTCTCACTCTGTCTCCCTCTCCATCTCTCTCTTTTCTCTCCATATCTATCCCTCTCTTTTATCTTTATATTTTTCTCTATCTCTCTATTTTCATCTCTCCTCCTTCTCTCCTTGCTTCTCATCCTCTTACCCTCCTCTACTTCCCTTTTAACCATCCCTATATTCCTTTACTCTGCCGATAGGTTATTTTGTCAAATTGGCAGTCTCTGTGCTATGAATAATTCAATATGGTCATAGAAATGATAACCCGATTCAGAGGCTAATAATGTACGCAACATTATTATGTTTTTTACCTTACAGGAAAATGAAACCCTGGGGAAATATCAATTTTTATGAAAAGAGAGGATAGAGAGAAGCAATTTCAAAAAAAGTTCCATCAAAATCGGTTACGAAATGAAAAAGTTATGAAAGTTTGAAAAGTCTCAAATTATTTTCTTTGGCGATCCTCAAATTGGCAATGTTGCTTCAAATGGCAGGGTTAGTACTACGACTCTCCATATGTTTTGTACACAAAATTTCATATTTTCTCCATTATCTCTAAAGATGCTGCTTGTCTTTTTGTGAACTCAACATATGTTGTGTCAAATATATTTCCCCCATGATATGTCTTGAGCTAAAAAGGAGACAAGCTGCACCTTGAGAGATAATGGGGAAAATATGAAATTTTGTGTACAAAATATATCGAGAGTTGTACTACTAAACTGTCACTTTGAAGCAACACTGCCAATTTGAGGATCGCCACAGGGAAGTAAATTGAGACTTTTTAAACTTTCATAAGTCTTTCTCATTTCGTAACCGATTTTGATGGAACTTTTTAAAATTGGCACTCTCTAACCTCTCTTTTAATTAAAATTGATTTTTTCCCCCAGGGTTTCATTCTCCTTTAACTCCTATCAATGATTATCATTTCATTATTTTGCATGTAACTTGGTCTTCAGCGTTCGTTTCCACCCCAGGTACTATTAAGAATACTTTGACAAGGTTTCTTTTGTCTTCTGTCATGTCTGTCGCCTGGCTGAAGTGCGTCATTACGCGTGCTTGGCGGGTTGTCGAAGACTTGGCGCGCTTTTTCACGGTCGCTTAGCGACCGACCCAACTGCGCTAAGCGGCATCCCCGCTGACGATCTAAACCTTCCAGAACGCGCGGAATGTTTTGCCCTTCTTTGAATTCCCATCAAAATCCAATAGCCAGTTATTGTAAGCCTTCTAATGAAATAGAATGTTTTACTTCATATCCATTCCGAGTTGATATGAGATCTCGCTCGAAGTAACAGCGCTGCTGCGGTAATGGCGTTTCGGTTTCGAGGGCAAACGCTTTATTCTAGATCTAGATCTGGCGCATGTTGTCCGCTTGTGAATGACGTAAACATAAATAGATATGGCAATATGATCTTTTTAAGGTATGCTTAGTTTATTTACAGCTCGTGGACCGATGTTTGAAAGGAAACAAAAGATACCGGGTAGAATTCTCTCAGATACTCAAGACTTTCAACAACATAAAACGAGAGACAGGTTTGCATTTCAGAATACGTCAAGTCGCGTGGGACCACCATGACTCCATGTCTTTCTCTCTCTCTCTCTCTCTCTCTCTCTCTCTCTCTCTCTCTCCCCCCCCCCCCGTCTCTCTCTCTCTCTCTCTCTCTCTCTCTCCCTCTCCCTTTCCATCTCTCTTTTGCAAACTCCTTGCACACATATTTGAAGGTTTCCAAGCAAAATTATCAATTCGTGGTGCGTATTTCTCCTTTCCCTTCGGAAACACATATTGCTGTTGTCAATGTCGTTTTACGCACTACTCGCCAACGCATTCCTGCGTCAGGCAAATGACGCTTTTTTTTTTCCTATAACGCCCCCCAAATCCAACCCTAACCCTCTTTTCAGAAATCCTGCATTTCCCCCTGACAGTATTCATATAATTCCACTTTGATAAAGTATACCCTAACCGTAATTCTAAACGTGAAGAAGTAACTTCTATAAAAAAATAAAAAATAATTTTGGGGCAGTTTGCCCCAAAGTTGGTGATGGTAGTCAGGGAAAAAAAGGCCGCTCGCCGCCCTGTTCGCGCCAAAACCCGCCTGCCTTGAGTTCCACGTCCAATATCTCATCTCGTCTTTCTTAATTGCCTTTCTCATGGTTAAAATGTTTACAATTGAGCATTCTATTTTCTTATGCGACTCTGAAAAAGAAAACAATCTTGTGGATTTATGACGAAAGTTAATGGCGTCGAGAAATAGAAGCGTCCTTCACTGCATACCTGCATCATACAAGGTGGTCGAACCACACATCCATAAAGATTGCTGAATTTATTGGGAGATGAAATTGAGCAGAGCATGCACTTGGATATTTATTCGATATTTACAAAATGTGATTAAGTCAATGAAAGCTTGTCTCTGTCTGCTTTATTGAAAACTGGCTTGGCATACGAGTAGTAAAATGACAGAATGCGAAATATAAACTGAATTATAAGAAATAGCTCCAAATAACGACCTCACGACAATATTTCATTTTCATACCTCTTCCCCACCCACAGTGGCGTAAAGTGGGTCTGCTGGGTGGGAGGGGGGCACCGACCTACATCGGCGGATGAAATGCGAATCAACAAGGCAGTTGGATAAAGGGAAAGTTGTTCTGAAAGAAAGAGGAAAAATCAAAGAAGCAGACTGGAGAAAGTTTGAAGTAAATCGGACAAGTTATGATTTTTTTTTAAGTTGTAATCACTATAATGGGAACTTCTAATTGGTGATGTAGCGGCGGTCAACTTTCCCATTCGCTCCAACATACAAAATGACTAAAAATGTATTACTCAGTAGGATTTTAACAAATTTTGCTATCTACAATATATTTCGAGTACTGCCCAAGGGAAAAGGCGCTTAGGAAAACCGCAAATTAATGATATTTTAGTGTATGACAAACGGGAGAGTTGCACTCCAATATATCATTATCACAATCGACAAATAGAAAACTTCGCATATTATTAGAGTGATCTCATCTACATGTAACTTTCTTATGCCTTGTCTCTTTTTAAGTTTCACCATCCTATATTTTTCTTATTTTTCTGGTTTCACACAAGTCATCTTAATATGACCAAAGTCAGAGGGGTCGTATCATCTTCCTTTCCCTCTCTTCCTTTTCTTTTCTTTTCTTCTCCATTGGATGGGGAGGGGACGTGTCCCATCACTGCCCACGCCATCTCTCTCTCTCTCTCTCTCTCTCTCTCTCTCTCTCCCTCCCTCCCTCTTTCTCTCTCTCTCTCCCTCTCTCCCCCTCTCTCTCTTTCTCTCTCTCTCTCTCTTTCTACTTCTCGGATCCTGGTGATTCCCCAAATTTTGGTAGTCGAATAAATATCTCATCTGATGCGTCATTTTATATCAAATATTGTTTGTTGAAACCACCACGAATGACTACAAGCCATCTTTTAAGAGACCGTGATTGAAGGCGACAAGGAGGCTTTGTATTTTGCCGAAGAAGTAGGACATCCGAAGTTCAGTTGGTATCTTCGACTTGAACGTCAAGTTGACTGAATACCACAACCATGACAACTGACCTGTCCATTCGTTTTTATATATTAGAAATTATTATATGAGTTTTATTAAACACACTGAAAGAACTTATGAAAGTATTTCGGTAATAAAATAATCCAAACACTGAAGTAACCAATACCTCAATAAGTTATTAGATGCACACTACATCCATAATACTTTGTATATTATAACGTTTACGTGTGCTCACTCTTCAAAAATAAAGAGAGAAAAGAAGAGGAGAAAGAGCGTGAGGAGAGGGGTGCAAACTAAACTTTTCAAGATCACAAGTGAAACACTCTTTTCCTTCTTCTTCTTCTTCTCCTCCTCCTCCTCCTCCTTCTCCTTCTTCGTCTTCTTCTTCTTCTTCTTCTTCTTCTTCTTCTTCTTCTTCTTCTTCTTCTTCTTCTTCTTTTCTTCTTCTTCTTCTTCTTCTTCTTTCTTCTTTCTTCTTTCTTCTTTCTTCTTTCTTCTTTCTTTCTTCTTCTTCTTCTTCTTCTTCTTCTTCTTTCTTCTTTCTTCTTCTTCTTCTTCTTCTTTCTTCTTCTTCTTCTTCTTCTTCTGCTTCTTCTTCTTTGTTTGTTTTGTTTGTTTGTTTGTTTTGCAATTACCAAGGATAGTCATAATAATACTGCTTGTGTGGATGCAATGTTTCGTCGTTGAAGCAAGTTTGACAGAAGTGCTCAACATTTTATGTTTTTCACAAGCTTAGAAAGTCTTACAAAATGTAGAAAGAGTCACTTCTTAGGATTTGATAAATTTGATGAAGTTATTTGTGGATGCAATTTTAAAATCTTTTATAGCAAAACAACTCTCCAACTGAAGTAATTACCTTACAACAAGAGCGTCCTACAGGTCCAAAGATTCGGCTCGTGTGGTAAATCTGCTGCTCTGACTCAATTTATGATTCTATTACTAGGGTTTGAAGGAGGAATGCAGGTCTTTATTCGGTTAGAATCCCCTCGTGGGCAGGCCAAGTAAATTTTGATAAAAATCTAATATGAATTAAGCGTGTTATAGCTTTGGAATGTTAAGTGAATAGAGCTTTCATCGCCGTTTTGTAAGTGGATAGAAGGGTATAGAAAGGATTTGGAGAAAGGACAAAGAGCGCAAGGTTTCATGGTGGTGTGGTCCTCGTACCTCTGCAACACGAAAATATTCAGAATCGTCGTAAATATTAGGTGTTATAGGAACAGCAAAATGTATACTAACGTATAAATACCTGCCGAAAGTCATTTACCTTCGGCTGAAAAGCATTAGAATACTAGGAGTAGCGGAGAGAGGGGGGCAGCGGACATGAAGCCCCAAATTTTGTAGAACACCAAAAGTGCCCCCCTCCCTTTACAACAAAAGTGCCCCGGTTTTGTTAATGATTATAGAAGATCGTTGCTACATGTATGTACACTTTTCACATTAAAACTAATACAAACTATCCGTCAACTTTTAAAATGTGCATTTCACTACAAAACTCCGGAATTTATCGAATCACTAAGAAAAAAAACCCCCCAAAAAACATATTCAAACTTATCCTACGAAATAAGGAGTTATCATCCCTTATATAGTAGTGCCTGCTGCCCTCAGTTGTAGGTAGCTCTCCTGCGTCTATTATTGACTTTCATAATGTATTCAATGTATTTATTTGATTTCTTAAGCAAAATTATACATTCCATATGTATTTAATAAGTACATACATAAGTATTCAGTCATGTATTCAAATATGTATTCAATTATGAATACAATAATGATTCAGTTATGTATTCAGTTATGTATCAATTATGTATTCATTGTATTCAATTTTGTATTCAATTATGTATTCAACTATGTATTCAATTTCGTATTCAATCATGTATTCAATTATGCATTCAATTATGCATTCAACAAGTATAATTATGTACTATGCATGAGATCTGTACCATACCTGAAAATTTATGTTGAAAATAACAATAATAATAAAAATGGCCGCTCATATCCGTTACGCAGTGACGCTCATGACGCTTAGACATTATTACCCCGTTTACAGCCGAGCTGCCGAAGTAACTAGCGCTCAAGCATATCGGGTACCCATTTACACCTGGGTGGAGATTGGCAAATGTAGATTAGTGTCTTGCCAAAGGACGTTATTACCGTGAAGGGATTCGAACCCCATACTTTGTGAGGTGCAGTCCGGTGACTTATCCACTAGACCACAACACCTCTACTAGGATGCAGAAACCAATAATTCAAATCAAATCAAATCACAAGGTAATTGTTGAGTCCCTCTATAAAATGCCAACAATATTTTGTCATCAACTCGGATATAAATGATTATAAAAATGAGACTCTTTGGGTTTTCATGACGCATACCTGGAAATAGAATTATGCAAACAATTGCAGATGTGGAGAACGTAATCTCGAAAAGCTCTTAGAATTCTGCTTTTTAGATCACTGATTAAAGGCACATTCAGCTATTGACGAGCAGAGTGGTTAGGCTTATAGCTTGAGGATGGGATTGCATAATAGAGAGATGAGGTGTCCGTGTACATACACATTTTAAAAGAGAGGAACATCTACAGTAAACCTATTTCATAAAAAAAACATGAAAAATATCTATATCATACTCCCATTACCCTGTCTTAGCGAAGTTGACCTTAGGGCACTGAGAGTATTCACTGCATTAGGAATACTACCCAATCCTACACATTCAATACAACTGTGTTGAGAGAGGCACATGTAGATTAATCTCTTTCTAAAGAACATAAATACCCCTTTTACTCGAACCGCGAATCACTTGCCCCAGAGTCCGGTAGCGTGTCCACCAGACCACGACCCCATGAGGTAGCTCTGACGTACTATGATCCGGCAACAATTACTCAGCATATTTTCGTCAAACATTATAGGGTTAGGGTCAGAATTGGTTGTTAGGTTAGGTTTAGGGTTCGAGTCATATTGAAGTACAGGGTCAGGTCTAAGGTTGAAGTCAGGAATTCGGTTAGAGTAGGATACTGACCGCGGAGCAATAATTGTCGCAGGACAGCAGAAGCTTGTGTCGTACAACAACACAGTTCCGTTTTTTGCAGAATGTAGCTTTAATCATTGTATTCCAATAATAATCCTTAATGACGAGCCATTAGGTAAGGGGTTTCTCTGGGAGCCCCAGATGTTAGGACGATTTTAAGTCTGTTCCCACGACTCTTGTGACCCTTTCCTTTTCTGACCCCTTCTCTTCGTCATCCTGTACCCCACCCCCAATCCTTCTTCATGTTTCCTCCATGCTACATCATTCAACGAGGTCATCAGCTAAATCGTCCAATAGATCTCGACGGTAGTCGAAGGCATTATTCGCTGCCCTTGTCGTGAGAGTTAGAAAGACATTGAAAGAGGCAAGATAGCGTTGATGAATGAAGAGAAGGTAAGCATGAAAATGGGGGCTTTACCAAGGAGGTACTAAGCTAGCACTACCTTGGTTCTGCTATCGACCATCGATCTCTACCACACTTGCTTCAGAGACAATTGCTCTGCGGTCAATAACCGTGCCAGTGCTTCAACCATGGACAAACGCTATACATAACCCTAACCCTAAAAACTCTCTTAAATCTAATTCCGACCCTAACCCTATATCTCTGACTAAAACCCGAAGCGATTAATTATCGCCAGAGAAAATGTCGGGGCATAAAATTGGTGGAAATGCGAGATGGAAGTGGGAGGCACAAAATTATTATATAGTGGATGTTACCAAAATAATTCGTCTGCTTTGTCATCTTTGCTGTTCGTCAAATTGTTTAACCCTCCCTATCTTCAGTCTCCCTCCCCCTAATCTAGGCACAATTTGCCGGGGGGGGGGGGTGACGTCTAATTTAATGCCCGAAAATCAGCTTTCCTGTTTCCAGTTTAAAAACTATACTTTATATACTGAAAATGTATATTCGTCATCAAAATGCACCCCTCGTCTATGAGGCGATGGCTTCCCGGATATTCTCTGGATTGCAGCCCCTCAGCCCCCTGCCTAAGACGCCTATGTTCCTATCCTGCCATTACCCCTCCATATTTCCTGCTTCATCATAATGGATGATTCTATAGGGTCACAAATGGCCCCTGCCCCCCCCCCCCCTTTGAAACCCAAGTGGCATACCCTAAGTACACAACCCCCAAAATAATTCGTCTGCTTTGTCATCTTTGCTGCTCGTCAAATTGTTTACCCCTCCCTACCTTCAGTCTCCCTCCCCCTAATCTAGGCACAATTTGCCGGGGGGGGGGGGGGGGGGGGGGGGAGGGGGGGGGTGACGTCTAATTTAATGCCCGAAAATCAGCTTTCCTGTTTCCAGTTTGAAAATTATACTTTATATACTGAAAATGTATATTCGTCATCAAAATGCACCCCCTCGTCTATGAGGCGATGGCTTCCCGGATATTTTCTGGATTGCAGCCCCTCAGCCCCCTGCCTAAGACGCCTATGTTCCTATCCTGCCATTACACCCCCCCCCCCCATATTTCCTGCTTCGTCATAATGGATGATTTTATAGGGACACAAATGGCCCCTGCCCCCCCCCCCCCTTTGAAACCCAAGTGGCATACCCTAAGTACATAACCCCAAAAATATGTCTCCCCTCCATTTTCACATTTTCAACCCTAAAATGGAATGGGTGGCTTCTCTTTTTTTTTTTGGGGGGGGGGGGGGAGGTCGGAATTGTCAGATTTTTTTTCCTGAACTGTCCCCCATCCCCTTCAAAAAAAAAATCCTGAATCCGCCCCTGCTTCATCATAATCAAGTTCAAGATCAAACCAGTACCTTGCATAGCAATCGATTTCTTCTTCCCACGATGATAAATTGCTGATTGAAATGAAAGACCTGCGATTCAACATTTTCTCATACTTCCGTCGTGGTTTGACCTCCCCTTCTTCTGTTCTTTTTTGGGGGTGATGTTTGTAGTGTATTTACTCTACCTCATCATAACCTAATCTAGACCAACATTAGGCCAAATAACATTTATTTTTAGTTTCTCGTCCAATCCTCTTTCCTTTTTCACTTGGCGTGATTATTTTTTTTTCTTGTTGTTTGATATTTTTTGTTAAGAAATTAAATAAGTAATTTAGACATGAGGATACAAAAATCATTATGGAAAATATACTCGACAGAGACTTGTCGTTCACAAGTGTCAGCAATACAGAAATATCTTTTCTCTTTATATTTTGTACCGGTTCGTTTTTGTTTTTTATTTGTTTGTTTTTTGTTTGTTTGTTTTTGATGTTTTGTTTGTTTTGTTTTTCAGTAATCTTTTATTGATTCCATATGATATCAAAACAAAACATAGCAATCAACACACACACACACACTTTTTGTTTTTCAAAATATTTTATTAGAGATTTCATTCAAAATAGATCATTACATAAAATAAATGTAAATAATTTCAAACAAATACAAATCTTCATTTCGTTTTCATACCATAGTGTTAAATTATTCACAAGACAAGCATGGAAGAATGTTGGAATGAAATCACTAAGTAAATAATATATTGACAAACACTAACGTACGCCCTATACCCCCTCCCTATGTCCCACAATGTATAATATTCAATGTAAATGATCTTTCATTCAAAATATGTTAATGTTCTTTTCTTTTTTGTTATTTTCCTAGTTCATATTAAGATCTCCTTTAAATTAATAAAGGGGTAAACAAAAATGTATAATTACGGTATAATTAAATGAAATACAATTCTTCATGTTATATTCATGTTATATACACACACACCCCCCCCACCCACACACACACACACACACACACACACACACACACACACACACACACACACACACACACACACATATATATATATATATATATATATATATATATATATATATATATATATTTAAATTAACATAAATCAGTAGTAAGTAATTAATAAAATCAAGTATTTGTTATACTTCAAAACTACTGGTTTGTTGTTTCTTTAAATCGATTTTCATACAGTATTTGTCACATGTTATACCTGTGGAAATTCCTTTATAATATTCGTTGAAATCAAATGCATTCATGTGAAACTTTCTTCCAAAAGAAACCCCTTTGCGTTTTTCCAGATGATTGTGTCATATGAGAAATCGCTTAACTCTCCACGGCTCGCGACCACAATTCTTTTAACAGTAGAACTCATGAGAAACACTTCTACGCCTGTCCATATAAATTAAGGCCTAGAAAGGCTACATATTCATTTTTGTCACTTTTATGTTGGCTATAATTCACGGCAGACCCCATCCACGTGGGCATAGATTGGTACTTCCAGTCGTTTCCTTGCCTTGTATACCAAGAGCACTGTACACCACCAATTGATGATTAGTAGCTCAATATCACGAAACGCCTGGAAGCATTTACCTGCATTTTAAACATGTAGACATTTCATAAATTTGTATCTTGTTTACTGTACTGCCTTTAACTTTTTTGAGGGATAAACAATATTTTTGGGGCGAATCCTAAACAACAGGTTAAAATGGTGATAATCACAGTCGAAAACAGAATGGTGGGTCGGTAGCGAATATAATTGAATTTAGATTGGGAATTTGGCACTGCAAAACTGCAATTTGATATAATCACCTGGAATTTGATATATTATTAAATTTGCGTGAAAGAAAAGAAAAGGAGGCAGTGCGGGAAGGAAGTCATAAAATTATATTTCGAGGTGACGTTTCTCCTAGAACCCGCAGAGAAAATATAACAGGACAACGTACATGTAATTTGAATATGATTACTTTATTGCAGCAACAAGTGCAGCATATTTGCTGCTGCTGCAGGTTACGATGATGGTGACGAGGACGACGACGACGACGATGATGATGATACTGATAATAATGGTGATAGTGGCGACGGTGGTGATAATGGTGATAGTTGAGTTGGTGGTAGTGGTGGTGGTGGTGGTGATGTTGATGGTGGTGGTGGTTGTGGTGATGATGGTAGTGGTGGTGGTAGTGGTGGTGGTGAAGTTGTACAACACATTCTCAAGCACCAATTCTCTGCGTCCATTGTGTACACTAATCATACTCTACACTTCAACCCTGGACCAAACACTGTACCTAACCCTCACCCTAACCCTAACCCTAACCCTAAACCGAACCCTCAACTTAACCCAAAACCCAATTGGAACCCTAACTCTAACCTTATAATCTTTGACGCGATAAAGCCGAGAGCAATTGTCGCCAGAGCATATGTCGGATCACCTAGGATAATGGTGGTTATGGTGGTGGTGGTGGTAGTAAAGGTGATGATGATGATGATGATGATGGTGATGATGATGATGATAATGGTGAAGGTGATGGTGATGATGATGATGATGGTGATGATGATGATGATGATGGTGATGATGATGATGATGATGATGATGATGGTGATGATGATGATGATGATGATGATGGTGAAGGTGATGGTGATGATGATGATGATGGTGATGATGATGATGATGATGGTGATGATGATGATGATGGTGGTGATGATGATGATGATGATGATGGTGATGATGATGATGATGATGGTGATGATGGTGGTGGTGATGATGATGATGGTGATAATGATGATGATGATGGTGATGATGATGATGATGATGGTGATGATGATGATGATGGTGATGATGGTGATGATGACGATGATGATGATATTGATGATGAATGAGGGTGGTAGTGGTGGTGGTGGCGGCGGTGGTAGTGATGGTGTTGTTAATTGTGATGATGCTGTTGTTGATGACGAAAGTGATGATGATGACAATGATGATGATAATGGTGCAACTGCCCAAAATGAAAACGGTATTGAATTTTTATAGATTAATTTATTTATCTATTGCTTTCCTCAAAGTGATATTGGAAAGGAGTAAGCAAGTTATCGATCTCATTTCATATGGAGAGGCAGCATAAAATGAAGCCATAAGCTATCAACACCCTTCATAAACACTAAACCAACATTCCAGCGTTTACACGCAGGAATAACAAGCTCAGTAGCTTGATTGTGTTTAGATGGAGAACAGATGTGTGTATAGATCGGGTTCCTAATGTGTTTGAACCCCAATCTTATGATACTGATGAGCATGTTGATGCCCATGATTACCAGGGCAGATACGCCTCGTGATCAGGTGATGATGCTTGACAAACAAGATGCAGGAGAGGAGATGGAGGAGGAAGATAGGGTGAATAGGAGAAGGAGAAAGGGGAGGAGGAGGAAGAGGTGGAGGGTGAGAATACATTAATATTGACCATGTTTATGATGCAAGTCATGTCTTTGAACAGTATGAGGACAAATGGACAATAAAAATGGTGTAACATTGGTGGTGGTGGTGGTGGTGGTGGTGGTGGTGGTGGTGGTTATGCTGATGATACTGATGATGGGAAGAGGAGGAGGAGGAAGAAGAAGTAGGAGAAGAAGGGGAGGAGGGGGAGAGGATAATGATGTTGAATGAGGTTGGTGACTCGGAGCTGGACATGGCTTGAGCAATATGAGGACGACAGAATTACCATGACGACGATGGTGATATGTTGATGATGATGATGATGATGATGAGGAGGAGGAGGAGGAGGAGGAGGAGGAGGAGGAGAAGGAGGAAGATGATAAGGAGGAGGAGAAGCAGCAGGAGGAGGTTAGAGATCGGAGGTAATAGTGGTTACGGTGGTCATGGTGGTGGCAAATGGTGGTTATGATGATGATGATGATGATGATGATGATGATGATGATGATGATGATGATGATGATGATGATGATGATGATGATGATGATGATGATGATGATGATGTTACTAAGTAGAAGGAGTGATGGTGGTGCGTTCAATAATTGTGGGGTTGAAAATGTGAGAGGAGAAATGGTGTCGTTGTGGTGATCGTGTAGTGATGGGGGGAAATTTTAAGCAACAATAATATACTGCCTGAATGACGGAATTTTAAAGAGGAGAAAATAATTTTAAAAAACTCCCGCAACCTTCCCCTAATCAGTGGCCTTATTTACGTTATTAATGTGCATCTCATTCATCTAGTAAGACCGGTGCCCCGATGCTGCTAGTCCCCCCCCCCCCCCCCCCGTGGACCTACGCTATACCACTGCTCTAAGTGATGACATGGACGATGTTATTGAAAATTGATAGAATAGAGGAGTATTGTCTCGTGGAATGCTTGATCGTCAAATACTGCCATGAACTCAAAATTATTCTGAAAATTTGTTATGTTATTTTTTTAATGTGAGGAAGGACTTTGTTAGCGTATAGCTTTCAGTTGGCATGCGTGTAAGAATGTGACAAGCCGGCGGTCATTTTGAAATAGGGTGCCAAACTTCTCAGGGAATGTGAGGCGTGTCAGAGTCGAGAGAGAAAGATGGATGTAACAAGAATGGTAACTATCGAGATGTATGGTCTGGTTGAAAATGTGAGAGGAGAAATGGTGTCGTTGTGGTGATCGTGTAGTGATGGGGGGAAATTTTAAGAGGTGTTGTGGATCAGTGGATCAGTGGATAAGTCCCCAGACTTTGAACCACGAGGTCCGGGGTTCAAATCCCACCGCAGCACTAGCGTCCTTTGGCAAGACGTTAATCTACATTTGCCACTCTCCACCCAGGTGTTAAATGGGTTACCGGTAGGATACGAAAGTTAATGTCGTTTGCTTAGCAATGTGAGCGCCACGGCCCATTGCTGGAATACTCCCCAGGGAGTGGAGAATGTGCATACATTGTGTGCGGGCAAGCCAGAATCCGATGACCGGGGTAATAATATATCTGTAAAGCGCTTAGAGACATCTCCGATGTATTAGGCGCTATATAAAAGCGGAATATTATTATTATTATTATTATTATTATTGAAACATACCGATTGTTCTCTCACAAAAGATCATCAGAATAATGAGGTATTATCAATCTATATTATCATTATTTGCCTTCGTCATCAACATCATAGGTGTCGTGGTTTATTTATCGTCGAGGAGATGAAAGCTAGCGTTTATCGAAACGCAGCTCAAGATCGAGATTAGAACATCTGAGATCAAGATCAGATATGTCCGAGATCAAGATCAAGATAGAGGTTACTGATGCCGATCTCGAGACTGGTCTCGAGATCAAGATCGATCTCGAGGTACCCAACACTGAGTCGTGTTTTCGCCGATTGGTAAACGATTTTAAAAGCTTTTTCGTTTGATAATTTACGTAATAACAATGTTGATCTCGAGCAATCTCGAGCGAAAATTCCGAGAACAGAAGCTCCGATCAAGATCAAGATCAACACCTTCGAGATCAAGAACAAGATCGAGGTTACTGATGCCGATCTCGAGACTGGTCTCGAGATCAAGATTGATCTCGAGGTACCCAACACTGACACGTACCATTACCACCATTAGCCACCTCACCCTCCTTCTCCTCAACATGATCATAGTATTCTTCAGAAGATGATAGCTGAACGTGACCTGTATATGAAAATTCTCGTAAATAATGTGCCTGTCCTATCTGACCGATGGTGACCTGACATTTGCTCCGGCGACATTTTGTCATCGTCAGAGACATAGGGTTAGGTTTAGGTTTAGGGTTAGGGCTATGGTTAGGTATAGGGACTGGTCCATGACTGGTCATAGGGTTTTAGGTATAGTAAAAATAACTCCTTGGTATAGTGTGAAGTCCAGAATTGAGTAGGAATTCGATATAAGTGTAGGGAATTGACCGCCGGAGCAATGTGAATGACTTTAGGCGGGAAACGATGCGTCATTTGACAAACGATTCCTGGGTACCTCCAGCACACGATATATTTTACTGGTATTTCCGCAAAAAGAAGAACAATTTATAAGTATAAAACATGGACTAGTAGTTCGTTTCTCCCTAGTGATGCAATATTGAGGTAATAAGACCATGTGTATAAGACAGAAAATGTGAAAGTATTACTCTCAGAATGATACAGCTCGTCAGCGTGTGCGTGCCTTTCTAACCACACCATGACCATGTGGGTTGATCGGCACGATGACAGTGACCTACCGGGCTAGACCGGGGGCAATGCTCACTGAGTGACTGGTTAAGAGCCCACCTTCTGACATGACATTGACCTGCGTCTTTATGAGGTATAGGACGGGAAAGAAAATATGAAAACTCGAACAAATCCCCTAGATTTAGCCTCCAACAGAAGACTTGATTCATAATGAGACGGTTTTCGATGTGTCGCTCATGGCGATCAGGTGTGGAGAGTAATGATAGGCCTCGAGCCAAGCACGTTCAACACGTCCTCTGACGTCACCTTAGATTGACATGATGGGGGGGGGGGGGGTGATGATGGAGGAAGGGGTTGTTGTAGTTGTTTGATATATTATCGACAGATTTACGGATGGTGATTGGACATTTTCTAGGGCGCGTTTAGATTAGTAGCTTTTAAATTCATTAGATTGTAGAAACAAAAGTAAATATTTCGACTATCAAATCTATGAAGAAAAAAAATTCTGCAAAATTGCATAATCTCTACCTTTTTATTTTTTTTCAGTTTGTTTACTTTTAATAAAAGCATGTATCAGAACATATAAATTTCAAAATATAATGAGATGAAAACTTTTTGAAATAATCATTCTGGGGTATAGAATTCATAAAACCTTAGCCGTGTTCTATTCATTGGTGTTCCATGTTTCTTCAATAACAAGCAATCTTTAATGCCCCCATAAATTCTGCCTTATCTTTATCAAAAAGAGCAGATTTTTCTCCCGGCCACATCACCCGTGCTACTACTACTACTACAACCAAGCAGATATCATAGTTCTTTGATAACTCCTTGCTGCAACTAGTATAAGCGTGTTGTATATCCTCTCTTCGATCCGTACACACAGCATAAAGGGCTTGATGCCTGCGCCTACCACGGCTAAACATTCGACCAATCAGCGTACAGCCATTGGCAGCCCGCCAAAAAACATTCGACCAATCAAAAGCTCGCGAGGCGTGCCGCTAGTAGCTGACAATCAGTTGCAGCATGCGGCGAGCTAGCTGCGGGTATTGCGGGTGGCCGCTCGCTCGGCAGCCGAATGCAAAAGTGTGTCGCGCGCCAGCATTGGGCGATAAGCGAGCAGTGCACTTGTTTGTGCCGTGCTGTCCACTTCGTGCATTGCACTAACTTGCAAGGAAAGCATGTCGTTGTGAACTTTAGAACTGACAACCCATGGTTCATGCTCAAACTTAATGAAATTTTTTATCTTTATAGTGCCCCGAGTTTAAACTCTTTTCTTAGTGTTTACTTTATAAAAAAAAGTTCTCTCTTTTTAGGTGAGATTTTAGTCTGACATCTGGTGGGGGGGGGGGGGGGGGGGTACTAATACACAAATTATATCCACTTTTTTTTTTTTTTTTTGGTAATAAATGTATGGCAAATTTGATTTTGTTTGGGAATATAGTCGGTTACATAAGTGTTCGTAGAAGTAGCAGCAGCAGTAGTATATTTTGAAAATTATCGTTTGTAAGCATGAATCCCACAATGGCTGATTGAAAAAAATTGGTTGTTTTATTTTCGTTTTATTTTTGTTCTTTTCATTGTCAAAATTGCATACTTCACACTCTTTGTTTGCGTACATTCCTTTACAATGAACTTCAATCCCAAGTTTCTACTGTGTGAACAAAATGCGTGGGTCTAGAACCATGCCTATATAAGCCCATTGAGGAAGGATTTAATGTGGGTGGATGATAATTGAGAGATGAAAATTGAGAGCGAGAGAAACGGGAAAATGACGGTAATAGATTTTTTTTGTTGTTGGTGAAAATATTTGGTCACAATGGCTATTAAAGGGATTCGGTAACTTTGTGGAGGCTTAATTTAATAAATTGTTGAATTTTGATATCTGTTTAGGTGGAATAGATGTTCTGAAGGATAAATTAATAGTCAGGCATAGAAAGGTTTTCAAATATATAATGCTATTATTACGATATCTATGACTGAATACTCCCATTTACGAAAGCGTATGGCCATACGCTTTAGTCTGTCTATGGGGGAAAATGAGTCTGGCATTTCCGGTCACTTGCATAAATTATGTTTATTTGTGAAGCACATGATGATTTTGAACTGCTTTTTTTTCCTGGGCTTCATTTTTACACCATATTACATACACTGATAGCATGTAAGACAAGGCAGCTCAGATTTTATCTAGCCTCTACAAAGTTACCAAATCACTTTAAACGATAAAGTTGAGTTCTGGTCATGCAATAAAACATTGTGAAATAAACTGTCTCAAAGCAACTGAGAAAGGTTGATCATGTCTACATAAGAATTGGTGTTTACTTTGATGTTTTGAAACCATCAAAATAATGATAATACATGGACCCATTCTTGCTGAAAAGCACATACACCGCATACAAAAAATATGGGACTGCACGGACATGTGTCATTAATGTTCGGCCCGAACATGTCAGTTACTTATCGTCATATTTCGAAGATAATTTCGTTAGAAGAGCAATCTATTTAGGGGACATTTCTACTATGATGTTCTTCCAAACTTACACAAAACAGCAAAAGGAATGACAAAGCTCACAAATTATTTTTCACCCTTGCCAAAACTCAACCTTTACGCATGTTGTTGTCTGTAATGAGCATGTTGAGTGGGAGAGAGAGAGAGAGAGGGAGAGAGAGAGAGAGAGAGAGAGAGAGAGAGAGAGAGAGAGAGAGAGAGATGAGGGGGAGGGGGCAGTAAATGGTGAAGGGTAGCCCAAAGTGAACCGGTACGGGTGAGGAAAAATCTTACAAAATAATTACTTTGTGATGGAACATTACACTTTAATGTAAGTAATGATTATATATAATCAGTTATCAATTGTCTTGTCTTGCTGTAGACGCTCACAATCAATTTAGTGCTTCGACATAATGCTCCGGCAACATAAAGGTATATAAGGATTAGGGTTATGACTGGGGTTTAGGTTAAGTTTAGGGTTGGGGTTAGGTTCAGTGTTAGGTCCTGGGCTGAAGTAAGGATTTCGGTTAGTGTTATGAATTACCATGAAGCAATTGTCGCCGGAGCTGTGTCGTACAACCTGAAATTTGTCATGTAATGATACTAATCATTTCCATGTATGATAAGTTTTCTTTTTTCTTCCCTTCTTTCTTTCTCGTCGAATATTAAGTACATAAGATATATTTCAAGCTATGCAACATGGTTTAAGAGACTGAAAGGGGAGCAATGTATTTGTGTCAGGATTAAGAAACATCAGAAGAAAAAAAAATGAATTCAGGCAAATAGCGTCGAAGAAAATGTTGACGCCTAGCATCACTAGTAATCTTATGATTTTCTTCTTTCGATCTCTAATCTTTTCATCTTCTAGCCTTCTTCGTTTGTGACGAACTGGAAAATCAGAAGGTTTTGTCCTCACGTTGGTTGATCACCCCAAAACAATGACTGCCAAACGATCAGATCATCACAGGAAATCCTCTTTTCTATTCGACCATTTTAACGAGAAGCACTGGTGCATTGTCTCTGCTAATGGTCATCTATTGTAATCTTAATGATATGATTGTATGGCTGAGAAAAGATCACTGGATCAGTCATATAGCCCCATTTAGGCAAACAAATACCTTGGACGATGGACTGTATACGACACATCATCCGGCGACAATTTCGCCTTGGTCAACTGTATTCTTACCCCAAACCCTGGACCAAATACTATACCCATACCTAATCCTAACCTAAAACCC
Source organism: Heliocidaris tuberculata (assembly GCA_025618425.1). Classification (NCBI taxonomy): domain Eukaryota; kingdom Metazoa; phylum Echinodermata; class Echinoidea; order Camarodonta; family Echinometridae; genus Heliocidaris; species Heliocidaris tuberculata. Next base: position 29,640,505 of record CM046844.1, on the reverse strand, counting down.
AATTGCTAACCTTGTCCTATATCTTTCACGAAATAGATCTCGGAGCAAATGTTGCTGGAACATATTATGTCGGAGCAGTCCTACACTCCTCGTCTGCAAAGGGCATTGCATATTGACTCGAAATGCATGCGTCTATTTACAACTTACAGTGATAACAGACTGCTATTTAAATCCAGAAACACGAAGCAAGTTAGTACTAGTATGATTAAAACGCAAGTAATTGGAAAGTCATAATCAAATCAGCCATCATGTTGCAAACTTTATTCATCCTAAATTAAATGCATTATTTTTATTTGTAATATTGTGTGATCTGATGGGGGGGGGGGGAATAATCCCAGACTATCTATTATAAAGTGTTCTTGTTTCCTCTTTGAGGAATTGCTGAAACTTCGGACAGGATGACCATCATGACAATAAAAGAATAGTAATGCATATTTTATTACCAGGGTATATCTTCACATTTCCTTGAAATTTAGACCAAATTTGTGAGTCTTGGCATGGATGTATTCATTAAGGACGTATTGTCGAAATTTGGGCATTATCTTAAATACTTGATTGGGTTTCTTGTACAAACATGATTATGATGGGATAATGTCTTATCTCTTAGTTCTTTAATAAAAGTGATTGATTAACTTTGTGAAAAATTGTAAAATCAGCTCAAATGCCAGTGAATTGTGTGCAGTCCTCTAACTACATATATAATTAAGGATATGTGAAAGTATGAGAGAAAATGGAACCCGTTTACTATCCTAAAAAAGAGAAAATCGCGATCAATCGCTAGCGCAAGTTGCTCTGCTTCTTCGCTGCGCTGCAGTCACAAAAACCAAGCACCAGCGCTTGGCGATTTCAGAGCGGGTTTCCAGCCCGTACGGTATTCTGTGATAGAGCGAGGTATGCCAACCGTAAGAGTACATTAGGGTTCTGTGGTACTCTATCCCGACATCAATGTTCAATCGTAAATATCTTGATATATAAACGACCGATCAGCTTATAAAACTCAGGCGATTCCTGTCTGGGCTAAAGGTTTGCAATTATGATTACAGCATTAGCTGGAACAGTGATTTTTTTTTTCAATCCTGGGCAAAGTTAATCAAAGCATTCAATTATGATGTATGTAAAGAACATGAAAGTTGTTAGCTTGTTAGATGAGTGGTTTGTTTGTAAAGATTGTAAAACTTGAAGCAAAGTGGATGTTCCCTGCTGTTTACTTGAGTACTTTAATCTCTTCATGGTTAAACCAAGAAATCCCGTTATTACCCGGATCTGATCAGAGATTCTGTTTTTGTTTTTTTTTAAAGATGGGGGCACCGGAAAAAAATTATTATTAAAACCCTCCCGCTCCGGCGAGAAAATTATTACATTTTTAAAACACATCACCCTTAAACAGAAACGATGACAGTTTTCTTCAAATATCATTGAAAGCTATAAAAATGACATCATTCAGCAGATCTTGTCCGGTCACATGCACAAGTCTGTTCTCCGCTTTATATAAGAATGATCTCCTTTTGGAATTCATAATTCTCATACTTTGTTTGATAGTTTATAAAAATGGGGGTGGGACCCCATCTGGGAATTTAAGTACAAAAACAATTTCAGCTGTGACATAACCCTACTGACAATTGAATCCGACTGATAAATCCTAATAATTAATACTTTTAAGTAACATTTATATTTCTTGGTAAAGCCTTTCTGTTATAGAGCGAAATTTTCAGGGGATGTGTATTCCGAATGTTACTCATTGCTCATTGTATTGATAGTGGATAGTAATAGTTTTCACCTTAAACAATGAGTAATTCATAGTTTTCCCAATCACACACAAATAGGGATATTCACACAAATACATGCATGCAGTTATCATTATTTTCTTTCATTATATCGGTTCAAACCATTACCTGATTAGACGGTGTTGGACTACCCGTGCCAATTAGTGACATTTCCATAAAGATGAGGAAAGTTAAAGTAAAGTATAGCTTTTATTTATGGGTTGATGCACTGAAGAGAAATGTTATAGGAATGAGAGATTTGTCGGAAACAAATCTTCTTAAAATTAGCGTCATGCCATCCTTTCACCCTGCTGCGAAAATCTCGTACGAATGGGAGGGCTGCGATAGACTAAAACCTTATTAATACCAGCCAAAAAGACTGTGTCTGGGACTCCACGTTTGGTGGGATGCGAATCAAAGAACTTCTGGGTTCATGCTGGGCTGTGTAGAATAGCTCAACTGTCCATGTTGACGTGAAGAATGTAAGAAATCAAAATTCGATAAAACACATGACGGTTTAGCTATCGATATGATATCTTCTGGTCGGATGAGTTTGATTACTTGATTGAAGGAGCTTACAGCATCAGAAATTAGGGAGTACTTTCGTTCAATGAAACCAATATACAGGCGCGATTCTACACCTGTCCCAATCTCCTCCTTGCCCCCCCCCCCGGAAAAAAAGAAAGAAAACGAAAATGGTTGATTTGTTTCATTTTGATAAGAAGGTAAACATGGTAAACATAGTTTTGTCATTGACATATAACAAAATATTAAGGATAAAGTTGAGTTCTGGTCATGTGATTACATTGTGAAAGAAACTGTCTCAATTCTCAAAGCAATTGGGAAAGGGTGATCATGTCTACATATAAGAATTAGTGTATACTGTGAGGTTTTGGAATCATAACACTGATAAGAAATTGATCCAATCTTGCTTTAAAAAAATCACATGCACTGTACACAGAAATAGGTATGTGGGACAGCACACACAATGTTGCATGAATGTTCGGCCCACGGGGTTCGGCCCGAACTCTTCAGCTTTTTCTTGTCGTATTTTTCTAACACGAGGGCATTTGAAGAGCAATTCTTTTCAGGGGGCATTTCTACTATGATATTCTTCCAAACTGACTTAAAAGTAATGAGAAAGCTCACAAATCATTTTTCACCTTTCCCAGAACTCAACCTTCTCTTTAAGTCAACATTAGTAAACAAGAATAAAAGACAACATTTAGTGCAGTTATACCAAAACCGAAAAAGACATAGGTAGGCCTTCTAGTACCTAGGGCTACTGAATTGCCATTTTGGGGGTGAGGCCAGGCAATCCCGCACAAAATTCATTAAATAACGACATTTCAACATTGAAAATGCAAATTAAAACTCCCTGCCATGGAAGGCAGAGCTAGGGAGAGGAGGGAAGAGACACTATTAGCATGCATGATTAGTGTATTTGAAGGGGGCACAAGGTGGCAATTTCCCCTCCCCTGGCAAAATGCAACCAAAGGAAAAATGACTGATCTTTCAGTTAAATGAGGAAGTTATTGCAGGTGTATATAATCATCAAAATGCTCTTTAAACAGTATGCATTATTCACATTTTAAGTGTAAGAAATTACTTATTTGCAATCTGACCTCGCTATATTAAGTTATAAAGCCGAATTTCAAAACATGGGGGGGGGGGGGGAGGGGGTAAGGAAACTGGGGCATCATCATGAAGCCCAACAGAACTAAGAAATGGAATAACATTTGAAATATTATACAACATTGATTTATACATTATACATGTTATACGTGCATTATATGAAAGTATCCAACATACTGTTATACAAAACCACATGTGATCAATTTACTCGCTTGCAAATAGCTTGAAAATCGATTTCAAATACGGATGTTGTAGATCATATCCCGTTAGAATTAAGAGCTACAATTTAAGAAGATAAGGGAACATCCGTCACCCTGCCCAACCACCCCCTCCCACAAATTAGGTGATTTTCCCCCTGAAATACATGAACATGAATCAAATTAGTTTGGATGTAACTTTCAACCCCTTCCCCCGAATCTAAGTCCTATATGCCCCACTGAAGGGGCACATCATTCCCCCCAAAAGCCCCTCCCTCTTTCAGTAAGGGAAATTGGGGGGGGGGGGGGGGGGGGTTGGCTTATAAACGTCGGTGAAATCGAATATCAGGGTTGTTTTCGGGGTAAATATCTTAAAATTAGTCTCCTCCCATCCTGCTGTGAAAATCTCGTAAGAATGGGAAGGCTCCGACGGACTAAAATCTTATTAATACCAGCCAGGATGTCTGTGTGAGTCGGGGCGTTATACTCTGTAAAAGAAGAAAGAAAGAAAACAGATCATATGAAATTCCAAGACATCTTAAAGCAACCTCAAAGAAGCTCATTGATTCGAATCCCACCAAACGTAGTCCCATATAGTCTGGATTCCTGCTGGGTTTACAGAATAGTTCCACTGTCTGTTTGTTGACGTGGAGAATATCACAAATCACCGCTTTACGTATATATGTCTTCTTTATGATGTGTATTTGTTATGGTTTTGATAAACAGTTTTATCGATAAGGATTGTAGGGACCCACCCTGAGGGATGCAGTATTCATTCTTAAATCTTGTTAAAAACGATCGCTGCCATATCTCTTCACAGGCAGGTGTCCTGTCTTCTAAACAGGATTGCAAGCAAAGCATTGGTATATTCCCAGCGCCACCCCGTCTAAGCTTTTCGGAAGCAAAAGAAGAGAGCTTCATTAAATGAGATACAAGCTGCTTCAAGCATCAAGGGAAAGGAAACGAGATCTTTTCTGGCGGCGCCTCCTTTGGAAGGATTTGAGCGGTGCTTGACGGGGAGGGGGTCTGTATTGAGCCTCACAGCGAGGGGTCGAGGGGGGAAGGATAAGTACCCATCATGCCCATGGTGGATCTTGCGGTGTTGCATGGGGTTATAATGCATCCATTGTTGCGTGATTTCTTCTTCAATCGCTGTAATGAACTCGAGTGGTCGGAGTCGGACGTTTGTCGTAATATCATGAATGATCTTAATTTGACGTATAATTGGACTGTTCTGTGCATTGATATCAAAGAAGACCGCCATTATTCATCTTCCTCTCTTCCTCATTCCTCTCTTTCATTTGTCAATTCTTTCATCACTGCACATACCCATCAGAGGGGCGGATCCAGGATTTTGTCAAAAGTGGAGTTCCAGTCACCCTTCCAAAAAAAAATTATGACAAGGAAAAAAAAAAAAAAAAAAAAGGAGAAAAGGGTCATCACATTTTTGAGTGTTGATAAGTATTTATTTCTAACAAGCAATACCCCCTCCCCTCTAGATCCGTACATGCATCATCCATTTCATATTTCTCCCTTTCCGTGTGATGTTTCTCTTTTTTTTTTATTAGCTTATTGAAGATTCTGTTTATCCTAAAATCAAATTTCCTTTCTCACCTTTTCCCTCCATAACGATTTTTTCACCCTAGCTTGTCACGCGTTATAATAATAATGGTATTTTATTGAAAACTCAAAAAGCAAGGTTACAATAACAAAAATACATTCTTTACAAAGGAATATTAATCATAGTACAAAATGAATGATAAAACAGTATAATAGATCACATTATCACATTTGCAGTAATTCTGAATTGTTGTAATAATGTTTACATAGTCATGATAGTAGATAGCCTGTAAGGAATTTGTATTACATATTTCTAGATACTACAAGATTAAAAATGTCATTGAGGTAAATGCAGGTTGGGAAAGATGGTAGAGAGAAAAAGAACAATATAGGTAAAAAGAAAGGTCAAAGGATAAGGACGATGCAAAACGAGTACAATTCACAACTGATGACATTAAACGATAAAGATTAAATGCAATGAATATCTATAGTTGTAGACCACTGTCTGTATTATTCAGTATTCTTAAAAGAATAAAGTTCCGGAGTTGGGTAATAAGGTAATTGTTAACTGTTTCGTTGAGAAAACTTCTGAGTAAACATTCCAAGTACTTTAAAAAACACGCAAACTTAACTTATCACAACCTGCACAATGAATTCATATAATGTATGTTATTTTTTTGTGGCAAAAAATAATTGTACTGTTGTAGAAAGAAGTAAGACATATCTGATTTCATTCAAATGCTTTTATCTCTTGTATTTGTTTTTAAATGTTTTATAACATAATCCGACTCCATTTCCGGTTTGTCTGTATTTCTCTTAGGTATATGATATATCTGCAACCGAATAAAACTGTTAAAACAGAAAATTATTAAAAACTACTATGTTGATATCATCCTCACAGAAAATCTTATAAGATCCTTTTCAGTTTAGACAAAAATTCGTTTCCAATTATCTTCACTAACTGTTCAAGATTTTTTCAAGATGGGTTTCTCTGTTTATGAGTACATGGTTGTTGTTGTTTTTTTGCCACTGTTCTGTTTGTTGTTTTACGTTGCATCAACTTCATTCCCCTTGTCATTTTTTCGCAGACATTTCGGGTTCTACCACGTAATGACAATGTTTATAGCTGGGCATTGTCTGTCTGTTTGCCTTTTTCTTGGTCTCCAAAGATGCAAAGTTGCAAAGTTGAGTTCTGGTCATGCGATAACATTGCAAAAGAAACTGTCTCGAAAGCAATTAGGAAAGGTTGATTATATAGCACATAAGAATTGGTGTATGCTGTATGGTTTTGAAATCACCAAAATGATATAAAATTGACCCAAATCCTGCTGAGAGTCACATGCACTGCACACAGAAATGTGTAAATGGGACTACACATATGTTCGGCCCGAACATTTCAGCTGTTTCCTGTCATATTTTGAATGTGAGGGTATTTGAAGAGTAATACTTTTCATGGCACATTTTTACCATGATAATCTTCCAAACAGACATAACAGGAATGAGAAAGCTCACAAATTATATATTTCCTTTCCTAGAACTCAACCTTTTCTTTAATATTTTTTTGTTGCTAAAATCGATTCCCCTTCGACTGTGCTTACCTGCTCCAGCGAAATGAAGACAACTAAATATAACTCTAAATCTGTCAAGAATTTCTCTTTTCAGTAAGTTTATTTGCGTTTAACTTAAAAAGTTTGTCACTTTGTCAAGTTTTTGCCGACTTTGTAAGATTTCGTGATTTGCAGGCAGTTCACACATTCATAAAACTTCTTAGTCTGTCTTCTAGACTTTACCTTGTTTTCCCTCTGAAAACTTTCACACAAACGTTTTTAGAAAACGCAGCAACAATCATGTCATGAATAGAACTCTGTAAGATAGAAAAATATACAGGAAATTAAAAAGTGCAGTACCACCCTACATGTATTGTAGGCCTGCTAATTATTATATCATGATTATAATTTGTGATCAGTGTTATTAACATGAGCATGAAAAAAGACTAAAAGGTGTAAAGGGTGTCAAGGAGAGGTGTGAGAGGGGTGTCAAAAGCTGACGGGGGCACATATAGGTGTAAAACTTCCCTCACACTACCACAGGACACAGGTTGAGTAAGGGGGTGCTTTGGGCTCATAATCCCCATGTATTGTCCCACATATGGTGGGAGGGGGCAAGCAGTAATGTCGATTTTGCCCCGGAGAATTAAAAAAAAAATAAAAAAAAAATGGCAAACTGAAAGCTAATGATTATTTGTGTTGTTCTTGGTGCATTTGTTCATGATATGATCCGTGATTGTTTTTCCCACTTTCTTTGCCTTTAGAATGAATTTATATTTTCTCATGAAGATCTACAAGAAGAACCGTCAATTTGATGATAATTATGTTTCGTAAAAAGTTGAATTAAAATAATTATGTTCATAGAAAAACACAAACAAACAAACAAAAGCTTAAATAAAAAATTTATATAGAGCTACTGCAATCTGATCTTCTTTTACATCTATATTTTTAGTTCATTCATAAACTATACTGCTTATCATTCGTAAAAGTAGTTATAAGACTCTTGTGATATTCAATTCAAATTAACATTTATTTTCTTCCATTGATTTTGACAAAATTCAACATCTATTCAAATACTACAATTTACATGCATATAAAGGAGATCAGTAAGAACTTGCAAAATTACATTAAAGAAGGCGCAGTCCTAACTGCCATATTGCTTTGAAATATCGCTTGCGTTTTTCGTTTTGTTTTTGTTTTTCTTTGTTTTTCACGTTTAGTGTATATGCTTGAGATTTTAAATTAGTTTATACATTTTTTTTTACTCCTTGCAGTTTCTCTCTCTTTGAGATATTAGGAGTAGAAGAAGATTAAATAAGTCAACCAAGTTCTTTATTTTTTTAGTTCATGATACTGGGTAAAAGTACTTTCATTTATTTGAAATGTCGAATAACATTACATTGAAAGCCGCTTGACAATGCCCTGTACAAGTTGCTTTCCCCGTAGCCTACTCTCGGCACCCACTAGAAGTAGTTTCGAATTACACATTTTGATTGAAAATATAACTTTCTTTCCCCCTTCATGAGAAGTTGTAAAAATAGTGAAATTTATTACTCATTTCGGCGCACACTTTGCGGTTCCTTTTCATCATTTCTTTTGCACTCTTTTTCAATCAGTGATATTTTGATTAACTTTCAAAAGGGGCTGCATACCTCGTGGCTATGCCAAGAACGAAATCTGGCGCGCACGTTACACACGTGCGTCTGGAGGGCGTGCGCCCCGCAGAGAGCGAAAAGTGTCTCGAACTAGGTTTCAAACCCGCCCTAATAACACGCTTACGGCATGCGCAGCGCGTCTCATTAGATGCGGGATCCTGCTGGTTTTGGCGCCCAGAGCTCCGGGCATCACGGCCGCAGTAATAAGGTGGTCGCTGTATGTGTTAGTCAAAATGTTGCTATTGGCCCTATTCGAAATAGCTGAACTCAAGCAATAATGGCATTCTATTTTGATATCAAATCATATCTCTAATTTAAAAAAAAAAGGGGGAAACAAATGTAGTGTGCAATATCAAGCGTACCGGTTCTGTCAGGTCCAATCGCATGCAGTTTTTATTTAAAAAAAAAAAAAAAAAAAGAGCATTCTGGAAATAAAGTGGAGTTACACTAAAGCAAAGATCTCTGTGAACAAGTTTTTTATAAAACTAAAACATTAACTGTACATGTTTCATAAGTAGTTTTGTAAAAATCCAGATTCCCACTGAACATAATGCAGCCGGGAATATTTTTGAGGGGGGGGGGGGGGGTTGATGCCTTTTGCGTGAATATCAAGTTTGCAGTTTCTAAATTTTTGCGAGTGAGCGGAACGAGCGAGCAAAAGTTTTGACACTTTGTTGTGAAAATGTGCTGAATGACATATTTGGGCACCTCTTTGCACGAATTTGAGACCATTTTGAGCATCTCGTTGCTGAATATCAGGTGGTGGTTGTCCAAATATCGGATCTTGAAAAATCCGGGGGGGGGGGGGTGCTGCAGCCCCAAGCCCCCCTCCTCGTACGCATGCCACTGAATATAATATTTATTTGTGGTTCCTTTCCATTCAGTTTCACTTTATAGTGTAAGAGAAGAAAGAAATGAAGAAACATGAAGACTGAACGCCACCAAAGTTGTATCTCTGTATACATGGTATAGAAGCCAACCAAGTTTATGAGTAGACGGTCCTACTGTCTGTTCTGTCGGCACTCAGACTAATTTACTTCGGGGATTCTATTAGCTGGCGACTTTAAAGAAGTCATTTTACAGATGAGTGGCGATGTTTAATTATTCTTCTTATTGACATTTCCATTTACGATCCCTCTGTCATTCTAACCTTCTTTCATCGGATTTTGTGGGCCATTATCAGCGATTCGTGTTTGAAAGATGTTCAAAAAACCATTGTTGCTGATAGTCGATGAAGTCGGTATGATGTTGGATTGCGCTTTTTCTGCTTCGCGTCTTTTATATTCAGATAATTCAGTTGGTTTTTAAGATCCGAGGATGGCATTTCAAACGTAATTTGAAGCCCTACGTAGCTCACAGCCTTGGGTAAAATCGGTGAAAACTATACATAATTGTTTATTTTGTATGTGCTTTTGTAAAGCATGGCTTGTATGATACTTTACTTATAAAGACGAAAAAAAGAAAAAAAAAAGGAAAGGAAAACATTGCTATTTTTAACAAATGAAGCGTAGATAACTATATGCAACTCTGAATATTTTTATATTCGGCTAGAATGCCTGTGGTCCTTCAATCTCCAGTTCATGAATAAGAATGAGATAACGACCCCTTAAACAGTTAAATGTAATAAGATTCTTGTCCGGGCGAATCTCCAACTAGAGATTTAAAAATCCCGTTTAAGAGAAGGTTGAGTTCTGGGAAAGGTGAAAAATAATTTGTGAGCATTCTCATTCCTTTTATGTCAGTTTGGAAGAACATCATAGCAGAAAAGTTCCCTGAAAAGGATGCTGCTCTTAAAATGCCCTCATATTCAAAATATGACGAGAAATAGCTGAAGTGTTCGGGCCGAACATTCATGCCACACGTGTGTGTGTGTGTGTGTGTGTGTGTGTGTAGTCCCATATACATATTTCAGTTATCACTGAAACATGTCTAATTCATTTAACTGATTATTTGAGGACAGAAACTTCCCAAGGGCGCTTTGTTGGTATGGTGCTCCTTGATCTGCAAAAAGCTTTTGATACAGTTAATCATGGCGTCTTGTTGAAAAAGTTAGAAATAATGGGTTTTAACAAGGCAAGTTTAGAATGGTTCAGATCCTACTTGTCTAATCGACACCAAGTAGTGGCCATTCATGATATTCGTTCCAAACTAATGCCGATAACATGCGGTGTTCCTCAGGGAAGCATTTTAGGCCCAATTCTATTTACAAGTTATATCAATGATATGTGTATTTGTATAAAAGACTGTAAACTATTATTGTACGCTGATGACAGCGTACTACTCTATTCAAATCCTAATCCAAAATTTCTTGAGGAGAAGCTCAGTGAACAGCTATCTACATGTGTCGATTGGATGACTGATAATAAGCTTTCTTTACACTTAGGCAAAACAGAAAGCATTTTGTTTTGTTCTAAAAGTAGTTCTAAAAAGTCATTTGAATTCAAAGTGACACACAATAATCAAGTAATTCAGAGAAAAGAATCTGTGAAGTATTTAGGCATTGAGTTGGCTAGCGCAATTTCATTTTCTTCTTTAGTAGAATCAGTTGTAAAAAAAGCAAATTCTCGTCTAAAATTTTTGTACAGATATCAAAATTGTTTGAATTTAAAAGCAAGACGTATACTCTGTTTTGCTCTTATTCAATGTTTGTTTGACTATGCTAACCCTGTATGGTATAGTAACATAAACAAGTTAGAACAAAAGAAGTTGAAAATTATACAGAACAAAATGGTGAGATTCATCAACTGTTCTGGTCCAAGAACTCATGTTGGCTACAGCGAACTTTCTAAAGCTGGTTTTCTTGAAGTTAACCAAAGATCAAAACAACTCGTATTGCATCACGTGCATAAAATATATCATACTAGGTCAAATCATTATACTCGATCCAACTTCAATCTTGTTACTGACTTACATAATTATGATACAAGAAGTAGCAGATTCAACTTTAACTTACCAGAAAGAGTAGGTAGCATTGAAAATTCGTTTTATTACATTGCCATCAAACATTGGAATACCCTTCCTAATTATATAAAGGAAATAGAAAACTTTGCTCTTTTTAAGAGGAAATTAAGGGAATACCTATCACTTGAGAGTCAGAGGAGAGAAGCAAATGACATGGTATATGATTGAAATTGCCAGAAGAAAGAACACTTTTCTTTTCTCTGCCAGGTTCATGCTGTCTAAGTTTGTATATACTTTTGTTTTTGTACGTTTTAGAGATTCAACATATTCTTTATTATTCTTTTTGCTCCTCCTCCTCCTCCTCCTCGTCATCATCTTCTTCTTCTTCTTCTTCTTCTTCTTCTTCTTCTTCTTCTTCTTCTTCTTCTTATTATTATTATTATTATTGTTGTTGTTGTTATTATAATCATTATTACATGTTATAAATGTTGTTTTTGTTATCATTTTTATTATTCTTAAAAAAAAAATTTCTTCTCAGTCTGTAAATAATACAAATTGAACTAATTAATTTTGTATGTTGGGGACCCCACTGGAAATAAGCTCTCGAGCTTTCGTGGGTTATCCTGTTCAAGCTTACATAATTTTGATCTGATATTCTTTTATTGTTGTATGTTAGAGGCTTGGCAAATAAAATCAATCAATCAATCAATTCTGTGTGCAGCGCATGTGTTTTTCAACGACATTGGGTAAATGTCTTATCATTTTGATGATTGCAAAACTTCATGGTATACACCAATTCTTATCATGCTTATGTAAACATGATCAACCTCTCCCAGCTGTTTTGAGACAATTTCTTTCACAATGTAATCCCATGACCAGAGCTCAACTTTATCTTTAAACTTTAAAAATAAACCACGCATATATACTCGTTTACAGTCATCAGTCTACTACTACGTATCACGCTTATTTATAGGTTTGTAACACCGTCACGTATAATGAAAAGGTATACTTGTCACATCAAGGAGTTATCACAGAACTGTGATAACTCCTTGGTCACATTATTAAGAGTATTGTACAATATATCAGTCTATTGAAAATATATGGAAATATATATATACTAGCTGAAGCAGCCCGTGGACATATCATCCACGGGCGCTAGCTGTGTTTATGATTAATCACAGTACCGTATATTGTCACAATAATCAAGTGAATAAAGAAAAAAGTCGGGTAATGTGTTATTTTTTTTACCAAGAAGTATTTACAACATGTGAGTATGTGTTATTCATCCAAATCTTGCATGAGTTCTGAAGAAAATACATTTTCATCTTGATGAAGACTAAATGACGATTGTTTTACTTTATGAATGATTGAATAATGATATTTATTTATGTTACGTCGGCCCTGTGGCATGTGGATGACACACGATCTCATTTACACCTGGGCGGGATTCTCGCACACAGAGCATGGATATAATTATGTTCGAATAGTATATCCACGAATAGAGCTAGAGTATATATATATATATATGGAAACATGAAAATATATATCTGTCACATAGGTCTTTATGTCACATTACGGAAATATACAAGGATATACATGTATGTCTGTCAGATGTCAAGACATATAAGCTAGGCCTATATCTGTCATATTCGTCATGTGTTATGTCACATATCTGAAACCGACCTAAATCAAAACATGAAGCTTCATGATCACAAGAGGGAAGGAGATATATACAGTGCACGTGTTTCTTAAAGGAGAATGAAACCCTGGGGAAAATCAATTTTAATGAAAAGAGAGGATAGAGAGGAGCAATTAAAAAAAAGTTCCATCAAAATTGGTTACGAATTGAAAAAGTTATGAAAGTTTGAAAAGTCTCAATTTACTTTCTAAGGCCATCCTCAACGCTCAAAGTGGCAATGTTGCTTCAAAATGGCAGGTTTAGTAGTACAACTCTCAATATGTTTTGTACACAAAATTTCATATTTTCTCCATTATCTCTAAAGATGCTGCTTGTCTTTTTGTGAACTCTACATTATGTTGTGTCAAATACATTTTCCCATGATATATCTTGTGCTAAGAAGGAGACAAGCTGCACCTTGAGAGATAATGGGCAAAATAGGAAAGTTTGTGTACAGAACATATGAGAATTGTACTACTAAACCGTCACTTTGAAGCAACATTGCCAATCTGAAGATCGCCATAGAAAGTAAACTGAGACTTTTCAAACTTTCATAACTTTTTCATTTCGTAACGGATTTTGACGGAACTTTTTTTTTTAAATTGCTTCTCTCTATATCCTCTCTTTTCATTAAAATTGATTTTTCCCCAGGGTTTCATTCTCCTTTAAAAAAAGTAAATCCAAATTTCTCCAGCAACATTTCGTCAAATAAACACAACTTGATTTACTTTAATACATCATGAAAATATAAATTTTATCCCCTTTAATACGTACCAGAATTGTGATGATAGAGCCTGGGATCACTGAACTAAAACAATTTCAAACCAGCAATGTAAAAATTGATTTGCTCACGAGAGTGGGATCTATTCATCTGCACAATGAATTCTCACTCTACTTTCTCGAGCGCACAAAGTCATGCTTTGACAGACAAGGCGGTCATTTGGAAGGACATTGGGGCTAACTTTCTCATTCAACGTTGCAGCATACATGTTGAAATATGAATAAGGAAACATAATTGAATATCACTTTTCTTTGCTATGCGTCTTTAGCACTTGTTTTGTTTCTTTGCATTGTACCTATCGGAATTACACTTTGCATTACTTCTATATATGCGCAAACTAGTTTTGACATCACTCATTTAAAAGTTTTCAATTTATTCATGCATGACAATATCATTACATGTTTGGTATCATAATATGAAAGAGGAAGAATTGAACTTTGACATGAACAGTACGAATCAACCCGGAAATAATTATTTTTCTAGTAATTGATGGGAAAAATTGGGTTTCCATTTTGCAAGAACCACACTGAATAGGGGCGAAAAAAAGAGGCAAGGAAGAAAAATCCCTATACCTACCAAGTACAATATAGATAATTGCAACTCCATTAACCAGGCATTTCCATCTTCTTCTTATCGGATAAATTTTGTAAAGAAGTAGAGTTTGATTGAGTCTTGCCAATATAAAACTCGATTATTGTTTTATTATCAAAGATTAATGTAAAGGGAACAATCAGTCCGACCTGTAAACCGATGGCAGGGGTCAGGGGTGCTCCGACATTTGCTCCTGCGACAATTGCTCAGGGCTTTATTTCGTCAAGATATAGGGTTAGGTTTAGATTTATGACTGGTTTGGGGGTTTAATAGGTTAGATTGAGGGTTAGGTTTAGAGTTAGGTACAGTGTTTGTATCTATGGTTGAAATTAGGGTTACATGTCGTTTCTTCGAACTTTCGTTTTTTCCGCAGGTTCCTTCGGAATTATGAACCCTATTTCATTTTTGGAATTACGAACCTTCGGAATAACGGACATTCGGAGTAACGCATCAAAATATGTTCGGAATTAGGAACCCTATTTCATTTTCAGAATTATGAACCCCCAGGCATGGGAAATTTGTGTTTCGGAAAAACGAACTTTCGGAAAAACGAACTTTCGGAAAAACGAACTTTCAGGGATAAACGAGCCCCCCCCCCCCTGAAATTAGGACATTGACCGAGGAGATTTGGAGCAAGTGTTGTACAACCAAAGGGGGGGGGGGGGGGTGATAGGTATGTGCCATTTATTTGATAATCGTTATATTTATCAGTGTTGTTGTAATCTTACTGTCTTGTTATGGCTAGTATCTTATCGCTTCCAAATGTTACCCTCAAAATATATACAGGAAATTACCGTGATTATTTTCAAATATTACTCAGGTTTCGACCAACAATGCACCATAATTACAGGCTAACGGAGGCTTTGCGAAAACACTTTTAGATTGACGTGTATTATTTTTGTAAACAATTTTACGATTTTGTTGTGAATCAAATGCTATACAAAAACACATTATGTGTGGACAGATTGTCTTACAATATACCTTTCACTAAAAATGAATTGTTGAAAAGAAAATGGTAGAATGACCCTTATGTGCAATCCATTTACATGCATAAACATGAAAAACACACAAATAACTCGGTTTTAATAGATGCAAGTTAGATTAATTTCGTATCATTACTAGTACTTGCCAGTTTGTTACTTCTTTCGTCTTGAAAGAATATTGCACGGAGATGGGAAATGAGACCAGGGGGTGTTTCATAAAGCTGTTCGTAAAGTTACGCATGACTTTACGAATGACTTAAATATGACAAGCCGAATGGGATGCTCGATCATTGTTAACTGCATCAACTAAAGTTGAACTGTGCAGATGTAGATTGACATTTTTAATGCAAATTATATTTTTTTTGCCATAATTTAATTGAGGTTATTGGAATTACAGTCACATTATTATTATTATTACTTATACCGCGCTTTTCCCATAAGGCCCAAAGCGCTTTTGATTTTTCGATTTTGTTAAAACATCAGGAAAACACTTTTGGCATCCTATCGAGCACTTCATATTCAAGTCGTTCGTAAAGTCATGCGTAATTTTACGAATGTCTTAAATATGACAAGCCAAATGGGATGCTCGATCATTGTTAACTGCATCAACTAAAGTTGAACTGTGTAGATTAACATTCTTATTATGACAAACATTTTTAATGCAAAGTATATTTTTTGCAGTGATTTAATTGAGGTTATTGGAAATACAGTCACACTCTGTTAAAACATCAGGAAAAAACTTTAGGCATCCTATCTGGCACTTCATAACTTTACGAACAGCTTTATGAAACACGGCTGATTAGGCCTGAACTTACCGCTTGATCAGTGCAGACAGCATGTCGCACACACGCGCTCGCCGATCTGAATTTATTTACCAAAAACCAGATCGCCACGCGACTGATGACCACACACAGGACGGCAGGGCGCGGAAATGGGGGATACTTGAATGGTAATTGCTTTCTTGACACTTTTCTGACCATTGTTTCTCTGGACATCTGGTTAGTCAAAGGAGTTTCTCGGCTCTTGGTTAGTCTAGGTCTAGACATTGTTTATTGGTCATTCGGATTATAAGCGCCCACAGCAACATGTTTTTGGACACGTGGCTATAACATGCATGAGTTGCTTTTAAATTTAAAGAATAAAATTGAGTTCTTGTCATGCGATTGCAATGTAAAAGGAAACTGTTGAGAAGGGTATACTCTACATAATAATTCAGTATTTTTTGTCAAAATGATGAGAAATTTACCTAAAACTTTCTGAAAATCACATACCATGAATAGTACTCCACAAAAAAAAAAAAACAAAATATTATGTGGATTATACTCGCCCACGTAAAATGTATTTTTCCAGATTTTAAAGCTATTTCTAGTCATATTTCGAATATCAGAGCATTTTATAGGATAAATCCTTTCATATCTATGTGTAAAAGAATACCTGAAAAAAAGAAAATGAATCAAAACAAAACAAAACACTCTCCAAATGTTTTCTAAAAAAACATTTGGGGAGTATTTTTTGTTTTGATTCTTTACAGATTTTCATGGGGGAGGGGGTGCACGAGGATTAGCAATGTTCACGGTGAGAGGGGCAAGTATTCCTTGTGCTCCCTGGATCTGCCAATGGATAGATAATAAATAAATTTACTAACTTTCGATACGTGTAGGACACATTCTGCTATAAATAAAAACAAAATTAAAGAAAATTCGTGACGTCCCATTTATGTCAATCTTCGTGTGACCCTCCGTGCCACCACCGACCTGAAATAACCCCTACATGTGGCCGAGCAGTGGGCGGTTACCCGAATAATATGCATTGAAATTTCTCTTCTTAGATCAGATTTTCATTACCGAGATCCTCATTGAAGAATAATTGTTCCAAGAAAACCACATTTCTATGATTTTGTGGATTTTACGAAGAAGGCACACGACAATTTGTATATGCGTGAGTATGCGTGCGCGTGGGACACGCTCTGTTGTTTTCAATAGTTGTTTGGAAGCTTTGCAGGTGTGCTGTAAGGGCACTTTTCTGTGAAAGCATGCAGGAAAGAAGAGTAATTTTATGAGGGACGTTTTGTTTCCAAGCTGATTTCAATGACCGAAAAATGTCATAAATCGACAAATTAATAATTTTCCAAGTTGCATTAATAATCACTCAAAGTCAAACTGATTTACGTTCAACGAAGTCAGGACCGTCATCAGTGGACTGACAGGGGGATCCAGGATCATTAGAAAAGGAGATGAGGGAAAGGGAGGGGGGGCAAATTTTTCCTCACAATCGTTTTGCAGAGGAAAATGATTTCATGAATCTCACCGGCCCTCGGGGGGGGGGGGGGGGTACTCGGAGCAAAAACTACCTGGGCTACCCCAAGTGCATTTAAAAAAAATCCTTTCTAAGAATTCAGTCCAAGGTGGAGGGGTGTACCACGACCTATGTCAAATATGCCCTTCAGAATATAAAAGAAAACACGAAAGAAATATGAAAGAAAGATATTCTTGTGTCTTCTTTATAAAATGTCACTCAGGTTGTTTGGAGTGACAGGTAGACAAGATGGAAATTCGCCGTAGCATGTGTCGTTCAGTGTTTTCAATAGGCCTACACAGGGGCGGATCTAGGAGGGGGAGGGGGTCTCGGAGGTCCAAACCCTTTTTGCTTGGCAGGGGTTTTGGGAATTGGACCCCTTCCCTTTTTATAAAATCCTGGATCCGCCCTGAATACCTGTTATAAAGACGCAACACCTGGACAAGAACACAGAGACTGAACACGACGCTGTAAACACCGCTAAACTTTGCAAACATGAACATCCAAATCAGATATTTTCAAACAACCGTTCTTTCATTCTTTTTTTTTTCTTCAACTCACTTACTCACCATTGTCATTATTGTTACTGGCCACTCCGGACACTCAGTCGGATAAGTTAAAAGCTTTCTTTAGATAATTTTGTCAAATTTCACACATTAACTTGCTGCTTCCCAAAAAAGAGAATAAGAGAGTATATTTGGGCAGTTAGGAGCAAACATTGGGGATTTCGACTATTCAGTTGAACTATTCCTGATTATTGTGCAGGATAAAGAAAACGGAAGCTTTTAGTGCTCCCATCACGTTCTTTGTAAGTTGTCAATGATTTAATCTTGTGTTTGTGGTCTTGGTTTCTACATCGAATAATTCTTCAATTTTTAGTTTGCTAAAAGGGGCAGGGGGGCACATTCCCGAAAAAAAAATTGACAAGCCCAAGAAAATGTTAATCATATTTTCAGGTGCCTTTTTTGGACGAAAATTTGAAAGGGGTCACATTTTAGGGGTTGCTTACTCGGAAGTGGGCACGGGCTGCTTGTGCCTCCCTGAATCCGCCAGAAGTAAAACCTGGAAAGGTGTGTTGGTAACGTCTGTTTGGTAGTTATAAACAAGTTTGTGAAAATTCTTCAATCGTCATTACCTTGCGTGTGTCAATCATCAGTCAAGTTGTTTTTTGTCTTCATATATTTCTTTCTGAAAGCTTATTTCTTGTCACTCTCTACATCTCAGTGAAGTCGTTCGAAATAAACATGATAAAGTACTAAAGTAATTGTGTAGCCTTACAATTCTCTAATTCATCAAAAGACATCGCAGGATTTCCTCGCGAAATAACTCCCTTTTCCATTGTTTGGAAGGATCTTCTCAAGTTAACCAAACTTTAACGAAAAAATGAATGATTGTTAAAGCTGTCAGGCTACTTTTTGCACCTCTTGAAATTTGAAGATGGTTTAATCTCGGACGACATTTCTTTTCTGTCCGAAGGGGGCTAATTCTGATCTCAAGATCCCATTGACCCTGTTGATGGGTGACAAAAAGCACCCTTGTAAGCCCCTCTTCTTGCCTGACCTCTCCACATATTTTGTCAATCGAGTAATTCAACAAATCTTCCAACTTCCTAACGTCTTACGAATGACCATGGAAATACAAAGACAGGCAGAGGGTGATGATGATGTCGCTAATGGGTATTTAATCTTCAAAGAACCTTGCCATAGGTAAGACGCGGGAGACTTTGTTGATTCCGTGTCAATCAGAGTTGTGCTTTGATGTGTGTATAAATCAGAGCGGGGAAGTTGGGACTGAAGAGGGGAAGAGGTAGAAAGGGTGGGAGGGGGGGGGGGGGGGGCTCACAACCTGACATTTTTCTTAAATAGATATCTTCTTGGCTTCCTCTTTTATCTTTCATTCTTGGATACACAGAGTACCTTTACGAATATTTTAATCTCAGGATAAAATTTTATCAGCCTTCCAACTGTAGTATTTGTGGTATTTTGATGAAGGCTATTGACTCTCATACGAGAGAATTCTGCTATGAGATAAATGCTGGAAAAGAATAACCAAATGTGTTTTTCAGTGAGTATTACATCTTACCACATCTCCTATTAAACATGTTAAAGAAAGAATGTGTGGACTTTTCAGTGCAAGAATCTTATGTCCGCTTCCGAAAATCGGATAAAGAAAGGATTCGCAAAATGGCGCCATGGTTGGAAAAATAAATAAACTCAGTGAGCACCAGTGATAAGCTGATAATTAGCTCGGCATTGCTCCTCTTATACTGTTAAAAAGTTCTATCTCTTCTCGAACACCATCTTTCTTTGTCTTTTTTACGTTTACGTCGCCGTTCCTCTTCGCGACCGTCTTAACCAACTTCATAACACTATGCGGTCTTCTTGAAGTTGACTAATCTTAGGATTTCCAATCCGTACAAGTTCCTAGGACTGTTTATTTTCACTTTATAGACTTAGAACTCGTTCCATTTACTAACAATTAGCGTCGTTTAAAGCTTTAGAAGTTGGTCCTCTTTGACTTGAAAGCGTTAATTATCTGCTGAATGAAGGGTCATAATGTACATGATGTATGGCCACAAAAGAAAGGGGATGGATAAGTGGAGCGAGGAGAGGAACAAAACACTGGGAAGGGGTGCTCATTTTCACCCCTCACGGGAGTCTAGATTAAGCCATGGGGTGTAATTAAGTTCATTATCAGCAGATTAGAAACAGGGAGTGGATTTGTGTCTTTATTCAGCAAGACAGTAGAAAGATGAGTAAAATGTAATTGTATTCAACATAAAGTAGATAGAACCCTAATCTCAATTTACAACCCAGTTTCCATTCGTCATCGTTGTTGAAATTCAAGCTTTAGATAATCATGATAATGTGAATCCTTCACCTCTGAAATAAATCTAAATTGGCAAAGCTAATTTTTTGCCACAACTGGTCTTATCAATACAAAATTGAATTACTACAAAGCATCAGAATCTTGAGTTCTATAATTAGTCCGAATTACATTAAAATTGTAAAAAAAATAAATACAAATTTGTAAAAAAAATAAAATACAAAAAATAAGCCAACGAACTTAACACGGAATTCTATAAAGTAAACAGTTTTGCCCTCTAACAATTCTAAATAAAACGTATTGAGTAATTTGCAAATAAAGAGAGTGACATCGGTATTGCTATATGACAACCGTATAATAATAATAGTCCTTTGTGTTTCACATCTCTTCCAATAGCGGATCCATGCCGGGAGAACGTGTACGATATATTTTATAAAAAATCACAAATACGCGTATCCCCAAGTATATTTTGGACCTAAAAATCCAAGACCCTCCATCTTTGTGCTTTTCAAAGATTATTTTATAGACTAAAAGGGTACCTTGAATGTAAGATCCTGGATCCGCTACTGTCATGACTGTGGTTCTGTTCAGCATGTTCAGTGTCTGTCCTGGTTTTCAGCAAGATTTCATTTTTTGCCTTTGTACTGCATTTTACAATAACAAATTACTTTGTTTATCTACGATTCAGATTAAAATAACTTTAAGACAGTGGCTCTATACCATTTGTAAACAACTGCAGTGTAACTGCTAAATACGCCTATATTATTTTTAACTCTGCATCGGATGTCAGCATCGAAGAAAAAAACCAAACAGTACAAATTGTCAGCATTATTTTGTAATGTGACTTGTGATAACTCGGTAGTAATTTGCGTGAAATCTCTGATAGATATAGAATCATTTTTAAAGATGAGAGAGAGATAACTGGAACCAAGAACTCTCAAAGTTGATTAAGTATGTTAAGTAGTTATGTGATTCAAGAGGAGAGGCTAAGTGAGGGGGGGGGGGGGGGTCGAGAAGATAAATACCCGACAATGACATTAATTACCGTCTATAAGGAAAGTGCTACCAAGTGCATTAACTATTATCAGATGAGAGAGATGCTATTAAAAGATTTATTCTTGTTCATTGAGATGAATAATTGAGATTAATTCTAAATCGATCAGATTTGAGCAGGGTCTAAAAGCATTCTTGATTAAAAACGGAAGGGAAGGGGAATTTAAAGACGTTGTGATAATGAAATTGATCGAATTCTATCGCTGGGGATTAAGTCTAAACGGATAATACGATGAGCATCATGAGGATTAATTTCTAGTTTGTTGGCTTTTAGAAAATGATCTACTACCGAAAGCCTATGCATGGGCCTAGTTTTGTTTGGGATAAATTTGAACCGCTAATTTTGATAATTATTTTCGTCACATAAGATATTGTACCCACAAAATCTAAACAATCTTGACGTAATTTATTATATAACCGTTATCCCAGTATTTTTTTCCTAGTTAGTAATTGCATTGTCTATAAGTCTGTCAAATATATAATTTTGTTGTTGAATGTTATGGCTTGCTTACATTTATGTGGAGAAACTCTCTCTTACCATACTTTTACTCATATTTTTCTCAATGTTTCTGGGAAATGAGAACGAAAGATGGATTACTTTCTGTCTCCATTCTTATGTACAAGGAGTTTACTTTCTCTTCCTGGAATCAGATGCTATCCTTCTTCCGAGTAATGTTGAGGTCTTCTCCGAAAATGAGTCCGATGTACGCTACCCAACTCGATACTCTTTTATCATAACACCATTACAAAGTTTAACTGCCATGATATTTCAAGATTCGACTTCCATTGTACATAACAAAAATACAGAAATTTCCTTTTTGTTGTTGTTAATGCAATGTAAACAAAACGTGGTATCGTGTTGAGACCGCAAAAGGGTGTTAACACTCAACTCAGTATATGAGAAAACACCCCTCTGCATGACTTTGAGCAGATAACAAGATCATGTGCATATAATTCCGAGTCACATCACGGGTTTATTTTTTGTTTATTATTGGTTGAATTTGATTTCGAGAGAAAGACATCACTATGCGCAATAGACCCATTATGTAGCCTCGGTTACGAGCTCAGTGATTTTTTTTTTTTTGGGGGGGGGATGGGGTAAAAATCGTCAAAGAATGCTTCTAAAGGACTTGTTTTCATCATCTTTATATCATTTTCTTCTCCATATCAAACATATTATCAAACATCAGAATCTCGACTGACAACATCTTCCGAACTATAGTTTCATATTTACAATATCACTATCATTTACATGAAGCGTGTTTGATGTTTCCATCACCAAATTTTTACAAACCTTTAACAAATAAAATAATTAATGAAAAATGTTTTTGTTTCACTGAGAGACATTTTTTCTATTTCCTTCTTGATACTGAGATTTAACATGTTTAAAGATAAAGTTGAGTTCTGGTCATAAAATTGAATTGTGAAAGAAACTGTCTCAAAGCAATTGCAAGGTTGATTATATATCCCATAATAATTGGTGTATGCTGTAAGGATTTGGAATCGCCAAAATGATAAGAAATTAACTCAATCCTGCTGAGAGTCACATGCACTGCACACAGAAATGTGTACATGGGACTACACACAAATTTTCGGTCCGAACATTTCAGCTGTTTCTTGTCATATTTTGAATGTTAGATCATTTTGAAGAGCAATCCTTTTTCAGGGGGCATATCTACTATGATAATCTTCCAAACTAACATAAAAAGAATGGGAAAGCTCACAAATTATATTTAACCTTTCCCAGAACTCGATCAAGCTTCCCTTTAAGTGAAGCGTGTTTGATGTATTCATCACCGAATTTGTACTAATCTTTAACAAATGAAATAATCAATATAAAATGATTTTTTTTTCACAAAGAGGTTTTTCTTTTCTTTTTTTTCCCCCTCTTGTTACTGAGATTTAACATGTTTAAAGAGAAATAAACTGAAGCCATGTCATGAAGCTGGGCGAGTGCCCGAGATAACCATGAGTTCAGAAACGGGTTGTTTCCGATTTCATTTGAATTTCTATTGTGACAATCAAATGGAGGAATTTATCATAATAGTGAATATTATGCATTTGACGTTCTAATGCGATTATGACAAGACCATCTGGCAGGGTTTGACATTTTGATAGATCATGACTTGGCTAATGAAAGGCGTCATAATAACTATCAATGAGGATCAATTAATCTTTCCTTGGGTGCATCAATGAAAAGCACTTCCGTTCCTGGGGGCTTGAAGTGATATAATTTATTGAAATGGAGGACACAGACAATCAGTGAATGCACTGAGGTATATTGGTGAAGACTCTTGACTGTTTTACGAGAGGTCCTGGGTCCAATCCTTGCTCTGTGCTACATCTTTGGACAAGATGTTTTACCTTCGTTTGTCCCTCTCGACCCAGGTGTATTAAATGGGTATACCTAATGGCAGTGTTAGGGTAGTCATAATTGCAGGGCCCTCCAAAAGAATAGTTGATGAGTTTTCGCTTGGTAAGGAAGATTATGATTGCTTGTAAGTTGCAACATAGCTAGATACCATGTGCACAGTATGTAAATTTGGGTCGGGGTTATTATAACCTTACTTTCATAATTATTTCTATTATACTGTTGCTGCTACTACTTCTACTATACGATGACGACGACTACTACTACTACTACTACTACTACTACTACTACTACTACTACTACTACTACTACTACTACTACTACTACTACAATGCTACTGCTGTTATTAATTCTATTTACTACTGTTACTACTACTGCCACTACTGCAGCAGCTGCTGCTGCTGCTACTACTACTACTTCTACTTCTACTACTGTTACTACTTCTACTTACTACTGTTACTACTACTACTACTACTGCTGCTGCTGCTGCTGCTGCTGCTGCTACTACTACTACTACTACTACTGCTACTACTACTAGTACTACTACTGCTGCTGTTGCCTTGCTGTTGCTACTACTTCTACTTACTGCTATTACTACTACTACTACTACTACTACTACTATTACTATTACTACTACTACTACTACTACTACTACTACTACTACTACTACTACTACTACTACTACTACTACTACTACTACTACTACTACTACTACTACTACTACTACTACTATTACTACTACTACTACTACTACTACTACTACTACTACTACTACTACTACTACTACTACTACTACTGTTGTTACTACTACTACTACTACTACTACTACTACTACTACTACTACTACTGTTGTACTACTACTACTACTACTACTACTACTACTACTACTACTGCTACTACTACTACTGCTGCTGCTGCTGCTGCTGCTGCTGCTGCTGCTGCTGCTGCTGCTGCTGCTGCTGCTGCTGCTGCTGCTGCTACTGCTGTTACTACTTCCACTTACTACTATTATACTACTACTACTACTACTACTACTACTACTACTACTACTACCTTTACTCCCTTGCTACTACTAGTACTACAAACACTGCAATTATATACCTTACTATATTCAGGGGAGGATGTTTGTCACTATTAAAACCTATATGATTTATGAGAATGACGACTATTGTCCATTAGATAGAGCAATTCATCAAGCTGACGGCAGCCGAATAGGGACTATCCTCTCTTGTTTGTTATTTGTCGTTTGATATCAGCACGTGTGAGTCAAGAGAAGTATATTGTCTGCAATCATCGGTTTGAAAGTGTAACGCGTGCCAGATCTATTTTTCAAAATTTACAATTTGACCACAGTTTGTTCCCTTATTGTGTTGCCTATTCCTTTCCCCCATCTCCCCAATTTCATGGTATTATTTAATATTTTATCGGTTTCGGGGGTTGTAAAAGCACAATTGACTCATTATTCGCTTCTCAAGACCCCCTCTTACCGCAAATGGTCCTCCCTAGATAGGATTAATGATATTAGAATAGTTGAGGGTCCGCAGATGTCGGGGGAAAATGGCCTCTGGCGATTAACATGCTTCAAAATGCCGAAATGAAAATAAGCAGAAGGCACTGCCTAAAAGATATATTATTACACTAGGGAGAACAAGAGAGAGAGTACTTTGCTTGTTTCGAATTTCCGCAAAATTGAAACAAAAGTATGATTGTATTCTGTTGAACTATAGACCCAGATAGGACGCGTGCCATAGTTATGACATGTGCCACTGACCGGAAACAGTCGAGGCGAACGAGTACCTTCTAGTCTGTGATGCAAAGCCCTTGATGTCGTTTTGAAAGGTCTGAAGAAGAAGAGAGAGAGACGTTTAAAAGTGATCAAAATGCCTTGGTTGGTACTAAACCTGTGTAAAAAGGATAATCGTAATTCTATTATGGGTCTATTAATATTCCTCTTTTTTAGATGCATCCTCTGTTATGGCATATCATATAAATAGCGTCTGTAATATAAGACTTTGTTTTCTATTTACGACGCGTGCCTCGCTACAGGCGTTTGACCTCACTCCAAGTCCAAATAGGCTTTCTAACCTAACAGAAAGAAAAGAAGAACAAAATCAAGAAGGAGAAAAAAAGAAAGAAAAAGAAGAAGAAGAAGAAGAAGAAGAAGAAAAGGGGGAAAAGGAAAGAAAAACACACTCCATGATTGGTTATAATTTTGAAGATTTTAGAATATACCTGATGTTTAACAGGTAATTAAGATGGAATGGAAATTATCCAATGCATTCACATTATTTCAAAGGGGAATTATTAGTAGATGAAATGCGACACAAATCAGTAATGGAATAAGTGTATGGAGAAAGAGACAGATAGAAAGAGATAGAGAGCGAGGGAAAGATGGAGAGAGGAGGAGGAAGAAGAGAAGAAGTAGGAAGAGGTGGTGAAGGAGGTGAAGCTTACTTCACCTCCTTCATTGTAACTATAAAACTATAAAAATGTATTTCTTGCGTTATTAGCAGTTGGAAATCATCAGTCAATAATTTCAATCTGGTTGGAGGGAGTTAAAAAGAGTATAGTGCACAGAATAAACATAATGTCTTAATGGTCGCAGAGTAAGAAACACTTCGACAGTGTCTTATAATGTTTTTGTGATATAAATTTATATAATTAAAATGTAAATGAGGTTTAAGATTTTGTGCAGTGCAATAGCCTGTTGCAATTTTCGCATCAGAGTGTTTGCAATTTTAAGCCGATTTGAAGCCGATAGTTTTTTTTTTGACAGTAACTGGAAATGTTAGTAAATGTGTAAACTGTCTTTCACTGGAGGGTACTGAACCCGTGCGTTTTAGGCGTTTGCAAAATCCGCGTTATACCACGAAAGAGCTTTTTTGTTGTAGGTATACGATGAATCAGGGTGAAAGAATTTGTGGAGCGAGAGGGGGATTGGGCTTGTGTACTTTCTTTCTGGGAATCATCAAGCGTCCCCCACTCCCGGATCATAATAATAATTGCCTTGAAGCAAAGCATAGGATGAAGAGAGTCGAAAAGAAATTGATAGAGAGTGAATAAATGAGTTAATCAGACAACGCCACGCATCGAATATTTTACGCGGTAGTGTTTTGATCCCCTTTTTTCAACACAAAGCAGTGAAACGTGATAATGAAAGTGAAAATGAAGTTACAAACTCAAGATTGAAATAGGAAGGGAGAATTACTCAGACTGCTATAAATAATAAAAATAAATGAAAGTGAAAATGAGCTGAATTTATACTGAGCGGGAACCCCAGCTTCTCCCAGCTTCTATCGGAACTCAAGAATGGGATGGGGTTTACTATTGGAGCATTTCTTTGAAATTAGGGGGGGGGGGGGGTCAAATAAAGTGAGAAATCAAGTGTAGAAGGGAATCCAAATTTCTATCAAAGTGGGCAAAGAATAATAGGCCTATTTGTAATTTTTAAAAAATGGGATAAGTTTCGGACAATAGTTGATTCTGAAAAAGGAAAATGTATCCCTTGCACGTTAACCACGTTAATGCTCTTTGGTATGTGTGAAACGTCTACAAATCGATTTCTTTATACTTAAACACTGTTTTGTTTTCTAGCTTTTTTAATGGAGGTATAAATATATAGTCTAAACAGACACACATCTCATCAAAGATGTTTCCCCTTGACGAATAAAATCGAAACCTAGTTATCTTTTAATTAAGAGAGAGGCAATTATTACATTTAATTGGACTGCTCAATCAAAATACCGTGCACTCCTACTTTCACTGTAGTAGTGAAGAGAGAGAGAGAGAGAGAGATTTTGTTTATGCAGTTAATATGATTACTCATGTATTATGAGATATTATTTTATTATCCAAGTTATGGTTATGGGAGACAAAAACAATTACCTCGTTGTCTCTATTGCTTTCGTTGCTCCCTATGTTCAAAAGGCATGCCGTTATTCTAATCAGAATAATCAACACGAATGTGTCTATAGAAGCAGGGAATACCTGCCAAAAACTTGGTCCAATGTTTCTCTCTACACGATCTTTCTTTTATTTTCTATTGATCACTGTACGTAACACTACTAAATGGTAACCATAGCAACCGATAACCACTACTTAGACCCCCATTATGTCAGCGACCCTTTCCCAGCAGGCAAAGCGTGAAACTCAAATATGGCAAGGTTTGGTATGTAGAGCACTGGTCACTGATGTCAGTGCATGATTTTTTTATTTATTTTTTACTGAATATTTGATGGTTTATTTTACTTGACTGCTAAGAAAGCATGTGTATGCTTGTAAGTAAGCAACCAGGAGACTGCTCTCCGAGAGACTTGCTTACAAAAGGGCACTAGTCATGTTATAGTGATTCACTTAGTTTCGAACCCAGGTCCTGCCAGTTACGAGACCACTGCTCTACCACTGAGCCATCGCGCCACCTCAGTTTATTGTCGATTAGTGATACAGTCAAACCTGCTTTAGCGACCGCCTGTATAGAAAGACCACTTGTCTATGAAGACAATAATTTTCGTTCCCCTTGAAAAGTATTTCTCATTGAAACATGTATTAAAGGAACCTGACCATAAAGACCACCTGTCTATAAAGACCACTTTTCTTGTCTCCCTTGAGTGGTCCTTATAGACAGGTTTTACTGTATTATAATCCATTGGCTTCATAAGTAATGATTTATGTTATTTTTTTTTCGGGGACATCCTAGTAGACCGACAGCCCATGAAATGTCTCTCGAGCTGTCTGACCATGAGGCCGACATTGTCTGTCTCGTGGGCATTTCCCTCATGGAAGCCACATACAGACATCATGAATGTCAACTATAGACAGCAAAAGCAATAATCTCAGTTCACAATCATCATCAATTTCTCAGCTTTTCAATAATGGCCACATCGATATTCCTATAAACTAATGACTTTTCTTTGCATTTTTCGCTATCAGTGGAGGCGGATTCCCACGGGGCTCCTTTGTTTTCGGCCAATATTGCTTATAATACTGGATGTGTAACATCCGATAAATCTAAGGAACCATTGCTCAAAATAATAATTTGAGGTGTTTTTATCATTACCCCTCCCCATTTTCATGGAAGAAAGGACTTCTTTTTAAACAAAAATGGTTAACTTTTTTTTTTGCTTTAAGAAGCAAGCGCCAGAAACTGCTTTACATGCTGGGATGAGAATCTCGCCATGTTTCCTCGTATTACATCAATAGTGCACGTGCAGTCCAGATTGAATACCTCCTAGCTGCATGCCTCCTTCCTGGACGAGACTTTCCTTTCAATAAATCTTGATAACAAGCACATGGTTTGTATCAGCTCCAAGCAAGCCCGTGGTAGCTGGGCGGTCTCTGACATACGATCCGCGCCAGCCCGTCGGCCTAGCCTCCACACATCACTCCCCCTGTTGTCTGGTTTAGATTCGGCGGGCGCCAGGCAAATTCTTGCACACTCCACCGAGCAAAATCAGATTTTTAACAAATTGTGTGGTGTAATCAATGGAAATGATCAAAATGATTAAAATACGTAAGTGTCAAATTCTATGCACATTATAAAGCCCTACCTATGGGGAATAAACGGGCCAGCATTAGTAATTGGCTTTGTGAAGAATTATCGGGAAAAGAGGTCGAGGGGCAACGCACCTCCCCAATGTCACAAACACAAACAAACAGAACATAATTCTTTTAAATATCAAGCTTTTTCTTGGTATTATGGAAAATATGCAAAGAGTAATAACCATCTCTTTTTTTTTTCGTGGTAACCTCATTTGCATGCATCTCGAGATTGTTTAAAAACTGAAACTATTTACAGAAAGGAAACATGATGTGTACAACTTCAACGAAACAGAGAAATAGGCAATTATATTTGCAGCTTCTCAGTCTAAATAGTTTTCGATGATCTTATCAACTTATCAAGGCATGAAATAGTTTTCTCACGTATGTTAAAAAGAGTGTTTTGTGAAATGAAAACATCAACAAATTTAGACAAAAGTTTTTTTCTGGATATAAATTTGATTGAATCGTTATATAAAGCACATCGTAAGAAAATGAGAAGACATAAGAAATGTCTTCTCCTAAAAAGGGTTAGCAACTTTTTAAAGATCAGTGAATATATTCAAGTTCGGGGACACCGAAATAAATAAATATTACCCACGGATCAGTGTCATCAGGTCATAAATGTATTTAAAATGTATCGAAACAAATCAAAATATGCAAACAATAGAAAGCAAAATATGCCATCTCAATAACTGCTTCATTTCTCATATAAGATTTATCTTAATGTTTTTGTTTGTTTTTTTTTTAGTTATGCTCTATTTCAATATTTTGTTCATAATCATAATCCTATTATGTCAATGTTATACTTGAATTAATCGTATTGAACTGAATTGAATTATATCAATGAAAGCTTAAGAAAAATGTGAAAACTGCCTGCGATAAAAAATAATGTAGGCTATTTGCATGATTTGTGTGTGATCATAGCTCCTATCAATAATAATTATAATAACCAATATTTTGAAAATATATATATTCCTCATGACTAACTTTGCTTTTTATAAATAATGTTACTGTGCAGTTCTTCATTTATTTTCTTCTGTTTGATATTGTTCATTGATTACAATTAAGGAAAATGACTTCTTGAAAAGCTGGCGCACCGATCTCATATGGGATCGGCTTGTAAAATGGAATTATCCCCTTGATAGAAAACTTAATATTTGCCGAGTGATTTTGATATAATGGATTTTCTTGTCAAGCTTTTTGAAAATAAAGCCGTCACTCGATTCATATTTCATTCTCACACGTGTTGGTGCATACTAATAACTAGCTATGCTATGTGAGGCTTTTATGACCGGTCATTGACTTCTGGCTCCCGCCAGGGCGCCCCGTACGTAACCTTGCGAGGTGAGGGTGTGGTGAGATGTACTCTCTGAATGTAAAGGAGTGGAAAATCACTCTTTGATGAGTCATATTATTAGAGAGATCTCTTCGATTTGGAGTGGAAATCCAAATTTGTAGAATCCACTCTCAAAAGAGTACTTCAAATCATGTCTTTGGAGTGGATTCAACTCCAAACAGTGCCAAAACGAAGACAGGTTTTTCCACTCTTCTGCGAGAGTAATCAGCGGCCTAGTTAAATGAAATGTTGAATTGGAATCACCCATTTCTTTTCTACTCAACGACTATATTTCATTGAAAATCGTAATAATGCATTCATAATTTACGCTTGTTTGAATAATCAATATTGCTCACTGTGACAAAATGACTGTATCCTTTTTATGACACTATTCATTCTGGAGTCATAAATCGTCGGTGATCGATTGATGTACAATCAATGATAAATGATAAATGATGAACGATGATAACAGAATGAAGGTCAGACAAATTTATTGGAAGAAAAAAAAAAGTCCTTCATGATATGTTAAGTGAAAGGAGATTTTGTTGAGTTTTGTAATTTTCACCTTTTTAAGAATGTTGAAGGCATTGTGGAGATTAAAAGACTAAAAATGATATCAACTGAACCTTATATCTCATAAAAATATTGATCGATTTAGAATGCTGAAATATAATATATAATTTTGCATCACTCCTGTCATTTCCGACAACCTTTTGCTACCCTGTATCATTGTTACAAAATTTGATTATGAGTTACAGGAGATGTTTTACAATCCCAAGATACCGACAAACCACGAGACCAAAGCCCACGAGATCGACAACCCATGAGACCAAAGTATACGAGACAGATGGCCCACGAGACCAACAGCCAACAAGACAGACGCCTACAAGACCACAACCCAAGAGACCGGCTAACCCCCAGGAAAAAAATATCAGAAAGCCCATGAGACTGACACGTCGGCCTCGTGGGGCTGTAATATGTCAATGACGGGAGCAATATAAATATCTTCATATACTTCTTCCTCTTAATAATAATAATAATAACATAATTTATAATGCGCACATATCCATCCCAAGGGATGCTCAAGGCGCCTAACAAACATGCATAATAATTATACAAGAAAGATAAGAAAATTACATAAGACAGAGAGAGTAGTATTAAATAGGCAACATTGTGAAATACCATGCCTACCACCAACGTCAATCTCGAGGAATTCCGTTCGTGGTTTGTATCATGAGCTTTATGCCAAATGAAGGAAATCATCACATCATAAATCCCCCAAAATGGTTCCTTTAATCCAGAATCCATTTAAAAGCCGTTGACCTGAACTTGGTGCACACCCAGGGGACTGCCCCGCCTTGCCGACAAGAAGAATTCCAGTACGACTTTGAACAAAATATTCACCTGAATAAACTCACAAAGTATCCAATATTATATTCAAACCAATTGAAAAGAAACCCCCCCCCCAAAAAAAAAAAAAAAAAAAAAAAAAAAAAAGATTTTTAACAGTTTCTTTCAAAGAAAAATGGGTTCCAACTGAATGAAAGAAATATCATTTTCGCAATATATTGCGAGATTTGTCAATATCAAGCTGATCATAAAAGTTGATTTATTTCTGTTAACTATAAGGGCTTTTTATTTTCGAAACTGAACACATTCCGATTCTATGAGGAAATTATGAAGGAACCACACAGACGAGTCATTCCTATAGTACACTGCTGGTAAAAGATGTTTTGGGGATTTTTGTTTTTCGAGTGCAAACTTGTGACGTCTGTTTTATAAGTACGGGAAAGTTCAATTGAAAACTGAGTTATCAATTAAATATTTTTGAAAAATAATAATTTCATGTCCTCATCTCACATTCTGGTATTAGATGTGATTTCCATTATTTTGTAAATATAGTATTCTGAAAGATTGTTTACTTTAATATAATCTATATAGTCAGGTATTTTAAATCTAAAATGTTGGTTCATCGTATAGCTCTTTAAAATTCAATAAAATGTAATGAATTATTTGAGGTGGATAGAGAATTTCCACGTTGATTGGAGAAGGTTTTCGCAAAGAGTATCCCTATGTTGGATATGATATGACCTTTGATTTCTTTGATATTAATAGTGTAACATTTTTACTTTACATTCCAATTCCGTTAGTTCTCAACCTGGAAACCCGGTGATGTCATTTCAAGGGTAAAGCATGATCGTTAGCAGAGTCGAAAATGACCACTATTTTGCATAATTTAAAAAATATTTTCCACAAAATGCAAACCCCATTTTTGGCTACACTTTCACACATTCACAAAAAGGACCTTATTTTCGTCCAACAGGTACATACGTGAAACACTTCTTGTTCTGTCAAGAAACATAGGCTTAACTTTATAGAATAGCCCACCATGGATGTCTAACTCATATATTTAGGGTTAGGGTTAGGGGTAACAAGGAAACTGAAGTCTTTGAATAAATCCGCGAGCATCAGTGTTAAACGAACATCTTTGAAAAGTATCCTTCATTCACCAAATTTTCAACTATCACGAAGTTAATATGAAGTTAGTATGAAGATCACTTTACACTAACTTCATATTAACTTCGTATTATTAACCGGGCCTGCATGGAAACAAGACTGTGTTTCTCTAATTCACAATGATACCTCTGTTTTTGTATGAATACTTCCATTTATGATAATAAATAACAGATTGTTATAGATGACGCCACCACTACTAAAGGATGAAGCAGACTCCCTGAGGAGGTCTGAATATTTGTAACATTGCTCATTGTTATGTCCCAAGCTGGTCATAAGCTCATGGAAATCTTGACGATTATTACTTGCAATATCAATTTGTCAAACTTCAGAAGTCTCATTTTAGTCTCGGATGGCCCTTTGTTCTATGTCCTTTAAATGTTTTTATAAGTGTGTTGATGACATACATAGAACATGTCGTCGGTTGCATTCAAAGAATGTAATAACTACTTTTTTTAACGATAGAGAGAGAGGAGGATGGGGAAAGAGGGAGAGAGAGAAAGAGAGAGGGGAGGGAAAGAACGAGAGAGGGGAGAGAAAGAAAGAGAAAGATTGGAGAGGGTGGGAGCAAGAAAGAAAGAGGGGTGAGAGAGAGAGAGAGAGAGAGAGAGAGAGAGAGGAATAAGAGCAGAGAGAGAGGGGGAGCAAAAGAGAGAGAGAGACACAGAGAATGGTGGAGAAACAAGAGAGAGAAGATAGAGAGAGGGGTGAGAGAGAGAGAGAGAGAGAGAGAGAGAGGGAGCAAAAGAGAGAGACACAGAGAATGGTGGAGAAACAAGAGAGAGAAGATAGAGAGAGGGGTGAGAGAGAGAGAGAGAGGGAGCAAAAGAGAGAGAGACACAGAGAATGGTGGAGAAACAAGAGAGAGAAGATAGAGAGAGGGGTGAGAGAGAGAGAGAGAGAGAGAGAGGGAGCAAAGAGAGAGAGACACAGAGAATGGTGAGAAACAAGAGAGAGAAGATAGAGAGGGGTGAGAGAGAGAGGGAGCAAAAGAGAGAGAGACACAGAGAATGGTGGAGAAACAAGAGAGAGGGGTGAGAGAGAGAGAGAGAGAGAGAGAGAGAGAGAGAGGGAGCAAAAGAGAGAGAGACACAGAGAATGGTGGAGAAACAAGAGAGAGGGGTGAGAGAGAGAGAGAGAGAGAGAGGGAGCAAAAGAGAGAGAGACACAGAGAATGGTGGAGAAACAAGAGAGAGGGTGAGAGAGAGAGAGAGAGAGAGAGAGAGAGGGAGTAAAAGAGAGAGAGACACAGAGAATGGTGGAGAAACAAGAGAGGGGTGAGAGAGAGAGAGAGAGAGAGAGAGAGAGAGAGGGAGCAAAAGAGAGAGACACACAGAGAATGGTGGAGAAACAAGAGAGAGGGGTGAGAGAGAGAGAGAGAGAGAGAGAGAGAGAGAGGGAGCAAAGAGAGAGAGACACAGAGAATGGTGGAGAAACAAGAGAGAGGGGTGAGAGAGAGAGAGAGAGAGAGAGAGGGAGCAAAAGAGAGAGAGACACAGAGAATGGTGGAGAAACAAGAGAGAGGGGTGAGAGAGAGAGAGAGAGAGAGAGAGAGAGAGGGAGCAAAAGAGAGAGAGACACAGAGAATGGTGGAGAAACAATTAAGAGAGAGAGAGAGAGATGATAGAGAGAGGGTGTGAGAGAGAGAGAGAGAGATAGAGAGGAATGAGAGCAGAGAGAGAGAGAAAGAGAGAGGGGCAAAAGAAAGAAACACAGAGAATGGTGGAGAAACAAGAGAGAGAAAATAGAGAGAGAGAGAGAGATGGGGGGGGGGGGGGAGAAATAGATAGGCAGGACAGAAAGTGCCTTCAACTGGACATCTTTTCTTATCAGCAGTTTGATCATTTCTTACTTATAATATTTGATTTGCCAATCAACACTCAATTTTTAAAAAATGTGTTCTCCTTCATCCTTGAATTTGCCTGGCTATACGACCCATATGATATATAAAACTATAGTCATAATCATCCATCCCCGATCATTATACCATAAATCATAACCATCACGATTGAAAGGTAAAAAAAAAAAATAGAAAATAATATTTGCAAATAACTTCCTTTTGTGATAGACAATGGAAACTACTTCAGCATACCAGAGATAATCAGTTTGTTTATTTAATAGTTATATTCTAGACATTTTGTGGCAATCAGCACTCCCATGTAACCACAAAATTGACGAGTTCAAGACTCATTTACTATTTTTATTCAAACACCATTAACGGCATTATGGTTATAGTTCTTCAAAACCTATAAAATTAATATCGAATTCTGTTCCCACGGTCTGTGTTTCCTCTTCAAAAATACATATTATGAATAGACATAAAAAATGAATAATGGAAAGAATGAAAAACTGTTAATTGTGACACTATTTGTACAATCTCAACGGAAGCTGATATTGAAAGCACACCGTTTAGCTTTTGTATGAGTGATAGAAAGGCACTAAACCGCCAAATCAGCCACCACAAGAATAATGAACTGTGTCGTGAAAACAAACACAAACCCCAAGTTTCTTTAGTTTTTTTTTTTTTTTTTTTTTTGCTACTTGCTAAAGATGGTAGGAACAAAATGCAAATATCCCCTGGATAAAAAAAGATGAACGCGGGGAGAGCGAGTCATTCAAAGGGTATGTGATAGGTAAATTATCTTCCCTATTATAAAAAGTGTCTCTAGGTAATTCCTTGAGGTTTTCATTTCATGAATATTAATAATGCTTTTATTTTATCTTATCATGAACATTACGGACCAGTAAATAAAATGACCTCTATAAAAAAAAATGGAATGTTTTTTAGTCACCTTCCTTTATTCTAATTATATAGGTATAGGTATGGGTATAGGTTCATTTATTGTCCATTCATATATGGAAATTCGTTGTATTTACATGGCAAAGGTTACAAACATAAACATAAATACATCTATGCGTCTACAAACATAAACATAAAATTAAATACATGTACATGCATCGATAATGTTATATAACTATACTAAATAGGGTGTATCGGGAAAATAACTGCTTCATCCTCCTTATTTTTCGCTTGAAACTGGACATGAGACCACATTGTTTATACATTCCTAATCGAGAAAGAAACAGACAGATAGACAGACACTTTTTATATGTTGCTTGCTTGTTTCAACTTCACGTTGAAGGACCCCCAGATCTCTGTCTCACCAGATTTATCAACGAAAATATGTGAATTGATTAAGGTATTAATTCTGATATTACTTACATGAATTTACATGAACTTACAAATGATATATTTTCATGTCTCAAAACGATTCCATAAATAAACTAATTATTTCAATAAAAGGCGACCCGTCCCGAAAATAGAAATTTAAAAAGTGTCTCCAGTTAATTCCTTTCAATTTAGCCTGATTTCAAGCCCTGTCACTTCTCTGTTTCATGCTTTTCCATGCTTTATACTGTATAGAACTTTTGGGTTCCAATATACCCAGGTACACTTTTCAGGCTTATTAAGTACAACCAATTGGTATCCATGGTAATTTATAACAATATGATTTTCATCGCATTTTTTATAACTTCTTTCTGAATTGAATCTCGTTACCTTCTACAATAGGATCAAAAGGGTAGACGATACACCTAATTTCCGTTGTCATGGCGATAATAGGATCATAAATGATGACATTTCAACATGGTATTTTGCCAGAAGCTGTTTCCTCATAATCAAAACAGTTATCTCATTGTTTTCAGTAGCGACGTCACAACCCGCTGTTCTGATTTTTCTAATAATGCCCCATTTTCAAATCCCTTAATAAAAAAAAAAAAAAATTTACAAAAAACATCTGTTGTTATCCAAGAAATGAGAGGATGGAAAGGAAATTGATTTGGATACCTAATCAAGGCTCAGGTTCTGTCGTTCATTGCCTTTCTTATAACTTAATCATTGATTAGGAAAAAACGCGAAAGGACAAAAACAATGTTCTTTTTATTTCCCAAGGGCACTAGGCGAAAAATTGGAAGGAGAATAAGAATCGGGTAAGCGTGCATGCCTTCGTGTCCTATCAAAGGATATGTCATATTGAATAGAGATGTTATCTGCTCTTGGCATAATTGAAAACGTCCAATTATGGATGTTCGAAAGTAATTGAATAACGGCACCAATTATGAAGTTGACTTTTTATCGTCATTACGGCTAACCTAAACGCAGCGAGGAGCTCGTGTAGCGTCTCGTTAATATTTGAAACGAATTTATCATGTTTCAATATTGAATAAAACAAAAAAGGAAGACTGACAGTTGTTTTGGGGGTAGAGGAAAATATTAGTGGAAACAATGAAGGAACGAAGTTGGAAATCTGTGTTTGATTTTCTTTAATGATTGGTTGGCCCGTATACTTAACCTACGATAAAGCAGTGATGAGAATTATCAATTGTAAAACAGAGAAAGAAAAAAAGAGAAGGAGCATTGGCGTAGCCTGGGACCAGCTAATTAGGGGGCACTGATGTCATGGGCGGAGGGGGGGGGGGGGGGTCATTGATCTTACTGGGTGTATGAAATACAAGTAAACAAAGCCATCGAGTGAAGGGAGTGTCACATCATCTTCTTTTTACGATGCCTTCCCCTCTTTCTTTCTTTCTCCTCTTTCTCACCTCCTTCCTTTGTACTTTTTTTCCTCGCCATTCTATGTGGGGAGGGGGCTGCCCCCGCAGCTATGCTAGTTATCATTGAAATATCATGGTAGGGTCCGTGGAATATGGAGATATGTTAGCAAGAAAGAAAATGCATAAAAGGAGGAACTAACGAAAAGGGGAAAAAACAACAAAATAACAAAAACAAAAAACAAACAAACATGCTCTTAACCACTGAATACAAACATTTTCATGTTTAACTAGTTATAGATTATAAATTCATGTTGGCATAACCTGACACAAATTTAGGTGAAATTAATTTCACCTCATTACCCCTTTGCTGTTAGCTGGTATTTTCAAAATCTTATCATGCTTATGAGAACATGTAATTTGTAAACAGTTTTCGCTTTTATTTTATTTTTTTACATCTTTGCATACTTCTCACGCGATCATTCGTCTGTCACTCACTCATTCTATCATCTCCTTTATTCTATCTTATTTCCTTTTTCTTTCATATGTGTTAATAAATATTTGTTAATATTTTAACCTTATGTAGTATATTCGATCCCCACACAACCTCTAACCATATTCTCCTATTCAAATTCCACCATCTCATTCCTTCTCTCCTTTTTATCTCTGTGTCTCTGTCTCTCCTTCTGTCTCTGTCTCTCTTCCTCTCTTTCTCTCTCTCCCGCTCTATCTACCACCCTCTCTCTCTCTCCCTCTCCTCGACCTTTCCCCCTCCTCTTCAAATGAACCATAGTCGCGTGACCACAGGGCCTTCTCGCTGTGCTGCGGTTTTCCATTCCCACGCTCGCCGTGATGGCCGGGGCGTCGACGCGCCCGTCTCCGCTCTGGGCAAAACCAACAAGTCAGCCGCGGGGAGCAAGTTTACCCCCATCGCTTTTTACCTGGCGCCCATTCAGAACGCATTTCCGGTTTTAACACCCCCATCAAAGTGGTTCTTGGTTATGCTGGTTCTAGGCTAATTAAAACAAGGAATTCGAAAATATGACGTTTTGGATAGAACTTTCATTTTTATGCTTGACAGATTAAATACAGTAGAAATGCATTTCTCTTCATTATTCCTTTTATATGGGTATATATTGCGGGTACTCCAAGTACAAGAATATCTTAGACAATATTAATATCAACAATACTGGTAGGAAGAAAGCTGCCCCCCAATAAAAACAAAAACAAAACAAACAAACCAAACAACAAAACAACAACAACACAAAACCCCCAAAACCCAACAATAACAACAACAACAAACAAACAAACAAACGACGAAATGTAGGCTTGATGGTATGTCCATTAAATATGGAATATTGATGTTATAGATGAAGGTGAATATGATTTTGCTTCTAAATGGATTTGGGTGGGGGCTACAGCCCATGAAACGACAGCCCACTAGACTGAGGTCTTGTCGGCCTTCTGACAACTTGCATTGATTATCATCGTTATCTTATTTTTATTTCTTCTTTTTTTTGGGGGGGGGGGGGGACTGATAATGGTAAATTGATATTGGTTATGTTGCAAAATGAATACAAATTTCAATAGAAAACCTGAAAAGTAAATACAATTTCTATATAAAAAAAAAGGGGGGGGGGAAGGGAAGAAAAACTTGATAAATTAGAGAGTGAAGGCAATTTTAGTCTGCTTCCTTTCTCAAATTACAGGGACATAGGTATCAGAGAAAATAAAATAGCTCTGTTTCTTTTGAAATGTTTAAAAAGTTTGAAGTTATTGTAAAACAGACTATAATATATTAGAATACAGTGTACATCTAATTTTCCCTTGGAAATGTACTGTATAGTGACTGTGTATCCCATTTCATTTACGAAAAGTATGGAGTAATAAAAAAAAATTATCATACCTGCATTAATATTCTTCACAATCATATTGAACGATTGAATGAATGAATGAATTTATTTCCATTTCCACATCGTTTACATCAGAATCAGAATAAACAAACATAAACAAAACTGCATGATACATACATACTTATCGGCATAAAACAATTACGACTGAGTGGAAATGAGGTGACCTACTAAAAGCATGGCTTGTAAGATACTGTAGGCCACCTGTACAAATCATAAATGAACAACATAACATTAAGTTTATATAGTATACGAAAATATAAAATACAAAACAAAAACAAGAAAAAAAAAACCAACTAAGTGCTTTTTTTACCAAGAGCAGGTAGAAACTAGAAAATGAACCCTCCTGCAAGTGAGGCTAGGACAAGTCAATGACCCCTAGATCTGGGTTTTTTGAGGTCGTGTCATGCATCATGAGCATAGCTATGTCCAGTAAACATGGTAAATATACCCAAGGAGATACCCCGACATGAATGCTCAACAGTTGGACCAAGGATACAGGTGATGAACAATGCTTTAAGTCACTTTTTCAGCTTCTTGATGAAATTCACGAAATCAATAATGTACGTTTTTCTTGGTTAGTATTTAGAAGCATTTAATTTTTTGAGATGACAGGCAATGTTAGTAACTCCTCTATTTTTTATTTATTTATTTTTTTTTGGGGGGGGGGGAATGGCATGGGCGACACAATAAATAAATAGATAACCCTTGCATGCCTGTATCAATCTTTACCCCCCCCCCCCTTCCCCACAGCGCGCCCATGCAGTGAACAAGTTTGAATTTGGGGGACAATTTCTGGGAGGGGGATATGTTTGCTTCTAACCACCACCTTGTCTTGGAAAGCTGGAAAAAAAAACAAAAAAACACACGAACCATCCCCCCCCCCCTCCCCATTACGGTAAATGATCAAGGATCCGCAATTCTAAATGTCTTTAAATGTTTTGAAGCCTGATCATGCTGCATGACGCTCTTAATTGTTTTCCCCATTCGAGATTGGTCTTTATAATCATTGATATGATATGGTTTTATGTTTTGATATTTTGTCAAATTTCTTGGCATATGTAAGTGGCAAAAAGTAATGACATAGGAAATACAACAACAACAACAACAACAAAAGATTAATGAAGAGGAGAATGATGATGATATGATGAACATACTATAGGAAGTGAGCTGTGAGCGTGCCGGTAGATTATTGTAATAATAATAATAATAATAATAATAATAATAATAGGAATTTATATAGCGCCTTTTCCACTGGATACAGAGTGCTTTATTATTATTATGACCAACACATTAGAGTGACATAAGCGTGGAGGCAATTTTGAATAAATGGTCCATTCAGGCCTATCTAAACAAATATCTACATGTCTATTGAACTATCCCATTTCATACGATAATACATGGTAGATTTACCGCTTAATATTCTACACATCTGAAAGAAATAAAGTGCTATGACAATTTCGAATAAATGATCCATCCATTTACAGAGTTTTTTAAAGTGTTGTCAATAAATTTTGATGAGAACGTAAGAATTTCATTCAAATTGATACACTAACACAAGTGTGTCTGCATCCGGTACTTTATAAATAAAGTACGAAATAATAAACTGGTCATGTTTGTCTTTGGTACATTTCCGGAGACAGGAATAATCAACAAATCGAAACATTTTTATGAGATGGTTGGATGAGCTAGAGGTTTCATTGCGGTAGAAACATGTATTTCCGTTCGTTGTTGATGTATAAATTATGAATAGAGTGCATGGGAGAAAGAGAGAGAGGGGGAGAGAGGGGGAGGGAGAGAGAAAGAGGGAGAGAAGGGAGAGGGAGAGAGAGAGGAGAGGAGGGAGGGGGGGGGGGGGGGGAGAGGGGAGAGGGGAGAGGAGGGAGAGAAAGAGAGAGGGAGATAAAGACAGAGAGGGAGAGGGGCAGAGAAGTGGGGTGTAAGGGTAAGAGAAAGGGATAGGTAGAGAAGGGGTAACATGTAAATTACAAAGTTCAAAGTTCAAAGTTTAGCTCAACGCAATGAGTGGAAGAAAATCTGTCGGTAATGTGTGAAGT
Source organism: Heliocidaris tuberculata (assembly GCA_025618425.1). Lineage (NCBI taxonomy): Eukaryota > Metazoa > Echinodermata > Echinoidea > Camarodonta > Echinometridae > Heliocidaris > Heliocidaris tuberculata. The sequence goes on along the minus strand of CM046844.1, from coordinate 29,598,763 downwards.
AACAACACATGAGTCATGTCCCCCTTTTTTGACCAACTATCAATCATTTACCGAGAGGGCGCCCCGGCTGCACTGTTTTTAAGAACACCAGGGGCGAAGAGTGAATCCAGCCACTGGGGGCATTGGCAGCATTTGCGGCACCGATCTTAAGAGTTGGAAGAAATGCGAATTAGCAATTAGGGGAAGGGTGTGGAAGGGGTTTCTGTCATCTTCTTTTCACACTCTCCCTTTCTTGTGTCCCTTTCCACCCCCCCCCCCTTTCTGTCCTTTTCCGCTGTTTCATGGGGGAGGGGAACGTGCCCCTGCGTTCTTGTAGCTACGCCCCTGAAAGACACAGAACTGTTCTGCTTGCTCCTCAAAAGAATCATTCCGACTTCTTGATTCAAACATGTGCAAACAATTGAAACCTTTGCAGTCAGGGGTCGGCCAATAGTAATTGATTCAAAACAGTTCGAGAAATAACATTCTCGTGACGAAAGGAGAGCTGATGAGATATATCTGAGGGGAATCCGAAACCATCTCGTCGGAGATGCAAGGAGTTACCAGACCACTTGGTATACTTGACTAGTGACGTAACTATGGTGCCCATGGAAGAAAATATGGAAAATGGGAAACAACAAGAAAAGGAAAGGGAGGGGAAAGGAACATGAGAAGAATAAGATTTCAATCCGTGCTCCGCCCTCCCCCTATAGATTTCCTTGTTAATTTGTATTTCATCCACCTAGTAAGATTGATGCCCCCCCTAAGCTGGGACCCACGCTACGCCACAGTAGTTGGACTCTTTGACCAGGGAAATGTAACTATGAACATGTACCTAGCACCATCGCGTCCTCCTAACCAACTCCTTTCGACACACACACATTTATACAGAATGTGTTGGAGAAGAGGATGTTGCATATTATTCATCTAACGATATAAGCCAAGTAATACAGAGATTTCTAGTTTCTCATCCGATTTTTTTCTTTAATTGAGGGGGAGGGAGTTCCATGTTTATTTGATACCTTTCCTGTACATGAAAATGCTAGTGGGTCGATTTCATCACAAATTTTCTAAATGTCATTTCATTTGTACATGCTATACAGAGGCTTAAAAAAACCCATGATAAAACTGCATCATATTCATGATTTTTGTTACCTCATTGCCAAGATGTCATCAGATTCTTATTCATTTAATATAAAAAATATGTATAATCGAATACTAGTAACATGAAAAACAAAACAAAAAAGAGGCCGAAAAATGGAAGGATGAGGAGGGGACGAGAAACTAGGGATTGATTTCATTTGGATGAATAATGATTTAGGAACAGCAATGATTTAGGAACATATTAGTAACTAAATATCGATAATTTGAGATAAGGATGTATAGCATAACAAATTGAGTCAATATGCAACGATTAAGATAACAAGGATTTGTTAATAACAATCAGTGGCCTTTTGGCTTGTGTATTCTATTGTTAATTTAAACCAAAAATTAATTCATTTTTTTCTAGTATATTGATACTCATTCTCCATGTGTTTTTACATACCAACCCTGTCTCTTCCAAATCTAGGTAACTCTTACATGAACATAGCAATATCTCTTGGCATATTTCAACACCTTTTTACAGAAAGTAGAACGAAGCTGACATTAGTTCGACATATGCCGCCTAAATACCTCGGGATAACAATAACGTAGCCTTGCTCACATTCTTATTTACTCCTATCCAAATACCTTGTCACTGGATTCTATTTGTCCTTGCTTAACATAAAACAAGTTCATACAAATTAAGGGACCGAAATGTCCATATGTACATCCAATTCATTTTTTTTTCAATTTTCATTATTAAAAAATCTTATTCAAAGAATAGGAAGAAAAAATTTAATCCAGCCTGAAACAAGGATAAATATGTTGTGCAGGTAGCCCCAATTCATGCGGCTTAAAAAAAAAAAGAAGACATTCCTTATCCAGACACTCTCGCATGCCGAAACTAAAACATGCCATTTCACATCGTTAGTAAAGCATATAAACCTAATACTTCAAACCTTTTTATTCTGAATTATTCAATATGGTGTCACATTCAAGCACAATTCTTCGCCACCATGTTCGTCTCTGACCAGAATGAAGGGAAGGGGGAGAAGGTGTGTGTGTGTGTGTGTGTGGGGGGGGGGGTCTACTTCACTTCTTCACCCTACCTACTATGATTTGAATACTATGTATTTAATGCTATGTCTTTTTACTATACTATATCTCTGAATATATGTCCGTGATAACCTAAATATGTCTTTGACCATTATGTCTTTGAGTATCTACTTTACATTTGACTATGTCTTTAACTACTAGGAGGAGGTACCTCCTTGGATCGACTACTATATCTTTCACGACTTATCTCTTTGAAAAATGTGTCCTTGACTGTACATAATATATCTTTGACTAATATGTATTTGAATATCATATCTCTGAATACTATGTCTTTAAAAATTATGTCTTTGCTACTTTACATTTGAGTTTGACTACTATGTCTCTGAATACTATGTCTTTGACTACATACTATGTTTTTGAATATATTAATGTGTTTAGCTTCTATTTCGTGGACTTCTGCTATATCTCTGAAAGTCGTTGACTATTATGTATTTGGCTACCTGCTATGTGTTTAACTACTATGTCTAAAAAAACCAACTTTTTATTGAATAAAACCAATGTAGACTATTACTTCTCTGACTACTATGCCCTTAACTATCTACATTCCATTTCACAACTTATCCTGTCAAGAAATACGCGAGATCAATGCAATAATCGAATAAACTAGAATGTACACCTCAACAATCCATCTGTCTCAGTTTACGACGGGCGTTTTCCATCCAAATGTACTAATCTAAAGAAACCTGAGAATTCACGGTTGCCTTGGAATTACCATCGGAATTACCCCACGCTTCGGCGTCCATTCAAACGAATCACAGGTGAAAATAGAATTAGCTCTCTCAACGCGTAAGGGGGTGTCATACAACCCCCTGGGGGTCCATTTAGGCAAAAAACGAAAGATCTCACATTCTTCCTTTTCAAGATGGATATATATTCTTTTGTTTTCTTTTATTCGTGTCATAAATCGTCAAAATTATGACTCATTTCTCTGCAAATCTCTTAATGTATCGCATATGTGAAGCCAAAGTGCAACACTTCTCGACTCTGTGAATCAAATCAGTCACACCTGGACTGTAGATGCCTTTGTTACACCACGCCATGGTGTCCTGTAAATATTTCATCGTGGACAAGGGTTGGGCACGGCCCTGCCAGAGCCTAATGAACCCATGTGACCTCACCAATGTAGCTTAAATATTCATGCCCATATTCTTATGTATCCACAAAATTATAGTATAGTTTAGCTATAGCATGAAGCTACAATGGTTATAGTATAGTATAATACAGTGTAAAGTATAGTATAGTATATTGTAGTAAAGTATATAATGCTTTCTTAGCAGTCAGGTAAAATAAACCATCAATACACCCTGACAGTCACAAATAGCTCGCCACACTTAAAGGCGCTGTCGTACACACTCAATGCGCTGTAATTTTGTACCGACCGTCGCCGGACGCACTGCGTCCGTCTGCCAAATCTGCATGCAGATTTGACATGTTTGAGGATCTTATCGATTATAAGATGATTGTTTTTCATGTTGCAGATTATGATTCAACAGGTTCAGTGAAAGTAGGAGACAGATGACCGCATGCAAAAACACATGTAGAGAAGCAGAAGGAGAGAGGTAAAGAGAAGCCTTAGGGTGACGGAGAAAAAATATAGAGAAGTAGGGAGGAGATAAACAAGAAGAGAAAGAGACGTGAGAAGAGAGAAAAGGCTACACAGAAAGGATGAGCAATACAGGGATAGTGACAGAGAAATAGAAACGGAATATAACGGAATGGAAGATTAGAATAAATCATATAAAACATTACAGTTGATCATGTTCATGCTGTAAGAGAATAGGTTTGAGAGATAGGGAATGGGTAATGAAGGATGGAAAGAGGGAGGAAGAGAAAAAAGTGAGAAATAGAGAGAGTGAATGAGAGAGAGAGAAAGAGAGAGAGAAGGGGATAGTGAGAGAAAGAAAGTAACATACCTAAGAGAGAAAGGGAGGGGCGGGAGAGCTGAGATAGACAGAAAGCGAGAGAGAGATAAAGAAAGAGGGGAAGAGAGAGAGAGAGAGAGAGAGAGAGAGAGAAAGTGGGAGGGGGTGCAGAGACGAGAGTATGAAAAGTGTTATTCATGTCTCATGAGAGAGTCATATCGTCATGGATATCGAAACTGTTTGAACATGACTTCAGGTCTCTCCAGGTCCAGCTCACTTTCCCACGCTCTCTCAGTGCTCCCGGGGTCCGCTGGGGACGTGATAGCGTCTCACGTTGCTAAGGGTAACGGGGTGACAACAAACCTCATTCATTCCACGTAGTTAGCGGATAAACTTCCTTGACTTTCTATCTACAAACTTTTCCTGTGCGTGAGTTTGGTTTCAAATATCATTACCCCTCTTAGAAAATCAACACTATTAAAACCATAACATCGATGCCGCCCTCTAAACTGAAAAAAAAATATCTATAGCATTCAATCTGCTAAACAAATCAACAACATAATACAAACAATGTGATGCTGACTAAACAAACTGATTTATCTATTTATTTATTTATTCATTTCTGATATTTAGACAGGGTGACGCATTATCACCAATATTGGTGGTCTTCCATGAGGCCCTGATAGCAATAATAAGTAACAATAGTAGCCAACAAAATCATGAAAATAAACTCATATCAAGAAATAGAGTCAGAAATTGAATTTATTTGAAGTCAGGAACTTTAAAATGTAGTAAGCGTTAACAATATAAATTAGGTATTGGCAATACATAGATAATAACCATAACCATTTTTTAATAAAAAGCAATAATCATTCTTTTTAGGTGGAAAATATTGTTTAAAACGATCGACTTAAATTTAGCCTTGCTTATCAAGTTGTTGTAAGGTAGCTTAGCGAAACGTCGTGGGGAGTAAGAACGCGAGAAAGACGCATATGACAAAATTATTCAAAATCAAAATTTTATTCTTTTGAGGGAGAATCAAAATATTACAATGTAGAATTAGTATTCAAATCTTTGAACACTTTTAAGCAAAATAATATGAAAATTTTTATTCAGATTATGTCTGATTCTAATTTTAGAAGCACATACAAAACTTGCAATTTTCCTCTATGCGTCTTTCCCGCGTCTTAAGGCGCCATTGCGTTTCGCTGAGTTTGATTAATTCTTACCCCGGTATACGTTTTATGAGGTGAATGTCACAAAAACACTGTCACCCATGGTAAAATATAAATTGATCTTTACTCGTATGTCAATAACAGATTTAAAACTGCATCGAAATCACTTCACAGATCCATAAATCGTCTCGGCAAACACAGATACATGTCCATCTTATCTTCCGATTTCGAATTCTTTGTTGTCTTTTCCCACGCGATATTGTTGACAAGCCACTGGCTTATCTGTTTGAAGTTCAACGAAAAACACGACCCGAATTGTTTGCTTTTCATTAGTATGTGACAAATAAAACAGATGATGATTAACTTTAAGTTAAGGGGGATAATCTGAAAATGTGTTATCTATGTCATATAACATGGTCGTGTGTTATATCATTCAGATGTGTTTAACAATGGATCGTTAGTCAATCAAATGTCATTGATGGGGAGGGAGGATCACTAACCGAGTTCCTAACATCAACCCCAGACCAAGCACTTTACCTAACCCTGACTCTATCCTTAGACCTAACCTAAAACTCCACTGCATCCCAGGCCTAAGTTTAAGTCGCCAGATCAAAATGTCGGCTCACCAGAAGCTCAAGGAGGTTGCATGGTTATGAAATTAAAAGTTAAATTTGTGTTTGACAAGGTTCATATTCGAAAATATTTGCCCAAATAAAAAGGTCCTTTTTACCAGGCAAGAGGGTGGGGGGGGGGGGGGGGGGGGAATAGCCAACTTAAAATTCAGTGTCGCCAAAACGGGTGAGGAAAAAAAACTGGTTGGGGGGGGGGGGAAGAAAAATGGTCTGGCAATTATAATAGGACTCCTCCGCTCAATCCAATGACAATGATCTAGTAGTGATAACAGAGGCGCCCCAGATTGTCTCATCTACAAGACATGAGCGTGGGGAGCGCCCCTCCCCCGCAATTTTCACCCATACCCTAGATCACACTCCTATTAAAGCAGTGATCTATTCACGAGTCTGTCTCATTATAGAAGTTTAGTAACGACCTGATAATGTTTGATAAGGTTCGCAATAAAAAGACAACCTGTGCGAAAAAAAAAGACAATGGATTGCAACGAACGTTGAACTCTGTAGGCCTTTGTCTCTCTCATCTATGATCGTAGTTAAATTAACCCATTGCCCACGGGAATTGGATGCTTCTTGTATTAAGCCTATTGGTATGAGAGAATTCAGTAGTCAACCGGTAAATATGTGTGTGCTAACGGGACACTGCAGTAGATAGACAGCCCACGAGACCGACAATGTCCGTCTAGTTAGACCCTCCGAAAAGTCGTCAGTGAAGCTCGCGAGACCGAAAACGTGGGCTATCGGTCTCGTGGAACGTTGATCTCGTGGGCCATCAGACATCTTTTCAGAAGCAGGCCCACCAGACCGGCCGGCAGTTGTGGTCTTGTGGGCTGTCGGTCTCGTTGACTTTAGCATTTTTCGCCTCTTCTTGTTTCCTTCATATTGTCTTTTTGAGGCGAAAAATTGCCGATGGCACCGATGATCACACGAAGTAAAGACGAAGATGACACGATTTGACAAGATGCCCTCACGATGGCCTTACGAAGTGCAAAATGGACACACGAATTCAACAACGAAAGTGAACCTTCGCAAGGTCTTCTGGCAATTTTTAGGCATGCTAAAGATTTTGCCACTGCTCACGAAGTTGCTGCCAGAGCCTGAGAAACTCCACCGGCGGTTATACGATGGCTTAAGATGCCCTCACGAATGGCCCGATGGTTATGCGATCAGAGCCGAATTTGAACATTTCCTTTATCGTGTGTCCATCGTTGCTCGACTTCGGGACAGTGTGACGCCTAGGGCTTATTTCGCTCATCATGCTCATGCCAAGAATAATTTGTGTGACAGATTTGCTTCCCCCGATAAGTAACCATGGTAACTAGTTAATGATTAAAAACCTCGTTAGAGATCTTGAAGATTGAGAATGAAAGTGAAACCTTTCCTCAGATTTAGCTTAAAATATGCATCAACAAAAGAGGTAATAATCTTCGGAATTTGGCTTCAGTCAATTACATGATAAACGATCTCTCTGTCAGACAATATTATAAAGGCGAATAGTTATTTTTCTTGTCACCATATATACACAAGAACTTGGGGACAAGAAGATGAATTTTTAAACCCAATGCAGTCATATTTGTGTATGTGTGTCCTTGGCATTTAATTGAAATAAAAGGCATTGTTTGTATTTGCCTGTAAATTGAATGTAAAAAATCATCGCTCCCTTCAGATGTGGATGTCGATCAAACATAAATCAAAAGTTTTATAAAGTTAGGTGAATATTGAGATAAGATAAATTTAAGTTATACACATATTTTGAGACAAAGTTGAGTTCGAGTCATGCGATTACATTGTGAATAAACTGTCCCAAAGCAATTGGGAGAAGTTGATCATGATTAAATAAGAATTTGTGTATATACTGTGATGTCTTGGAATCATCAAAATGATGAGGAATTGACCCAATCTTGCTTAAAAGCACATGCACACAGAAATGGGTATATGGGACTGTACACACATTATTATGTCAGATACTTTTCGTCATATTTCGAATATGAGGGCATTCGAAGAGCAACCCTTAGGGGCCATTTCTTCCAAACTGACATAAAAAGAATAAGAAAGCTCACAAATTATTTTTCACCTTTCCCAGAACTCAACACATAAAAGATAAGAGACCATAATTCAATAAGTTTCATTCTAAAACCTGAACTTGACCGTGTCAGAAATTTAATTTTGAATGGCATGAAATCTAAAGACAATGAAAAAAAAAAAGAAAAGAAAAGAAAAGAAAAAACATGTTCCAATCTTTAATCTGACTAGCTCTCAACAAGACATGTTTGTATACCGGTCCCATATGGCTAGATTCTCACGCTCAACTAGGTAAACACATGCATCAGTCATACCAACAAGACCGATACCAGATCGATAACAGACCGGACAAAACATTACATTACACCGAATAGCCAAAAATAGGTCGGATTGGAATCGGTTTGAGTTAAATTTGGCAGTGTGACTGAGGTATAACTCCGGAACTTGCTTCTTCTTCTTCTCTCAAGAATGGCATTAAACAACTCGCAGATTATTATTATGATTGCTATCATCTGATTTGTAAGATATTAGTTAAATTTCCGGCATTCCATTGCAATGAGATGTGTGTATTTGATTACCATTTATCTTCGTAGGGTGTGAATGCATGGCTGCACGACTCCAAACGTCATCATTTGAAATATTTTGTTTTTCTTTCAAGGGAGCTCATTTTAAGATATTTCATTATGATCCCGTCTAAAATTACCCCTGTGATAATTTTGCAGCAAATGTTTCCAAATAATGTTATGTACTCTCCATAATTACAGGAAAGGAAATTCACGTTTTTTTTTTTTCGTTTTTTTTTTTGGGGGGGGTCATATTAGAATCACTTTGTATATATTGGAATCCACTCTGAAAAGAGTAATTCAACCACCATTTTGGAGTGGATTCAACTCCAAAGGAAGTGATCGTTAATTATGACTCTTTAAACTAGTCGATCTCCACTCTTCTGCACTAAAAACGTCGATTCACCCAAAATGAAGTTACTCTACACCTGTGTAATACCCTCGTCTACAGTTTATATTGTTTTACAGCTTATGTCAATCAAAATTTTCTTTCATTTAGTACTCATCAACAAGGAAGGAGACAGTTACGAAAAGTAGAATATGGCTATTTTTTACCCTCTACACTTGGTGATTTTTGTGGACAATGGAGCGATGTCCGAACGTTGTCTTCATGGTCAAGTGTGGGCCACTCGGAAGTGAGATTTGAGAAAGTCAACAATACCCTCGATTGATCGGTACGAACAATCAAGATCGTCACAGTGAACTAGGTGTCAAGGGATGATAGACATGAACCACAGTATCACATTGTGGCTCAGTGGTTGTAAAACTGGTATAGGAAATGGCAGGTCAAAGGTTCGAATCATAAGCAGTGATGGTTCTTTTGACAATTTTTTCTTTTTTGTAAAGCAAGCACCAATAACATAAAGTGAAATCACAAGATGATAAATGGTATTAGTATGAGTTATTGCTTTTGCTTCGAAGGTCAAAGAGAGTTGTTAACTGGTAGAGCTAACGTCAAAACGACCTAGAAATTCTAATGTCATGTAAACCAGACCAAGGATTTTGAAGGCAAGTTGGGGTGGAATTCTTATATGGCAATAACCTCTCGGTCATTCACACTGAACTCGGTTATGAGCTTGAGAAAGGCCCACGGCATCATGTTTTTACTGCCATCAAAACCAATCATTTTTTTCCATATATACATATACAGGCGGACTTTGAAAAGCCAGTCACTGGGAAAATAGGCTGGGCGTATGTTTCATGTTGGGGAATATGGATTTTGGCTTGTGGAAGTTCACAGCTAAATAGCGATTAAAATGGGGGACGGGGTGAACAGAGAGGGCATGTCAGCTTTCTCCAGACAAGGCGTCGATTAATTCTATTGGTTAGGGGGATCAGAGGGGGAAGGGGAGTGGAAGGGGGAGGGTGGAAGGGGTTGGAAACGGAAGGGGGAGGGGGACGAATTATTAGGAGACACTATGCTCAATACGATACACAGTAAATTCTTTAACAAGGGTTTATGTGCCCCTTACCCTTTCCCCATGCTAATCTCCACAGGCAGTTTTTGTGAATAGTTCGTCCCCATCATCATGATTTTTACTTCTGCTTTGTCAGAAATTTGAGACATATGGCTTTGAAAATTGTGATCCACCCCCTTTTTTGTATTTTTTTTTCTCTCGATACTTTCTGTGCTTACTTGTCCCACAGGTCAAAGACATATTTTCACGATATAAACTATATATTTCAATACACAACTTGGTTATGGTTACTTTTGAGAAACGTTCTTCTTCTTATTCATTTATTAATTATTTATTTATTTTTTTTTTTTGGGGGGGAGGCAGAGAATATTCATATTGTCCAGATGTATAATTTCTCTTCAATTAGAGCTCTTTTTTCTTCATCATTATTGTGGGAAATTCCTCCGCAGCGCTATCCAAATCCCAGTACCTAGGGACCATTGTATAAAGCAATGAAGGTATGAAAACGATGCAAAGAAATACTAATTACACTCTTGTGAGGGGGAAGGCATTGTTGCATTTGTAATAATGATAATGATGATAATGATAATAATAATAATAATAAATAATAATAATAATAATAGTAATGATAATGATGATGATGATAATAATAATAATAATAATAATAAGATAATAATAAATAATAATAATAATAATAATGATAATAATAAATGATGATGATAATAATAATAATAATAATAATAATAATAATAATAATAATAATAATAATAATAATAATAATAATAATAATAATTATAATAATAATAATATAATAATAGCTGTCTCTTATAGAAGGCCTTACCAGTTACAATGTAACCGACCATAGAGACTCATTCGCCTAGAAGACTTATCAACCAGTAAAACTTATTATCAAATTGTCCCCATACTATCGTTTTGCTTATTTATCATTTTGTTGGAAAATATAATGGTGGGAAAATTATTGTTTTCTATCGTTATGATGAGAATCGTCTTAAACTGTATCAAAAATAGTAGTATTTCAGTTTCTATTTAAAAATAAATTTGCGGGTCTTATTCGTCGATATCACGTGATACATCACGAGATGCAACCTTTACCAAGTGTAAATCGTTCTTCAATAAAGACAAGATGCAGGCGCGGTTTCTTTTAAAGTGGACAATGATTACTTTTGATTGAGATGCAGCTGCTGCATGGAATATAACAAATTAAAAAGAAAGTTCAATCTTAGGATGATTGAATGAATGGTCACCGCCTGCTCTGATCCTATGCCTGTATTTGTCTACGAGGATGATACACGTGTTTGTCGTCTGCTATTAAACACGTTAAACGCGCTTAGCGCGTGCCGCTCGCGAGCCGCTCTTTGTTAAAATTACGCGCGCGCCGGGTTTTTAGAAAGAAGCGTCGCATCGATAAAGTTGCCAATTGAAAGGCGGGTTCGCTAGAAAATGAAAATTAGGAGGAAAAAAAAACACAAAAAAACGAAAGAAAGCCAAAAAAAAAAAAAAAAAAAAAAAAAGATTAAAAGTTTGTTGGCTTCTTCTCCGGAAATCTGTTCCGATTCGTGGATAAGTGCGTCATTCACTAAAAAAAAAAAGGCAAAAAAAAAAAAAAAAAGCGCCAAAATGTCAAAAGGGGAACAATGTATGCAGTATTTCTATTGACGTGGTCCCTAACCAGGTTATTTATGTTCTCCATTGACTATGTCTAATGATGTATCTTTGCTACAGAAATACCTCCCAATGATTGTGAAAAATGCCACCGAAATGCCTCACCCTTCAATAATTTTTTTTTTAAAGACTATAATTATGTTGTGTTAACCAATTGGTTACAACAACAACAACAACAACAACAACAAATGATTATACATGGTTCCTAGCTGAAATATACTAACTATAGCTTACCAATGTTTTGTTGTTAATATGCTACATATGAAGAAGAGATTATGGATATCGCAAAGTACGATAATCTCGCCCACCTTAGATTTTCGACTCGTTCTGGTGAGACTGAAATACGAGACACTGGAAGGGGTTTGAACCATGGCTTGAACATGATACAGGTATTTTCCTCTCTTATCTTGAACTCTCAACAATAAGGTGACTCCTTCAATAATACATTGATGATCGGATGATATTGTGTGTAAGAACAGTGGCGTAGATACAGGGGGAACAAGGGGGAACAGGGGGAACGTGCTCCCCAAAGTTGAATGGCGAAAAAAAAATGGAAAACGGAAAAATTATAATAATATAAAAGGGAGAAGAAAAAAAAGCAGAGGGGAAAGGTACTGTGAAAGGAAGCTACAGCCCACAAGACCTACAGCCCACAAGACCTACATCCCACAAGACCTACAGCCCACGAGACCGACAGCTTACAGACAATATCGGTCTTGTGGTCCTTATATAACTACTTTCGGGAAGGTTCACTAAACCGACGGCCCACGAGAGCGACAGTCCACGAGACCGACATGTTCCTGTCTTCCCTTATGCATTTCTTTGTTTTGTCGGTCTCCTGGGATGACCCCGTAAAATGAAGATGAAACATTCCCTTTCCATACCCTTTCATCACTCAGTGGCCTTGTTTTTCTCACATTGCATCCACGTCACCTAGCAAGTCCGGTGCCGCCCCCTAAGCTGCGCTACGCCATTGTGGATGAACATGATATGACATTGAGAAGAGGTTTCGAGTTTTATTTGTAAGGAAGCAACGTCGAGAGATTGACGAGTGGATAAAAAAAGAGATTGGGTAGAATTAGGAGGAGGTTTTCTTAGCCACCCGGAGCGTAGCGTGCTGTGAATACGATATGGGAGGACCAAAGAGTTATCACAGAACTCCTTGGGAGGATAACCTAGGGGAGGGGACCATAATTATGGAAGGGGGCAATGCTCGCGTATGTGCGCGTAGTGCGATCAGAGCCATAGACCATGCATGCATACATAGACGATCAGAGCACAAGACTGTAAGGCGTAACAGGACTTTAAAAAAACCCGGAGGAAGTGGGGCGGGGGGTTAAAGGAAAGAATGAAGAGAGAGAGAGAGAGATAGGGGGGGGGGGAGGATGATATCAACTTGTTTAAACCGACCCCCCCCCCCCCATTTTTCGATGGAGAGGATGGGAGATCAAGCATTTGCACTTCTGCTTATACTCAATCGAAGCATCTGAATGACGAAACCATCACGTCATTATGTACGTCATACAAGTTTCAGATGTGGGGTCTTTTTTGATATTGGCATGATTTGAGGCGTCGTTTCTATTGCGTTAACGGATAAACATTTATTTACTTGATTTCTTTTATTTTCAAATTAATGGAAACTGTCTCATATGAATGTCATATTGACGATATTCGATTCTGCCAATCTACGTGATAACACACCATCATCTACGGTTAACGAGGGCATGATGACGTCATTGGTGACGTAAGATCATCCAGGAATCACGAAATGCAACGGATTTCAACACCAACGTAATCTATTTTAGGTGCAAATAGAGCAGATTGCTTTAGCATTAGTTCGAAAAAGTTTGTTAGTGGGAGCAGAAAGCAAGCAACCTCGAGCAAAATTCGGGAAAGGTTACTGAAAAACTGGTAAATTAATTTGTCTTTTAAAGACTTTTCTTTTGTTTCGTGCATGAAATATCGCCAATTCTATCTTTTTCTTCCAAGAAACAGTTCCGTCATGCTGTGCTTGGGTATTTTTAATTTTTGGCTTTTAATTAATTTTTGTTTTTCATTGTCAAAGATTCTGTTTCGTCATGTGATAGAGACGTTGTATACACACAATGTAAAACGGTGAGTATAGTATCACAATATTGTATAATATGTTTCATCTGAGTAAATGCTGGTAAATAATATTATTTGGAATAAAGTTCAGAATTCAGTGTACCAGGTTAGGTTAATATCTTGGTTAATTATTAGGTTGCATAAGCATACTTATTAAGACATGACGATATTTTAAAGTTAGTACAATCATGAAATCATTGCTTCTGTTGTCAAAATCTATAATAAAAATGGGTTATGTATATATTCTCAGAAGGAAACGAAGATATTGTGTTTTATAACTACCAGTAAAAGTATTGCGTCAAGGTTTATTTCTTTGTTAATACAGTAATATACAAATAATATTGTTAGACAAAGCTGAAATATATTACACGCTTCATCATTATCAGTAAGCAATTTTTTAGTACAAACATCGAACATTGTCATCATTTCCTTTACAAGAACGCCAGTTTGATTTGATTTGATTTGATCACTCACGGAGTTGGAAATTTGGAATCGACGGAACAAAATGAAGAAATAGAGGAGAGAGAGAGACACACACACATCAAGAGAAAGAGAGAGAGGGAGAGAGAGAGAGGGAGAGGGGAAGGGAGCTAAAGAGAGGACGAGAGACAGGGGAATGACAGAAAGAAAGATAGATGGATAGAGTGAGAGAGAGAGAGGGGGCGTAATAGATAGAAAGACAGGGAGGGAGAGAGAGAAAGAGAGAGAGGGGGGGGGGCTATGGGTGGACAGAGGGATGGAAATAGGGGTTTGTGAGTCATCTCCTTACATTGATCCTTCATTCACGGATTCTAATTCCTTTCAACTTCTTCAATAAGATCAAAGAAAAAAATCTATAAGCTTCTAGCTTCTCAATTTTGGGAGAAAAATAGAGCCCTTAGATATTTTCTCCTTAATTTGTTTTCTCCTGACTTTCTATACCCCAGCAACGCCGTGAGTCTGCATGCCCAAAGACCTGAAGACACATCATCACTCTCTGAAACAAACCTAGAAACAAAATGAAGAACGCTTAACAGAAATCAATTATTCCAACAAAAGGCGTAAGAAAATCTTGAGAGACTTCAACGGAAATAAAGTCCTGGACTAACAATAGACCATGCCCATAGCCTGAAGGGAAGGCGAGACATCGAAACAAACAACATAAGGGTTGGAATAGATAACGGAATATTCTTTACTTGTTTTCTTTTTTTTGGAACGCTCTATCATTGAAATGTTTTGTTTTGTTGTTTGTTGATAGTAAAAACATTTTCTGAACGTATTATAAGTTTGGAAGTGTCAGTACATTACTGACATAACATACATAGGAAAATAAGAGAAACTTATTTTCAACGATATATCGATTAAATAGAAGAATCAAGATTATATTAATTTTTACTGCATGGAATGCGTTTATCCAGCCAAGTATATGCTGTTCTCAATTTTTTACGGTACACAATATTGGCATTCAAAGTTAGATGAAGGCTACACAAATCTATGATTATGGTAAACTTTAAAGTAATTTTTGAAGAGTTATAACTATTCAAATATCACTAATGTTTTGAAGTATTGGTACGATTTCTTTTTTAAATGCTTTGTGAATAA
This sequence comes from Heliocidaris tuberculata, assembly GCA_025618425.1. NCBI lineage: Eukaryota > Metazoa > Echinodermata > Echinoidea > Camarodonta > Echinometridae > Heliocidaris > Heliocidaris tuberculata. Next base: position 29,583,546 of record CM046844.1, on the reverse strand, counting down.
CTTTTTTTTTTAAACAAGAAATGCAACATAGGCTATGTGAAATATAATTATACATATAGTCTATATGTTCAGCATTTTACAGTATCAATAAATGGGTTGTATATTAAAATAAAACCGCTTTTTTGTTGATTATTTTTTCCAATTTCGTTTCTTCGAAAATAATTTGTTTCGCAAAAAAGCTTTGTTGATAACAAAGTTTCTTTGTTGCAATGTTGTAAATGAAATTTATTAAATCTTATCAACGTTTTCATTATCAACAAATAAATAAAGCTACACCTAGGAATCACTTTCGTACAGTTTCAAAGTCCTCGTTGAAACTACTATTCTACTTTTTAACAACGTGAACATTTAGCAAAATTCTACTTTTTAGCAATTGAAAGTGAAACTGTAGTAAAATTTTACTTTTTAGCAAAGTGAAATTTAGACTTTGCGCTTTAAACAGTTAACCCCCCCCCCTCCCCCCCCAAAAAAAATTAACTGTGGCCCTCGCGACATAATTCCTCCTCATAACCATGTTCGCGCGGTTTTATTTTTCTACCGATTTTTGGCTCCACAATAAGACAAGAGGAATCCTTTCATCCGATCACGGTAGCTCTTCATCGATTATCGATAACTCAAAAATTCGTCTGCTTTGAGACGGTTGAGAGTGAAAAGGTATGATTGGGAAAAACATCAACCAGAAAGGAGAAAAACAACTTGCTTGTTTCTTTCTGAATGTGTTTACAGATTGATGTAAAAAGGAAAGGGAATTCGTTGTCTAGTTTCTCAGCACAAACCAATATCTGACAAGAGGTAATGATTATAGTTCAGTATTAAAAAAAATGAGGGGGGGGGGGCTGGTACTTCACAAGAAGCACTTTGGTCTGTTCTGCATGAAATATTGGATGTGTGTGTGTGTGTGGGGGGGGGGGGGGTAATTAGAAAGACTTAAGCAAAGGCGCTATATACTTATATAGTTTAACCAAATAAGAAAAGTCTGCTTTGAGGACCTTAAGAGCGACAAATGAGACTAGGCTTGATATGGTCTCCATAATTACTAGTGAAAAACATTATTTTTGTCAGTCATCGTTCAACCATGTTAACATTTTTGACCACTTTTGCCACAATCAATTACAAATGGAGAGTACATTTTAAAGGCTTTCAATGTTCTGAAACGTGCTTCATGATTTATTTTATCCTTCTTTCTTTTTTTTTCTTCCCAATTAGTAACTTTCTGCAAATTATCTTCTTCTAGTGGTTTCGTTGGTTGAAATTAAGATATAGATTTTATTTAAACTTGACACAAAAGTTTGGAAACCCGAGTAAGCCTGAAAATAAAATAAAAAGAATATCAAGTGTTACTATCATCTAAAAAGATTTAAAAGAATTCATGTAAAATATTTACATGAAACATATGATCGATCAAGCTTCCGCACTTTTTTGCGATTTAATTTTGATGACCTTTTGTAGGACTTAGCGTCCTTTAGAGTAATAGGAAATATTTAGAGGAGAACTAATCCTCTTCCGACTCTTGGGTCTTCTAAGATAGTGATGTCCTCGTTTCTATCAATGACAGAATCACATCAAGAATCAAACAAAATCATCACCTATTCCAAATAGATTGTCCAAACATTACAAAATAACACCATTCTTTGGTAGGAAAAAACCTTTAAAGTGATCCGAAGTTTTAATGCTTCAAACAAAACAAAACCGTCAAAACTATTAAGTATCGGAGTCTCACCTTCAAATGGGATCTATGTGTAGCAATTCTACTTCTAAAATCAAATGTGAAAGGTGGTATAAGGTTATAAGAGATGACATGTGAAAAACCTAAAATAAGATGCATCATGCTTACATATATTTAATTTAACATGTACAGGTTTTAGATATTTCTATCACATTAAAAAAACCCAGATAACCATAAGTTCTGGTAGGAAAATAAAATTTCATAAATTAAAAAATCAAACAAAATTTACACGTAAGACTTAAAATCAATGATACTTGCAAAACGACTTACATGACACATGTATGTATAAGCTGATGAGTAATTAGCAAAGGAAGCCCATCCAAAACAAATACCTACCAAGACATTTCGTCGGCCGATTTTCTTTCGGCAGATAGCATTATTCTGGCTCCTCCTCCCCCCGACTAAGAAATTGTCAGTGTTCCCTGACCTTTCTGACGATCGATGTAACTCTATACCACTTATCCTAATTAGGTGGTCTGTCGTAATCGACAGATCACCTTTTGGATTCGTACGAATTTTCTTTCTTTCTTTCTTTCTTTCTTTATTTCTTATTTTTATTTCCCCCATTTCTTGTCCATTCGAGATCTTTGAAAGTAATGCATCAATTTTCATGAAATTTTTATGAGTCATGTCATGCTATGAGGTCATGTTCCCGTTTGCATTTCAAGGTCAACAGGTCATCGTGACGTCATCCAGGCGCCATTTTGTAAAATCACATTTTCAATCATATCTTCATAACCAATCATGAAAAATCATCCATATTTACATGACATTAACTTCACGTCATGGGTCATCATGTCATGTCATGAAAGGTCATGTCGAGGTCATGACGTGCGCGTACGCGCGCGTCAAAATTTAAAAATGCTCAAAATCACCCAATGACCAAAGGAGAGTACGTTTCAGGTTATTTTAAGCATTTCAAAAATTTCCGTGCATAAGTGCCCGCGCGCGCGTTTTGCGCGTGCGCAAGTCCTAAATAACGTAAAAACGCCGTTTTTTCGCTTGATTTGCAATCCTTAGACTATTCTTGACATTTTCCATCAATTTAGAATCAATTACAACTGACGATAAGGTCGTACGCGCGCCTCAAAGTTCAAAATCCGTGCGCGCGTCTATGGGGCTTATAACGTAAAAACGGCCAAAAACATGCCTATACAAAATTCATTGTAGCTCTTTAAATAGTCCATTGACCCCCAATTTTGCCTCGTCCATCACATTTCGACCAAATATCATGCACACCAAAAATCAGATTCACAGCTCAATTCGTTTTTTTTTTTTTTTTTTTTTTTTTTTTTAAGTGTAGACGTCGTTTTCTTGTCTATCTTTACCTTAATTTCTCGTCCATCCTGCCTTCAAGAACAAAACCAATGGTGGAAACTTGTAGGAAATGCATGTCCATTTTACTTCCAACTCAAAGATTCGTTAAAAATCTCCCATTTTTTCACCCAATGCCAGATGAAAAAACGGAAAATCTCATACTAATTAACCGAAAACCACCCACACCACCTTTTTTTGCGGGGCTGATTACTTAAAAACGGAATCTTGAATCTTTATGAAAGTTGGCACAGACATGAGTGTTGGTAGGAGAATTATGCTGTGAAAACAACAAGGTCATGATGTAATTATAACTTTATCCAGGTGCCATTTTCTGAAAATCAACTTATTGTCTTGTATGGTCATGTATGTTCATAACGAAATGTCATTTCTCTTTCATATTTCGGATGGTCAATTTCACTGTCATATATATGGCCATCTTATCATTGTCGTCGACCCTATCATGATCACTATCTTGCCCAATCATCATATCTTACATAAGAATTTACCAGTTCAAGACAGACCACCTAATTCGTCTGCAGAGACGAATTAAATTTCTAGTTAATATTTGTTACGCCTCGTCTGAGATATTTTTCGTATCAATTCGGAGAATATTATTTGATTTTCTATATTTAGAGCTTATTAGCAGTAGTGGTAATTCTCAAAATTAGTAATTAGTTCCATATAACATCATCTACTAATAAACGTCGTGTGAATCCCAATCAGTTATGAGAGTCCTAATGGTTTAAAATTAAAATAGGCTTTTCAATTTCCAGGCGGCACGGGTGACATCAAACAAATAAGTATATAGAAACATAAATAAATGAATTAATGAATAATTGAATAAATTAGTAAATAAATAGATATTTCTTTTTCTCTCCATGTAAATGTATATATATATATCCCTTTCGCTCTGTCCCACTCTCTCTCTCTCTTCCTTTCTCACCCTCTCTCTGATCTTATCCTGGCAACCCTCCCATCTTTCCTGTTTCACAGGTTTCAATGAATTATGATTGACACCCCGCATCAGAAGACTACCCGTTGTGACAAAATACCCGTCAATGCTCGCATTCCTTTTGAACAGATCATTTGTATTGGCGGATAACGATGCGGTCTCATTTCAAGTTCGAGTGATTGCCGGATCCAGGGCCGGGGTAGGGATTACTTTAAAAGAATCTGATGTTTTTTTTTTCTTTTTCTTTTCTTAGGTAGAGAATTTTTGGACGTGCCCCTCCCCCCCCCCCCCCCCCCCAACCAGGGATTCCTGGATCCGTCACTGCCCCTGGTTAATCTCCTGTAGAATAATAACTTTGTATTCTAGATATAGCTATTACAATAGCCTCAATTTTATTGACATGAAATTTAAAAATTAAGTTCTTTCTCTTAGGTCACAAGACTAATGATAATGTCGTCGGAACTCTCTCCTCAAGATAAATCCATTATTTCATCATTAAAAAAAATAAAAGAACAGTATTGAAGATATTGGGTTAATGACTTCCGTTTTTTGTTGTTGATTGATTGATTGATTGGTTTATCTGTTATATTTTGGAGGGGTGTGTGTTTATATCGTCTTTGTTTATTAAGGCACTGTTACTAAATAAAATGAATATGGACAAAGGCGGAAATCGGACAAATTAAAGGGAGAGGGTGGGGGGGGGGGGCTGAGTTAAACTCTTTTGGAAAATCGTGTAAGTTCATGATTCATGAGAAGCGTGTTGTAGAAAGTGACTTTCGCCGGGGGGGGGGGGGGGGAGACCATTTTTTTTTCTCTCCGTGGATCCGCCTTTGAGGAGATGAGATAACGAATATTATGCGCATGCGCATTGAGGTGAGTAATGATACGCCGTTGTTTACGCTTGGTGGAGGAGTCACCGATGATGAAACATTTCTACCCTCCATGCCCTGTGGTTTGCGGGCAAAAGGGAATAAATAATGAAATGAAACCGAGAAATACAATCGGACTATGTTTTACGCAAGAGTTCACGGCTTTCCCACGCTCTCAAAGTCATGTTGGATAGACTCATCACCCAGGAGTTATACGTGTTTCGTTCCAAAACTGCAAGCTTATCAAAATAAGGAGTTCGCGTGAGCGCCATTTTGGCGTGAATAAAGCGACGCCATGCTGAGCGATATTCTATCTTCTACACATCAACGCCTACCAGATTGACAGTAAAAGAAGAGCAAAAGATGATTTAAAGAAAAAAAAAACGAAAGAAGCAGAATGAAATAAGAGCGTAGAATATGGAACATATATCAAAAAGATGAAACTGAGGATGACGAAGATAGCAGGGGTAAGATTGCAGAGGTTAATGCATGAAATTATGCTAAAGATAAAGGCTATTGGAATAGGAGAGAAAAAACGAGGAAATCAATTTAGACTAAATCTGTGAGGAGCAAAACAAACAAGAAGAAAAAAGAATTAGCATTACATGCAGGAGGGGTAGAAGCAGATGGCTAAGCCCACGAGACTAACAGCCCATGATTTTTTTTTGAGGTTACTGGACCGACATGGTCGGCCTGTTGGTCACATGGGCTGTCGGTATGATGTCCCGGAAGTAGCTAAATGAATAAAGGGGATTAATAGACGACCCTACTGAATAAAATGCACATGCCCCAAAAGTAGGAAAAATATATGATTTCGAATAGTACCTACAATAGATGTCAAAGGGGAACTCACACACACCCACACACACACTTACACTATTGGGGGGGGGGGGGGGGTGGAGGCGGAACCGGTCTCACTCGGAGAATGAAATATGTTTACAAAACATTATTGTCATGATTATGGCGGGGAAGGGTGCGGGAAGGGGTTATGTTGTCTTTTCTACTTATTTCCCCTTCTCCCTTTCACTTTCTATCATTTTATCTTTTTTATTTTCTTTTCGCCGTCCGATTCCGTGCCCCCTATAGCTACGCCACTGCTGTCTATAGTGTAAAAATATTACACGTGTGAAATAGCAATCATTAAACTCCTGATATAAAGTCTACATGATGAACATTTTCAACCGAGCTGAATACCTAAGACATGATGTTATTTACCGTTTTACTGTGGCCTAGACAAGAAAACAAGGAGATCGCGAAGTGGGCACGTCGGGGTGTTTCTGCGGTCGATTTATTTTCGGGTTCCATAGAAGGAATATTTCATGGGGCTTTGGCTAAGAATAAATCACAGAATAATAATATCTCAAGAAAAGATTTACGAGGCCAGGACGTGCATCTTGTTTTTCTAGGTTAATAAGGAGTGATATTCGTAAACAAGGCAGAATTTAATGCGTTCCAACGCCAGTATGAAAAAGCACGTCGCCCTTAAATTAAAACTTTGAAAGGCTAATCCCCCCCCCGAGCAAGGTTTTAATACTTCCAATGAAATGGATATCAGACATAATTATGTTTTGAACTAACTTACCAAGTAATAAGTAGGCAAGCTATCATTATAATCATTGGAAAAAGAGAAAGATATCTGGAAATTGCTAAATGCTGTGAAGCCTCCGCCCCACCCATATTTTTACGTACTTGCGACAGGGTTAGGGCACCACCTTCAATTCATTTCAATTTTCACTTTAAAGACATTTATTTCCAACTTTCCAAAATAAGTATACAAAGTAATAAATGAGCAATAATGTACTTGTATTTTTAACAAAAATATGACAAAATATACATTAATGTGGTACATACATAATTGGAGGACACACCTCTTAAAGCAACAGCTTTGGGCGAGGGTGCCTAATTAGGCGCTAGAGTAAATAATAAATATATTAAAAAAAACCCAAAACAACCAAAAGAAAACCCTTAGAAAAAGATAACATTACCTTAATTATGCTCTGACACATTGACTTATTCATGAGGTGGGGGGGGGGGGGGGGGTGGAGAGAAGAAAAAGGGTGTAAGTCGGTTTTATCCTATAAGCTGGTGCTGGTGGATACTTTTAGCCAGGGATATATTAAAGAAATATTATTTACCTACTAATGTGGATTAGCCCATCTCGGATAAAACTGCATATTATTGCATTCATGGGTACAGCCATAATTGGAGAGGAAAGTACGAAATTTAAAAAAGATATCAGGATAGGACAATATCAAATTATGTAAAGAACACTTTTATTGGTTTAAGGGTAACAAAATGAACTTGAAAATATCTTTTCATAATAGCGAATAATTATACTCCTTCTATTCCAAACGATTAAAAAGGCTTTTATCAAATTATGTAAAGAACACTTTTATTGGTTTAAGGGTAACAAAATGAACTTGAAAATATCTTTTCATAATAGCGAATAATTATACTCCTTCTATTCCAAACGATTAAAAAGGCTTTTTTCGTCGTCGAGAGATATACTTGTCTATAAGTTTTGGCATAATTACAGGAGTTGAAAAAGGGACGTGGCAGAAAGGGAGACAGAGTGAGAGAGAAAGAGAAAAAAGAAATAAGGAGAGAGAGAGAGTGAAATAGTGGGAGATTGAGATAAAGAAAGATAAAGAAAAGAGAGTTTAACGAGAGAGAAAGGGAGGGAGAGAGAGAGAGAGGGAGAGAGGAATTTTGATTTGATTTTGATTTGGTTTGATTTATTTTCTTCTGCATTCATATAAGTAAACATTTTTCGGTAACATAAAAATACAAAAGTACTTTTTGACAATGAATCATAAAACAAGTATACATGTAACAATCATTTTTCAAAAACAAACACGAAATGATAAACTGTAAAATTGTAATTCATTGAATATAAAATCATTTGAGGAAGAAGGACTGCCATTGTAAGAAATTTGTTTGAAATTATGGCAGCCCCAAGTTGGAGAGGGAGGGAGTGAGAGAGAGAAAGAGAGAGAGAGAGAGAGAGGGAGAGGGAGAAGGAGAGATAGTCAGAAGTGTGTGTCGGGGGGGGGGGGCAGAATGCAACAGACACCAAATCCCCAGTGTGTTCGTCAAAAAGGTAACAGCAGGTGTAATGGATAAAATATACAATGTGAGATAATAAAATTATTTATCGGTGAGATTTGGGATGTGTGGGAGTCGTGGGAAGATCGCTCTCCTATATTGTAGCTTTGACCTTCATAATCTAACACACTTGGATCGAAGCATGGTGGCCAGCAAGTCTTATTTTGGTTTCTTGAGGAGAGAGGGGGAGAGAGAGAGAGAGAGAGAGAGAGAGAGAGGGAATGAGGCAGAGGGAGAAATAGAGAGAGAAAGAAACAACAGAGGGAGAAAGAGGAGACAAGAAGAGAAAAACAGAGAGTAAGAGAGAGGGAAAGAGAGATACAACAGGAAGCGAGAAATAGCTAATTGAGGAAAAAGAGAGAGAGAGAGAGAGAGAGAGAGAGAGAGAGAGAGAGAGAGAGAGAGAGAGAGAGAGAGATAGAGAGAGAGAGAGAGAGAGAGAGAGAGACGGAGTAGGAGTAGCCCCGTTCCCATCCCTGTAAAATTAGCCTGGTTTAGCCTCTGAAGAGAAAAAAAAGAAAAGTTATCTTATGTTCAGGGCTTTTCATTCCTCCGAAATGCTCTGACAAGCCCCTCCCTCCTCCCCAAGGAGAAAAATGGTTATCACATTTTAGGTGCCCCATACCCCGTAGATGCTTCTGAAATCGCCACTGGAGTGTACGTGAAGCAAGGGAACAAGGGCATTTCTCAACAATATCCTCGATAACCTTCTTAAAATTCTAAGCACAATTGTCAGCGTGTATGCAAATAAAGCCTTCTAATCGTGAGCCGAAATAGAAAAATGTCATGAAAAGATGAAAAAAGAAGAAAAAAAGAGAAGGGATGAAATGAATTGCGTGAAGAGATCATGGCACAAGGTTAGAAAAGGTGATGAATTTGAAGGCGTCCTTTGCACAAGAAATCCTTGATTATCTGTTTAAAATGCATTTTCTCTGTGGGAAAACCAAACAAACCTTGTAACAAGACGAGAGCATTATCTGTAGATAACACCAATATCAAAGGGGTTGTAAGCTTAGTCTTAACATGTTATCGATGTAAGGATCCCTGTTTTAAGATAAATCTGGAATATTTGTTAACTGGGTCAGTTCTGTGAAAATGTGCAAATCAATTACATCATCAGGGGCCTGTAACATAAAGAGATACAATCAATCTTACAATCAATTGTAACTCTTCAGTACATGGTTTGCCATAGACTTACGATTGATATCAATCGTAAGATTGATTTATCTCTTTATGTTACAGGCCCCAGATCATGAATCAAGCAAAATCTTGGTCGTAATTAGAGATGTCATCTAGTTATCCCCAAAAACAAAAACAAAAAAAGATTGGAAGACAAATAAAAAAATCAAAGGTCAGGGCGCGGGGTTGATGTTGTGGCGTTCACATCAAAACAGTCTGAAAATGTTTTATTTTATACATGCATGCTTCCTAATGTAAATTATATCGGTTACATGTCGTTTTTCCGAAGGTTCATAATTCCTAAGGTTCGTTTGCCGAAGGCTCGTATTTCCGAAGGTGCGTTACTCCGACGGTTATTTAGGGCTCTACTGCATTTTCGGAATTACGAACCTTCGGAATTACAAACCCTATTTCATTTTCGGTATTACGAACCTTCTGAGTAATGGATCAATTGTTCGGAATTATGAACCCTATTTCATTTTCGGAATTATGAACCCCCTGCTATTTGTGTTTCGGAATTACGAACCTTAGGATTATTATGAACCTTCGGAAAAACGAACCTTCGGAAAAACTAGTACCCCCCATTCTGTCATTGTCTTCAAGTTATATGTTCATGAGGAAGTGTTATTACCAATATTCTGAGGTGTTCAATGTATGATGGAAGACAGTGGCTTATTAGGGGGAGGAGCACGGAAGGAGGAGGGGGTGGGGGTGGGAGGGGGACGTACCCCGGCAAAATCTAACCTGGCACATTGTAAGTACACATGACATTCGAAAAAAATGTGCCCCTTCTCCCTATTCAACTGTGTCACCGGCAACAATTTTAACCCCAAAAGGGACCTAAAAGTGTAATGAAGATATTTTCGGACTTTTGCCCCTTCCCCCACCGCGAGCGAATCCTGGATCCGCCACTGAAAGATTTTTTCCAGGGATATCGGGGTATACACGACAGCAGCATATAAAGGACGAGATGACATCATGTTGTGTGCTAACATGTACTTTGAAATGGAATTGAAATTTCAACGATTTCCATGGTTGGATTGTATGTATGTGAAGCTCAAACAATAAAAGAGAGAAATATTGAGGTGAACAACTTTTGAAGCAATGTTGACTCTGCAAGCAACCGCATCGTTTATCTTTTCTTTGTCTTGGATGAGAGATCATATCTGTTCTGTAATGAATCACAATTCAACGCTTCAAGGATTGGCAAACTCAACATGGGATCTTTGTAAGAACAACCATTTTGACATGAATATCTTGTCATTAAGATTGCGTGTGAAATGATTATCCTATTCAACAAACAAAAAGGTTTTGTGTATGGGACTGCAAAGGGTTCTCACGCTATTCAGTAAAAGAAATGAAGAAGCATTCAAATTGTATCAGAGAAGAAGAGAGGAGAGATGAGGGAGAGAGAGAGATTGGGGGGGGGGGTGGTATAATGAGACATAGACAGTGTTTGTGAATGAGATAGAAAGAGAAAGAGATAGGGATGGAGACAGGGATAAAGATAGAGATAGATACATAATTATTAGGAGAGAGAAGGAGAGAGATAGAGAGAAAGAGAGATGACAGTGGAAGAGACATAAGGATAACGATCGAGATAGAGATACATGTAGATACAGAGGGAGAGAAAATGGGGAGAGTGGAAAAGAGAAATAAAGAGAGAGAGGGCGGACAGGGAAGGGAGATGGAGATGAGAGTGGAAGAGAGAGAGAGAGAGAGAGAAGAAAGAAGTAGGTAAAGACAAAGAAAGAAAAGTGATAGAGAGAGGGGGAGCGAGGGAGTTGGGGGGGGGGGGTGGACGCTTATTTCAATGGTGAAACAGTAGGAAGGTAATTTGTTTTCTTTTAAAAAGGTGAATCACTCAAAAGACAAAGATATCTGTACATCTTTGGTATCAGAAATTGAGATAATGCATAAAATGAAGCAGAATAATGCAGGAGGAAATAAGAAAAAGATGTCCTTGCAGAAAACATTTCAAATAATGCTGCTTTGTAATGTTTGAATTCGGCTTCCTTGTAATTCATAATCTCGACAATGTAGTTTAAAATGGAAATCTCGGGTAAATAGGTAAAAAGAAAATGTAAATATCAATCATATGATATGAAGCTATAAGGGAATTTTAGGCCGCCATCATCAAAATTTTGGTGTAATTATTCTAATTACCCATCATCTTGACTTCAAGACTTTCAAGTATGATATGTGTATACTGTGAGAAGGAGGTAACATTTCCTGGTTGTTAAAACCAGAACACTTGGGATCTCTTCGTATTAAATTTAATAAAAGTGAAATGGAGTGGACCACAAATAGCAAATAGCAAGAACTAAAGGCAGAGAGAAACAGACAGAGATGAAGAGAGAGATAGAGAGAGAGAGAGAGAGAGAGAGAGAGAGAAAGAGAGAGAGGAGAAAGATATTTCTGCATCTAGTTCATCGGTATTTTGATTCGAACATAATCTTCTTCGTTTAATCAGGGAAGTGTAACTTCCCTGGTTTAATAGACCATCAGCGTTCAAACGGAGTAACAAAGAAATTCACAAAAAACGGCAGTTTCTGGCTTAGTGATATCAAAGTTTTAAATCAAAACCACCCCCTACTCTCCATACTCGTGGCTGACACACGCGTCCAAAAGAGTTGAATCAACCAATAAGAACGTCACTTTAGGGGGGCTCGTCCCTCCAGTCCAATCAAATTCGAGCAAGCGCGTGCTGTCGACCAACCAGAGTCACCCATTCATAGCGTAGGCACGCGCCAAGTTCGGATGAGAGAACAGGTGCAATGCACCTGCAGAAAGCATTCCATAGATGCCAATGGCTAGTCAATAACAATGGCGTGATTCTCGTGGCATGGGGCCCATGCTGGGTGAAAAGAAAACATTAGGGGCCCCATGAATACAAGCCAAAGAAATGAGACTTGAAGCAGGGATTTCCCTGGTTACATTTCCCTGCTTGAAGTATAGGCAATGTGGAACGTAAAATGTAAAATACAATATAATTTGCAACAAAACAATTTGTTTTAGCTTTAAATGGTTCACATCTTATTGAAGAGAGGGGGGGGGGGGTGTTCATAATTAATGTGAGTGAGTGAAAGAGCGAATAAGGGGACAGGGGATAGGAGAAAGTGAGATAAAGAGAGAGAGAGAGAGAGAGAATGGAAGGGAGAGAAGAGGGAGAGAAGAATAGAGGAGAGGTCAAAGGAAAATGGGATAGGAAAAGAGAGGTAGATGAATAAACAGAGAAAGAGAGGGGGAGAGGGGGGGGGGGTGAATAGTTCTACATGCATGCATTTATCATGACTTCTTTCATCATAATTTTATTTACAGCTCAATCAAAGCACTAATATAAAAAAAAATACAGGTTGGAAAATCAGTCCAAAAGTTTCTTTGAAATAACTCCTCTATTCGCGAAAATATCTATTATTCTAGCATGTCTAGGGTTACCCGTACTGCGAGACGAATACAATCCTCACAGAAAATGAACATAAATTTTCCCTTGCTATAGCGTTGGTCACTTTTTCAAATTTTCAGGGATTTTTTTTTTTCGCCAATTTTTTTTTAGATGCCAAATCAACGAGCAGGTCAAAAATATGTAACAGTTCCCTGCTTCAAGTGCGACTGGTTGGGGGCACTCGTTTTTCCGAAGGTTCGTAATTCCGAAGATACATAATTCCGAAACACAGATTTCTCATAGCAGGGGGTTCATAATTCCGAAAACTGAATAGGGTTCATAATTCCGAACATTTGATGCATTACTCCGAAGGTTCGTTATTCCGAAGGTTCGTAATTCCGAAAATGTAATAGAGCCCTACATAACTTTTCGGAATTACGAACCTTCGGAAATATGAACCCTTTTTCATTTTCGGAATTATGAACCCTATTTCATTTTCGGAATTACGAACCGTCGGATTAACGAACCTTCGGAATTATGAACCTTCGGAAAAACAATATGTAACCGACTGGTTAATGCATGTCCCCATACAGTAAAAAGGGAGAGAGAGAAAAAACAAACCCATAAGACATAAAAGAAATTAGATACCTGATCGAAGAATTGGGCAATTTGTAGTACACGACCAACGGAGTGTGAGAAAAAAAAATTCATATTCGGACCACAATTCGATAATCTGAATACTCGCAGGCCATTTTGTGGTCAGTTATTAGGGCATGGTACTTTATTCATACCAAGACAATGTAAACTTATCTTTCCTTCTCAGCGCCAATAGTTACTTGAAAAGTGCGAAATGGTTTATTCGCTAAATATTTTCATTCTCAATATCAATTTTCATAATCATGCATCAGAAAGGGCAATATCAAATCGTTCTTATTTCCTTTCCAATATTAATTTCATAATCATGTACATTTAAAAGGGGTGTTTTAAAGATGGAAAAACGGTCAATGGCCTCAGGCAAGGGCGAGCTGAAACGGACAACTGACCGTTGGAAGCGACAGTATATAGAAGCACGTGCTGGAAGCCGTCTGCTACGCACGCGCGCGTTCTAGTACAAACACCAGACAGCTTGACCGCCAACAACACTCCGGCCAATCGGGCATGTCCAGTGAGAAATGCCGCTAAGTAAAGCAAACACATCCCGACGCGAAACCGGGCAGGTTCGGCTTAAAATGGACATGCCTGCTATTATCCATGACACAGTTTTCAGATGAGATTATTACACTTTTTTGTCTCAATGGGTTGTCCGAGGTTTTTTGATGCATTTCTTTTAAATCTTGGAGAGCTGTGCAAACGTTTGAAAGCTGCGAGGTCGCACGACCCCATGTTTAGCCAGGTGTTTGTACTTCATCCAATGGTCACACTCGGTCAAGCTATATTTTCACGTGAATAAAGTTCAATGTCATATTCATATCACGAAATTATAGTTTGGTCAAGAATAGATTGCAGTAGGTGCAGCATTTGAATATTTAAAAGGAGAAATGAAAATTGCAGTTCCTAACTGCCACCTAGCAAGATTGACAAGGGCCAGGATGAAAATAGTTCTACATGGCTTCCTTCAGTTCCTGCTGTAGGGACAATTTGAAGATGGAAACATAGGCCGGGGGGGGGGGGGGGGGGGGCTTGTAGTCCCTCGAGACTCGGGCACCTGCCATCTCACATTCGATTAGTGAGGCGGTCTATTTGTAGTTTATATATTTATCGAGCATATTTTGATGATAAAATTATGTCGCTGTAACAAAATATCAAGCAATTCTGCACGCTCGCTTTGCTCGCTTGCAAAATGGCTAAACTAAAAAGCTGATATTCAGGCAAGCGACTTTATATAAAGGCCTAAAACTCGCGAAACATAAGCCGTTAGAAAGTAAAGGTAATGACTGTAACTAGTAATGACTCTTGGAGGAAAAACAGAAAAGGGACGCAAGAAGGTTTTTGAAAAATTGAAGTACATCATTCAGAGATAAAAGGTTTCATATTAAGAGTGTTCCAACTGATAATTGACGTACATGACAGGTTTAATTTGTTTCGACCTCACTGTCAAAGTTTAAACTTTCATTGTTCTAGATTTAACCTTGACACGAGTAAACTGGGAGTATACGGTGAGTGGTTTTTGTTAGTAAACAATCCATTTTAATTTTTGTACTCCTAACAGGGAACGGCCACGAGATTTCTCTGTTCCTGTCCTGCTGAGAGAGGATCAACTATTTTGGGCAATTACGCACGCTCTCAAGATAGGGATATTCCGAACCTCCCGTTGATCAATAAAATGAGTACTTATGGAATCTCTTGTATGATGCGGTTTACCTCATTTTCTGCTCAATTCTTTCTCTTTTCTTGTTGAACTTGGTAACCATGCACTCCTCGGAGTGACCATTACGTGAGTCACTTTGCCAATCACGTTGACTGAGATGTGTCACTCAATAGTAAGTGTGTTATGACAAGGACTGATTTGACAATCAAGTATGACAACTGCATTCAGTTGTAGTCAAGTCTTTTATTTGATTTGCCATTATCATACGCTCTGGGGTACGAGAGTTGGGATTCCTTAATGCCAAAGAGGGAATACATAGTCCTTCGAGAAAAGGATTTATGTTCCAATGCAATCGCAAGAATGATTTATCGATCAATCATACTCTGTATTCAGATTATGCAAACACATGTCTACGTGTGACCAACCTGTCACGTACTGCATTTTTTTCTTTCGTCACCTTTGAATTCAAAGCAAAACTATCATTTAAAAAATGGAACTGTTGCAGGAAGAGAAATAGCTTCTAAAATTGTCAAGTAGTCAATTTTCTTTTATATGGTTTTATCATTTAATGATCCATTTTGGATAGGCGCGCGGGCCCAGTCTCGTCAAAGGGCTGACGTCTCTTGCCCGAATAATAACTTTCCAGTTTCTAACTTTATGTGAGCGAGCGAAGCGAGCAAGCAATAATTTTGATACTTTATTTTAAGTGACAATGTAATTTTGTCATCAAAATATGCAAAAAAGACAATATGACCCTCACAGCCTGAATATTGGGTCGCAGGAGCCCGAATCAGGGAAATGTATCTTAGTTACATTTCCCTGCCCGAATATAGGTCATTTCAAAGTCGTCAAGGGCAGAGGCAGCCCCTTTAGTCCTCGCCTCATACGCCTACGGCCCTTTTTCATTTTGGTTGTTTGGTTGAAATTAATGAAGAAAATGGTGAAGTTACTGCCAATGTAAGTTGTGTAATGGAGTTTCAAAACCTGGAATCAAAATGATTGTTCAAACAAGATAAGAGATAATAAATTTGTGATATCTGTTGCTTGGTCCAACGGGAAAATGAAATCTTAATTTACGAATACATGAATAAATAAATAATGATTATGAACAACAAAATCGACGCTAAGTCTCATCATAATAGTCCTTCCCACAGAATCCTTTTCTAGAAATGAAGGGACTTTATGAATGTCATTGCGCCCTCATTCGACATCACAACATTTACCTCAAAGAAGGCGATAGTACATTTACCACGTCGTGGACAAACGTTTAGTTTTTTTTTTTTTTAAAATATATATATTTTTACCATTAGTTATACTATGCACTTCTCCTCCAGTCGTAAACACCAAAGACAATCTCTACAATATCCTTTTCGCACGTCTACACCAAGTGGAATAGCAAGACGGGGGTGGGGAAGGCACATCCCTCCCCCATCGAATTGATCAAAGAAGGGTGGAGGAGGGGGGGGGGGGGGGGAGAGCGCGCGCGAGAGGAAGAGAGGGCAGAAAACATTAGAAGATACAGTAGCGTAGATACGCGCACACTCTCTATTGTCAGTGGGGGGGGGGGGGGGGTGATGAATAGATCAACCCCCCCCCCCACTAATAATGAATAATTATGCGTGTCTACGCCCGTTGAAAGATAAGACCCCTTCTCATACACTCCCCATTCCGTGGCCTTTTTTTTCTCTCGAATTCCATTCACATCGTTATAGACCGACACCCACACCCCCAAATGATACCTATTCCGCCTCACAAATCAATTTAAACCAACGACTATCAATCAGCCCTTCTAACATTTCGCGTGCATTTTTACACCACTCATGAACACCAGCAAAAGTAAAGCACCCCATTTAAACACTATCCATGCACCTTTATCAAGTATCTTCTGACATTACACATATTCTCATCACTAATCATTGACAACAAAGAACAAGCAAGCGTCTCATAGCATTCCACAAGCATCTTTCACCGATCATTAACACCAGAGCAATCAACTACCTTCTCCTGACATTACACGTAAACCTTCGCACATCTCCTTGATACCAAAAACAGTCAAGAATCCCTTTAGTAACATTCTACAAACACCGTCACACCAATTAATTTAACACCAGAGGCAATCAAGCACATCATTCCACATTATATACACCAACGATAATCAAGTGTTTCACTGTAACGTGCTACACTCTCTTACCCCCTTCCACATCAGGCATTTGTTAAATTCCACACGCACATTCTTATATAAGATTGGCCATCAAGCACCTCATTTCAATACATCCACGCATTTTGACACCAATCATTACCACCATACACGATCGAAACAAAGTTTATCTGATTAGCACCAATTTGTCATTATCAAACACATATCTCACACAACCATCGCAAAGATTATCAGGACACTCAAAACATGACGATGCAAGAAATTTATTTCTTTTCTGTATTTTAATTCATTTTATGAAAAATATCTTATATTTCTATAATATACAAAACATGTATCGCCTCGGCCTCAACGAAACGTAGAAAGAGGAAAAAAGGACAAAAATATAGTACTCACAAAAACGTCAAAAACCGCAAGTTTTTTACAAGAACAGAAAGTTGGAAACAAAGCAATAACTAGAACTGTAGAACATACAAGGGATTTGGTCCATAGCTGTACGTGGGTTAAAAGAACACAACTTAATTCTTGCATAAAGAGATTTTTGACAGGCACTTTGAGAAGCTTCAACTAAGCAACAAAACTATTAAAAAAAAGAGAAGATGGCAGGAATATATTCTCCACTGCAAACACATCAGTTTTTTATGTATCGATAAATAAAGTAACTGAAAATCGGGCGATGCGTTTGGGATGATAGCGAAGCAAATATCACACTTTTTGAGTCACAGCAAAAATGCATAAAAGCATGGTTTTGTAAAAAAAGATAAAGAAAAAGCGAATTTCGAAATCATGGTACGCTGGAATGTATCTGGTTTGTTCATTACAATTTTATTTCGAAATTACTTCCATATTTAGTTGGAACATAATACAGATTTGGGTAGTGATTATGTTGATGTTCACAAAAATGACAAACATATTTGGTCAATTGATGCTGTTTTGCATCGTAACTGGCTATATCAACACATGATTAGAAAAGATAGTACTATAAGATCAGGAATACACAAGTTTGAGGAAGAAGTATGAATACGTGATTGTGTAAACATTGGAAGAACTGAATACATCTGGAAGAATTAGTTTGGAAGCTCTTTGATGAATACTTTTAGATAAGTCAGAAGTCTTTCTTTAAAACAGTTTTTGGCTCCACTCTTTGAAAAAGTTTTGTGTTTATTCGCGGCGATGGCTCCATGGTCGCCAGACTGGTTCCTGTTCCGCTGAGTGTTGTACATGCACAGTATGAAGGACGGTTTTAGGTGGAGTAAGGGGTTGGGGTGCAGTCTGAAGTGCGACTTTGGTTGGTCTCACAACTGGAGCTGGAGCAGGTGCAGGCAAAGCTACAAGCGTTGGTGTTTGGACGGCAGTGACCTGCTGTGGTGCGTTCACCTGAGTTTGTGGAGGAAGATGAACTTGAGTGTATGATTTTGGCGATTCTGCAGAGACCGGTCCTAGCGAGGCTGGTGACATGGTCGGGGAGGTGAGCACTGGAGCGCTCTGGGCATACACAGGGATGAAATGACTTGGGAGTTGTCCACCTGCGAGGGCTTGAGGGGGCAGGACTAGGGTAATCTCGCCGGAAGGTAGCGATCCGGGAATACCAAGTGGGATTCCTGACAGCACTTGCGCATGACCAGCAGGAACATTGTTCGTCGGACTAACAGTCTCTACTCTAGACTGGACACACTGCTGTTGTACTGGTGACGTAACAATGCCGTTCGATGAGCACAGCGCTGTAGACGTCGCCGGCGAGATCTGAACTCGTATCGGCTGCGTCACCTGCGACGTGTTGACAGCGGCCGCAGAGGACATGGCTGGGGAAGATACAGCGGCTTGGCTTGGAAAGCTGACCGTCGGCTGTCCAGCATGGAGAGGAGCAATGGGAGAAACCGACACCGGTGATGTCGGTGGCGATGGCTGCGAAGCGGACGCTGACGTCGATGTTACTGGAGGGTTACAGGTATTAGCGAGGTGATTGATCAGGGAGAGGCGCATGTCGGGTCCACCAATGTTCTCAATGTTTGTGAAGAAGCGGGCAACTTCATGAATGCACTCGCTGTAGCCCTGGCGAAATCGGCTCACCATGTTCGGATCAGAAGAATGTGGACCTGTAGCAAAAAAAAAAAAAAACACAACAAAATCTTCAATTAGCATCAGATATACAGTATCGATTTAACATTTAAATTAACACAAGACATTTTCTCATGAAATCTAGCTTTCATAATAAAACTAGTGATCAGTAGTATTTACAATGCTAAAAAAACAAACGTTAAGTACAAAAAATACTAACTTATGAAGCATTACTGTCTATATTTTGTATAAAAAAATTATCTACAAAAGTATTTTTTAGATGTACATTGATGTATTTCTTTTTTTCTATTTGAATCATTCAATTTTTTTTTAGCAATTGTTTATAAGCACCTGTATCAGTCATATCGGCATTAAACTGGGGTTTACGAAAAAGCATCAGATGCTTACCTGTAAGTTGGTTCCTCTGAATGTTCCTTAGGTGTTTGACAGTCATCTCCAAAATATCTGCTTTCTCCAACTTGGAATGTCTTGAGCTCTGTATACATGGGAAACAAAGAAAAAAAATATACCCCGTCAAGATTTAGGCTTCAAAAACCGCGCCAACATACATGGAATCACAAAAAAAAGTAAGTCTTCTTCCTTATTAGGTGACGTCACACAGACAAAGATTCTTTGTGCGACGGCTACAGTGAGAGTGTGTGCGTGTGTGAGAGAGAGAGTGTCCAAGGCATTCCATGGTAAATTGAACTTAGCGCCGCACGCACGAGATCGATAGCTTTTATCCAATGAGCGCGCGGGATTTGGAATGGGTCGTGTGGTCTGAATGGACTGGTCGCGTGAGTAAACGAGATGGGGGTTAAGAAACCGAAAAGGATTATCCTGCCGAGAAAAGACCGGCCATCGAAGTGATGTTGAAAGAAACCCTTTGTCTTCTTTTTTAATGGAAAGAAAATGATGGGTTTTTCCTCTGAATTACCTGTCAACGAGCAAATTTGTACGTTCGGTAGAAAGGGAATGATTAGACACGTTGTACCTTTGCCTTTCAATGACGACAAGCTATGTTGGCGCACATGCGGTTAATTTAGCAGATATAAACATTCATGTCTCTTTGAGAAGGTTGTGAAATGACACGATGTTTGCGGCGGATGATTTACAGCAGGAGGTAAACCATGAGGTGAGTTTTCACCATTCTCTCACGAGTTTCAAATATCACTCGGGACTCTTGCCCCCATTTTCTTGCCATCGATCGACAGAGCTCAGAGTCAGACATTGGGAAGGGGCGCGGGTTTTTCAATGAATTTGGCGCGTCGATTTGTAGAAAAGATCACCCCACAGTGAATTAAAGCAATTAAGGCTTCTCTGTAAACACAATCACATGATCTTTACAACTGAGAGTGAATTAATGGGAAGGGGAACCAGAATTTGGCGCGCTTTAACAGATCTGGGGCCCGTTGCACAAAACTTGCGTTTGAACGCAACTCAGGAAAATCAAACGCAACTTTATTTTCAGCCAATCAGAAGTGTGCATTCAGGACTTGCGTTTGATTTTAAGAGTTGCGTTTAAACGCAACTCTTTGTGCAACGGGCCCCTGCACATGGGTCGTAATGGTAAATACAACGCAGGTCTCAGAGCAGTTGCACATTGAAAACTAATGTATGCTGCAATTTTGTAGTTAACATTTTGAAATAAGCTAAATTGAATGAATTCGGTTTGCCTATGAATCAGTCAATTCAAATAAAAAAGCCCAATTATAATTACTATGAAATTCATTCACATAAATGAGATTAAACAGTAAACTATTCATGAAATGAATGCGCAAAAACGTGTTCATGGTGTTGGCAATTTACAGTAATGATCATATTGATAAAGCCCGTTCCCGTGAATTCAGTTCAGTAAGCTCAAATTCGACCCTGTCCACGACGCTATTCTCATGGCAACCAATCGCGCACTGAGAGAAGGGGACACACTGCAATTTCAGCTAGAGCACAAGGATCGCAAAAATCGGTCGATCCAAAGTTTAAGAATAATCAGACCTTAATTTACCAATGGTGATTGCCTCTGACACATACACAGTTAAAAAATAGACTTTATACATGACCAACAAGAAAAGATGACAAATGTATTCTAAGATGAGAAATGCAGAGCCAGACAGTGCAGAGCGAATATATGGTGAAGGTTGGTAGAAATTGGGAAAGGAGAGAGAAAAAAATTGAAAGACATGAAAGAGGAAAAAGAGTGAAGTCAAAGAAGCCTTGGATGATCATTGGAAAGAAAATAGAAATGTCAAAAAGCTTCATATCAGAGAATATGATCACTGAGCTGAACCTTAGTTAGAAAATCATGAAAATGGTATGCAAGGAAATATGTTGAAAGTAAAATATAAGTATGAACAAGTCATGATAAATGGCAATACTTACATCTTTGTTAGTTGCTTCTAAAATGAGAGACTTGAGCTGACCCAAACTATCATTAATCCTGGCTCGTCTTCTCTTCTCCATTTGAGGCTTGGAGGACTGAAATTATAAAAAAGACGAAGAACATAAACAGTACTGCATGTAAAATGATGAAAGAATACAACATCTACAAGTTTTACAACTTTTTTTTTGTTACCAACCAAAACATAGCTTAGGTTTGATCTTTGACTACATAATTCAGAAATCATACATTGAAAGCATGAAAATTGAAATTGAAAAATAAAATTGTTTAAAATTTTCTATGAAGAAATATAAATGAAGCTCCAGTGTGCTAAATTACCAAACAGTGAAATGATTTTTTTTTAAAGTAAAGAAGAGAAAAAATATTCACCTTTCGTCCCTCGTGAATTTTAGGTTTAGTATCCACAGGCATTTTGGAGAAGTACACTTCACGATGAGGCATCAAAATACCAGATATAAAATCACTTGCTGCCACTGTCGAAGAAAATTATTCCAAGTCCACAAGTGGGCTAGATGGTGCACCAGAATGTCATGTAAAAATCCACAAGTTACTGATCGTGAGTGAGAGAGCGCGCGAGTAAAGGAACGTACGCTCTGAACGAATGTGTGATCGTATCTGATGGAATTTGATGAGGTCGTGTGCTTCATAAGTAGCCGCCTCGCGTCTTTCGTTGTCGTGTGAATCACAATTTTACATTTTCCCACAATTCGACCTATGCATGAGGTCTGTAAAGCTCCGAATTGACATTCCTCAAGACAACAATAGCTTGCCCAAAGTCCCCGTGTAGACTCGCGAGTCATTTCGAAAGAAGTCACCGGCTCGCCATAGATTCTGTTCGCTGATTGGTCGGAAGGTCTCCATCCAGGCGCACTTATTGGATAGTCGCGTGGATGACGTAGCGGCAGCCTGCCAGACTAGGGGTACACCACGGCATGGGGTATGCAGTGATTACTCGGTCAAGAAGGCCGTCCGAGCACGTGCCGTAGTCAACTTGTGCCCAACAGCCGTAACGCGTTGTAAGCTCCGCCCACCTGCTAGCTGATAACACACGAACAAGTGCATCGCTATGTCGAGAGCTCTACAGTGATTGCACACGAGGCATTCCCTTGGTGCAAGTGTGTGCCGCACCTCCGCAAGTCATTCCCTGTGTAGATAGATAGATAGAGAGAGAGAGAGAGAGAGAGAGAGAGAGAAGAGAGAGAGAGAGAGAGAGAGGGAGAGGGAGGGAGGAGGGGGGGGGGGGGGGGGGGGATACGGGGAGATAAAATGATGAAACGAATGCATAACCGCAACAATAAAAGTTCGCAGTTGAAAGCTGTACGTGCTAAACATCTTCTTACATACCGTGGGAACGCAAGGCAAGTTTGGCTCAGTGGAACACTTCGTTTCTTATTCATCTATTATTTTCCATTGTCATACCAGTCGTAAACAACCTTTCTAACTAGCTAATACCCGAAAAATGTGAAAGGGCACGAGATATTCTTTTCCTGATTTATTGTTTGAAATTGGAAAAGAGTAAAATGATAATGAAAAAGGTTTTTTTTTCCATCAAACCCTTACACCGAAGTTTAGTTCCGTTTTACATGGCGTGATTAATTTAGGGCTGTCATGAAATTATTTTAAAATAAAATGAAAAATATGTCCCCGAAGTTTTAAAATGAATAAAAATATCTTGTAGACTGCCGATAAAATCAAAGAGAAGAGAATAGAAGAGAGAAGGATAGAGAGAGAGAGAGAGAGAGAGAGAGAGAGAGAAGGGGCGACAAGGCGGACTGACAAAAAGGGAAGAGGATAAAAAAAATTATATTTCATTACAATTTCTAATACAGAATACTTATAAGAATGAAAGCCAAAAACATAAAATTTCACAGGTTTCAGCACAGCAAATCGGCAGATAGAAATGAAAATAGACGAAGAATATGAACATAAAACTAATCGGGTCAAGGATTTCTTAATCCCACCGCTTAAATGACTTAAAGTGGATAATGATCATTTCCAGATTATGTACATGTATGGCATAAAAAGGCGTGTATTTACGTGTACTTTTGCTTTTAAGATTCGATAATTATATGGTTTAAGTAAAAATGACGAAAGAGGCATTTTGTCTTCCAGAACGACTCGAAATAACTTGATGACTTGTTTGCCTAAGGTATTTGTTGTCTTCTTATCGCAGACTTAAATCCATGGGAAAATCAAATAAGTGAGGCGAGGTCTACACGTAGCACGAGCGAAGCCCTTCTATCCTAGGTCTTCTCTAGCTTCAAACAATACCTTCTTTTTGGCAATCATGTTATTTTCTTGTGTTTGCGCTAACTTTGATTCGGCTGAATATGAAAATAATGCAAGATGATTCATTCTTGGGTCAGTCACATCAAATAGAAGAAAAGAAGAAGAAGAAGAAAAAAAAAAAAGAAAGAAAAGAAAGAAAAAAAAAACAAAACACTGCCATTAGTGTTGTGGTCGTCAGGATATTTCTTACAGTATTATACAGAAGCCCGAATTTCATGCCCTTTTAGTTTTCTACGTGTCCTACCCATTTTAATATTCTTTCTCAATCTCCCATTTAATTAGATATGTCATTAACATAGGCCGAGATCTAATCTTTACCAAGTGGAGATCGTACTGAAAATTTCCGAATAAAATCTGAGCGTATTAAATCTTCGATATAATACTTATCATTAATTACAGTTACCCATTTTTTTAAAAAGCCCATCGATACCCCGAACAAACAAAACGGGTGGTATTAAAAGTCAAGCACCGTTGTCAACAGATTACATACTTAAAACCGTGGGAAACCCGTGTTTTTCTGTCAACTATCGCCAGAGATTTTTTTTTTAATACGAAATCAAATTCCATCACGTTTAGCTGTCTCGGATAACTCCATCTTGCAGGTACGGACTGTAAATTTCATTTCGACGAGCAAGGCAGCAGAAAGAGAAGAAAACGAGGTCGTGAAATGATGAAGTCTTGCTGTGTGTCATGCAGTTACCTCGTCCCAATTTTCGTGAGGGAAACCCTAAAACAAGTGAAATGTGAACCAATAAAATTCAACTAGGACAGCCAATGAACTTGGAATGTTAAATGATTCATGCCGTTCATCTTACGGCTACTTTGTTATGTTTTCCGACATTTTCAACAAATTTTTCCCCCCGAAGTAACAACATGTACTTTCGTTTGAGAGAGTATCGAACAAAGCCCCAAGACATCGAGAACAAAAAAGATAGATGTGCAAAGTTTACATTAAACAGAGAACAACAGTGGCTTACTGCCAACTTCAGAAAGCTCGCGTGCCTGATCGTAAAAACGATCACAGCTAGGCAAAATGAAAAATGATTGAATGCCGCCCTCTAGTGTGACTCAGCGAACATTTATAAAAAGTTTGTGGTATCGAAGTTCTGCCGAACTATGCGACAAGCGTTCTCACACACAAGGTTCATTATTATTCCAAAGGTTCGTTATTAGGGGTATTAGGTTCTATTTCATTTTTGGAAATATGAACCTTCGGAATTTTAAGCCCTATTTTATTTAAATGACGAACCTTTGGAATTAGGAACCTTCGGAAAAATGTAACATGTAACCAGAAAAAAAAAAACACTTTCACCAAAAACCATGGTGTACATTGCCATGTGCATTACCTGTAATTTCATGTGTTTCGTTGACTGATGTGGAAAGAAATTACATGATTTTTCTTGTCATACCTAGATTTAATCCGTGCATCACGCTTTTTGTTATCTTTAATAATTAATTCACAAAGGTCCAAAATGAATTCCTCAATACAATCAGTGCCTTTTTTTTGATAACCATTTCTTTTCACGACCCTTGATATATTTTGCTATAATGTCTGTATAACTGTTATTCAAATATCTCGCAAATTTGAGTATTTTTGTAACATTTGTTGGTAAAGTTGATAATCGGGCGACCAGTATTTGCCCTAGCCAGCAAACAAGAAATCTAAGGACTAACTTTTCGGCAAATTTGGTCCCTATTCAAAATGGTCTAGTTTCGCCCCTGTACCAACAAAGGGACATTTCTGACCTGACGTGATGCTATCCGAGGTGCAGTGTCTTGTTTTCACACGAATCAGGAGAGAAAAATAGAATTATTCATTAATTAACTTTTAAATCTGACCCCTGAGTCCCACCCAATACCGTTGGTGGGTGCAGCGAGAGAGCTGTTGACAATGAGGCTTTGTCGCAAAAACAATTCATCCTGGTGAGTTTCTTTTGTTCTTTGACGAATGGTCATTGGTTTTTAAGTACCCCATCGTCCGGTTCGATGTTGAAACAAGCCAAATCGACCCGTGGGCAAGAAAATAACGCCATCGGTTTTGAAATCGGGCCCCGAAGGTGGGTACATTAGCAGGGATTTCCAGCAAGTTAATTCGGTCAGTCAGGATCTCACTGTTTGCATGCTGGCCACGTAATTGTGGCGTCGCCACCGATGAAGGGTTTTTATTTCTTACATTATTGGCGTATCCAGAAATTGGGGAACGGGAGGTCGGGGGCAGCGGAATGTACCTCGCGGCAGCTTGGTGTGTACTGATTCCCCCCCCCCCTCCTCTGAACCTTCAAACAGCTTCTTAGCGGTACTGTATAAAAAATAACAAGTCTTCTTTAAAAAACAAAACAAACAGAGAGAGAGAGGTTGAGGAGAAAGAAAACTGGATTGAAATATAATCAATGTATAAAAACGAAAAAAAAAAATACATGAACAAAAATTCGTTGGAATAAAAATCAAAATATCGAACTATTGAACTCATAATAATGGAGCCTTTAAAGAGTATTAACAGTTAGGTTATTTGAAAATGCAATATATAGTAAAGTGAACAAAGGGACAATAAAAAAAAGGCCATGTATTAAGAGTGAAAAAATATAATATTATAACGAAATTATTGATTGGCAGAGGTGCGCCTTGGGATTTTAGATTCCATTCAAGGAAAGCGTGTGAATTAATTTGAATATTTTAATTTACTGAACTTATCAACGTCTATGTGTCAATGAAAATGAAAATGTAAAGACTAAATCTATTTATCTATACATTAGAAAAAAATTATCTCAACCAATATAATTATGTGCTGTTGAGAAATAATTTGCAATCTCGTTTCTTTAGTTTGGGATGTCAAACAGGATCAGGAGAAGGAGACGACAGAAGTAGGAAAAGGAGAAAAATAATACAAAGAATGCAATGAAAAAATAGAAGGCGAAGAATAATTAAAAGAAGAAGAAAAGGAATGATAAGAAAGATGAGAAAGAAAAAGAGAAGAAGGGGAACAGGAAGAAGGAGAAAGAAGAAAACTAAGAAAAAGGAAAAAAAAAAGACGAACGAGAAGAAGAAGTAGATGGAGAAGAAAAAGAAAAAAAAGAAGGAGAAAAAGAATAAAAGGGAAGGGGTTGAAGATGACGAACAAGGGAGAAAAGAAAATAAAAGCAGAAAAAAAACGGAAGTAATATTTTTTGATGAATTTGAAAATGCCAATCGAGGACAGTTTGATCAGCGAACTACCTCGACGTTTATTACCTGTCAGGTCAACAATTCAAAACTAATACATCGTTGAAATTTCTTGATTTGATTAGCCCTGGTTCTCAATCAAGAAACTGTTTTCTCAGGGCGCCTGAGTTCATCAAGTAGCCGTCTGGTGGTAGGATTACTCGCCTGAACTCTGGGCGAGAAATCCGTCCAAGCTGGATGATCCAAGTACATGGTCATCCTACGCCTAGAGCCATATACAACAACATGACCAGTCATACACACAAGGCATTATGGGCGTGCCTGGATGAAACGGAGTTTTTGTTATGGTAAATTATCGACAATATTGATTTTAGAATGCTTCGGGCTCGAACGGGAATAAAAAAAGAAAGAAAATAAACAAACATACAAACAAAAAACAATACAAGCCCCACAAAAAACAAACAAAACAAAAACAATAACCCCCAAAAAAGTAGTTCGAAAGGAATATTTTTAAATATCGTTGTGATTCGTATTTACTGTACAGTTAAAAGTTGACCAGTCTAAGGGGGAAGTCAACTGTGATAATATTAAGTTTTAATAGAAGCTGAAAATTAGCGAAACAGATCGGTGAAATTTTGAGCAAAAGCCTATGAAATATAGAAAAAAAGAGATAATTTTGGAAGTTGTAATCGTTCAAACACAAATTGGCAACTCTGTGTGACATATCGTGCGAGGTCCTCTCCCTTTTGCTCTGTATTAACCAAAAATCATAAATTCATATTTTCTGTATAGGAAATATTTAATCATACAATCACGCACCCTAGATTTAAGTATTGCACTTAATGTTTTTTTTACACAAAACCTGTATATGAAACAAATCTACTCCTTCATCAAGAACTGAGAAAATGAAAATCGATGAAATTGTCTGTATACAGAGCAAAATTGGGAGAGGAGCTCGCAAGATACATCACGGAGTTGCCAAATTTGTGTTTGATTTCTTACAACTTCAAAAAATCACAACTTTCTTATTTCTTAACGGATTTTGCTCACACTTTCACTAATCCGTTTCTCTCATATTTTCTGCTTTTATTCGAATCAACTAAATACGGTGTGGATTTCCTCTTTAAAACGAACTAGATAGCACAGTTTACTTTCCCTTTAAAGCGATATTCATATATGATGTTCAATCTATCTTTGATTGCCTTTGCTTTTCATCCAAGCAGCGTTTAAATTGTAGTAGAATGATTTCTTTTCTTTATTATGAGCAATTTCGTTTGTCAAAAAATGAGGTCTGTGCTTGCACCCTGACTTCTAGTACTAGTGAATGAAATACTTATCAATCAGAATTTCTTGTGTTTGGAGCCAGAAGGGCGTTAACTCATATAATTTATTACAGGGGCGGCGCTACAGGGGAGGGGGCAGGGGGCGGCCGCCCCCTATCATTTTTCAAGCGAGCAAAAAAAAAAAAAAAAAAAAAAAAAAGAAGAAGGGGGGAAAAAGGAGAAAGAGAAGGGGAAATCGAGAAGAGAAGGCTAGGCCATGCAATTATGACATAACTGTTATAGTCCTATTTGTTATTTCAAGACCCTCGACGTGCGACGTTACTATACGTGTCATTTTGCCCCCCCCCCCATTTAAATACCCTGGCGCCGCCCCTGATTTATTAACACAGAGTTAACTCCTTCTGGTGAACTACAAAACTCGAATGGTATTCGTGGATTAATGTTGAGTTGTGTTGACAAGTTAATTCCATATTATGATAAATGGTATACAAGCACTTATACATTTCAATTATACCATGTTCGGTAGTATATCCATGATTAAACATATTACTAGTATAGTAACAAAGAATACTATCCCGGATTTTCCGGGGTAGCACGCTTGTACAGTAATTGAAGTTCTTTGTGAAATTGAATGTGCCTTCATTGTGAGGTAATGAGATCTCTAAATGAACGAAGGTAAGAACGTGGGCTTAATGCGAGATATAAATGATATAAATGATTGATGATTGATATAAATCATTGATGGAAGATAGAGTGCAGAGGGTACCGATTTCGACGAAGAAATATTCTCCATATGAAAAAATATGTACGTCTCTATACGTGCATACATATGAGATTTTTTCTCTCATATGTTTCTTAAACATGTTAAAGAGGGATGTTGAGTCCTGGTAAATCTCAAAAATAATGTTTGTTCTTTTTTAAAATTATTTTCATTGCCACGATAAGAATATCACAGTCATGACAATAATAATATCCCACAAGAAAGATTTCTCTTAATTTGAGACGCTCTCATACTCAATTATGAAGAGTTTAGAGGGGATCAAATTTCTGATGCCACGTGTTTTTGCAGTCCCATTAACCCCCATCTGTGTGCAGTGCATGAGCTTTTCAGCGAGATTGAGTCAATTTTCTATCATTTTAATGATTCCAAAACCTCACAGTATACACCAATTCTTCTGTAGACATGATCAACCTTCCCAACTACTTTGAGACAGTTTCTTTCACAGTGTAATTGCATGACCTAGGCCCTCTTGCATAAAAAGTTGCGATAAAACGCAACTCAAAAAATTAAACGCAACATGATTTTCAACCAATCAGGATCGCGTATTTTGGACTTGCGTTTAATTTTTTGAGTTGCGTTTAATCGCAACTTTTTATGCAAGAGGGCCCTGAACTCAACTTTATCTTTAACTGTATGTGATTTTCAGCCAGTTTAGTTGAATTCTCATCATTTTGACGATCGCCAAAACCTCTCAATATACACAATTATTCTTATTTGCTATATAGTCAACCTTTCCCTATGACTTTTAGACATGTTCTTTCACAATGAAATCGCATGATCAATACTCATAACAAACATACGTAGAGTAATATACTAGAGGTAATTATGGTCTAGTGGATAAGAAACCAGGCAGTGGAATATGGGCCATGGCTTGAGCCTAAAGACAAAATATTTTTTTATAGAATAAAATAGAAAGTTGGTATTCGGGAGAAAGAAAGCAAAATCAGAGAAGCACATCTGTGAACATTTTAGACAAAAGTCAGACAAGGAATAAAAAAAGTTATGAATTGTTCTGAAACTTGAGATGCTGGCTACTTATGGAAAACCTTCTACTGTCAATGCATTAATGATGTGTGATGTCATACATAGAACACTCGGTCCCATTTTTGTACCTAAACGACTAAACTTACCCCTTTTTCAATCATAATGGTAATAAACATGATAAAAAAACCCTTTTTTAGCAGGAGGACATGTAAAGATGTTTTTCTCCATATTGTATCGTGGAACAAATATCATTTTAATAGAAAAGAAAGATGTTCGTTTAAATGGAAGAGTTCTCCCAGCATGATACCACATGATCGAATTGACCATTAGCTGAGATAAACATCTTTATTCAAATTTTAATCATCGTTTAGTCGAATTCAACAATTTTCTGCTCCAAATGATAAAGCGGTCACAAGAGTGTCTATTATCTAGCGGTACACAATTCACTCTAAGATCTACTTACCTGGAAAAAAAAAAAAGATAGCATAACGCCGAACACTTTTCAAAAAGATAATAATAAAAATGGTATTATTCACGAGCTTATCTTATCCTTCAATTTTCTGCTTCATTATATTAGCTTAATCTTAATCCTAACTAGAACCATGTGTGTTCTATCAAAAGCACCAGTGAATACAACACTAATAAATATATTATAAGTGTACTTTTACATAAACCATTACGCGGGTGAGCGGTGTCTAAGACCCCGTTCTCACTCACTTTGAAAGTGGACTTTTGGAGCGGTCTATCTAAGACCCGTTCCTCAGGAACGGTTCTTAGGTGAGTGTGAACGGTCAAAGTGGTCCAGGAAGTGGTCTTCTGGACCGCTCCAGAAGACCACCTCGGGGAGGTGGTCTTGAGGAACGGGTCTTATTAAGAGCGGTATGGACCGCTCTAAACGTGCAATGTGAACGAAAGCGTACTTCAACCGGAAGTGAGCCAGTGACGTTCCGCGCACAAAACAAAGCAAAAGCAATCGATCGGGCAGCCGGCAGGCACGCTACGGTACATCAGTTTGTATTCCGCGCGAAAAATTTGACCCGCTGAACTGAGCTGCCATAGCAACAAGGCCACTTTGAATCGTGGAGCGGTTTGAGCGAGAAAAACTGCTCGGAGTGTGAACGCTAGCAAACCGTTCCTCAAGACCCGTTCCTCTGGAGCGGTCTAACTAAGACCACTTTCAAAAGTGAGTGAGAACGGGGTCTAAGACCCCGTTCTCACTCGTTCACACTCCGAGCAGTTTTTCTCGCTCAAACCGCTCCACGATTCAAAGTGGCCTTGTTGCTATGGCAGCTCAGGTCAGCGGGTCAAATTTTTCGCGCGGAATACAAACTGATGTACCGTAGCGTGCCTGCCGGCTGCCCACTTTCAGTGTGAACGGTCAAAGTGGTCCAGGAAGTGGTCTTCTGGACCGCTCCAGAAGACCACCTCGGGGAGGTGGTCTTGAGGAACGGGTCTTATTAAGAGCGGTATGGACCGCTCTAAACGTGCAATGTGAACGAAAGCGTACTTCAACCGGAAGTGAGCTAGTGACGTTCCGCGCGGAAAAAAAAGCAAAAGCAATCGATCGGGCAGCCGGCAGGCACGCTACGGTACATCAGTTTGTATTCCGCGCGAAAAATTTGACCCGCTGACCTGAGCTGCCATAGCAACAAGGCCACTTTGAATCGTGGAGCGGTTTGAGCGAGAAAAACTGCTCGGAGTGTGAACGCTAGCAAACCGTTCCTCAAGACCCGTTCCTCTGGAGCTGTCTAACTAAGACCACTTTCAAAGTGAGTGAGAACGGGGTCTAAGTGAGTGAGAACGGGGTCTAAAGAATGAACTACAGTGTATCTGTACTTGTTGTTTCTTCTTTGATATAATGACAGGTTTATAAAGTCCCGAGAGGAGATCTAGAGATATGAAAGCTTTTACCTATCAAGCAGAAAGTTTCAATATTGAATTGATGCCAGACAGAAAGACGTAAAAATGTCAAAATTATCTCTCCGAATTACCTATCCCATTGTTGAATTTAATGAGCTTCGAATCAGTGTACTTTATGTATTGATCATCACACAGAAGTCAAACGAAGACGTTTGGAGTCCTCAGGACGGATAATGACATACTTAGAATGTAATTTGAGGCGAAAAGGGCTTTTGACGTTAGAGTAAACAAGATTTTAATGGCCTAATTAAAAGAGCAATTTCTCTCCATTTACCGGCAACCATGGGAAAGAAGATGGCAGACACCAATTGAAATTGATTATGCAGTTGATTTATGGAGAAGCACGGCGGGTTTTGACCTCTGATTCCATTATTTGAATCACCATAAACGAGTCAGTCTCTATCCTCCAGCTATCATATGATAAAAACTCGAATTATTGCTACTACCGTTTGAATACAGATGCCGCTTGTGATTTATCATACCTAAATCATGCCTGGAAGCGAATGATTGAATAATGGAGATAACTCCTCTAGATTTCAATAGATAACCAGAGATTCGTCTGGCTCATCGGAAAAGCAAGAGGAAGCTAGTCTGAAATTACAAACCGTTCACCGGTCACTGTAGCCAAGATTCTAACAATGATACTAATAATATTTCACAATGTTATAATTTCCGATTAAAGAGATCTGTGTGAATAGACTATTCCACGTTTTATCGATGAACTAGGCTATAAACGTAACCTTTCCGGTGTCTTTTGTGGAGATGTCATTCAGAATACGTCTCAAGCTTGCATTTTTCAGTGTTTCCTCTTCATTTTTACCATTACAATACAGAGCTTGGCGCCACATAAACATGTATAGGCCTACATATGTACCTTGTTTTCTCCTTTCTATTTCACGTTCAGAATCCCATAGCGTAGGGCAATGGCGTAGCTACCTCGAAGGCAGTGGGGTGCATGGGCCCTGAATGGAATGACGAAAAAGAAAAAGAAGAGAGAGATAGAGAGAGAAGGGACGATGGACGAGAAAAGAAGATGATAAACCCGCCCTCCTGCACCCTACCCCTAATCGGTAGCATTTAATTCACCGAGTAAGACCATTGCCACCCCCCCCCATGATCAAAGGAGGGGTGGGGGCACTCATTTTTCAGAAGGTTCGTTTTCCCCGTAGGTTCGTATTCCGAAACATAAATTTCCCATACCAGGAGGTTCATAATTCCGAAAATGAAAAATGTTAATAATTCCGAACATTTGTTGCATTACTCCGAAGGTTCATACATATAATTCCGAAGGTTCGTTTATCCAATTATCCGAAGGTTCGTAATTCCGAAAAGTGATGAAGAGTTTTACTGCATTTTCGGAATAACGAACCTTCGGAATTACGAAACCTATTTCATTTCCGGAATTACGACTATTCGGAATTATGAACATTCGGAGTAAACGAACCTTCGGAAGTAAGAACCTTCGGAGTAACGAACTTTCGGAATTATGAACCTTTGGGATCATGAACCTTCGGAAAAGCGACATATAACCGATCAAAGGTGTCCCATCAATAGTTGGACTTAGTTTGCAGGCACAAACCCTGGTCAGTCGTAAAAGAGTGTCTGCACTGTAAGACTACCTTAGGCCCTGTACTATAGCTACTGACACGGCCAGTAGGTAGCTGGATTAGGCTTCTCTCAAGACACAATGATTTTCTGATAAAGTGTCAAATTTGGGTCTGTGCTTGCAGACTAAGTTGGACCCATCACACTACCCCTCTCACCCAATAATATAAGAGCCATGCATGAATCTGAAACTGTAAACAAAATCAGAGAGAAAGAGAGAGAGAGAGAGAGAGAGAGAGAGAGAGAGATAGGAAGGGTGGGTGGGGGATGCAAGAGAGTTAATTGACTGACAGTCTCACCTCTGTTCACAGACATCCTAGAAAACAAAGCTCTAATCCCCCAAATAAACCAACTGTGTCGTATCTCGTGTTTCTAATTACGCCACATCAACAAACACTCACGGAGCATTTGTTGATGTTACTTTGACAAGATGGCGACTTGTTCGGAAAGTTATCTGTAGTCGCGTGTTTCTTATGATTATGAAGTGAGTAGTGGCGCCGCGACGCGCCCTGTCCAGACAGCCTCGGGGCGTACATGGACTCGCATGCCTATCCTTGCTCGAGTCTATTCCACGTGCCGTCATCACCACTTTTGACCACTCGATGCTGACCCCATATACTTGTCAAGAAAATACACTAACCGATACTAAAAAAAAAAAAAGAAGAAGAAGAAGGAAAAAATAATGAAAGAAAGGAGAAGAAGAAGAAGAAGAAGAAGAAGAAGAAGAAGAAGAAGAAGAAGAAGAAGAAGAAGAAGAAGAAGAAGAAGAAGAAGAAGAAGAAGAAGAAGAAGAAGAAGAAGAAGAAGAAGAAGAAGAAGAAGAAGAAGAAGAAGAAGAAGAAGAAGAAGAAGAAGAAAAAAAACAATCACTGGAACTGAACTAATTGGTGAAGGCTTTTGACTCTTATAATTCGCAATTTTTTAGACAAACCAACCACTGAACGATTAATTCATGCTTTTGTTATGTGCCATTTTGATTTCTGTAATAGTTTACTTTCTGGTCTCCCTTCTTCTCAAATTCAAAGACTACAACTCTTTCAAAATTCTGCAGCCCGACTTGTTACACGCACGAAGAAACATGAATCAATAACTCCAGTCTTAAAGGCATTGATTAACTTTGCCCAGGACTGAAAAAAAATCACTGTTCCAGCTAATGCTGTAATCATAATAGCACCCTTTAGCTCAGACAGGAATCGCCTGAGTTTTATAAGCTGATCGGTCGTTTATATATCAAGATATTTACGATTGAACATTGATGTCGGGATAGAGTACCACCGAACCCTGAAGAACTCTTACGGTTGGCATACCTCGCTCTATCACAGAATACCGTACGGGCTGGAAACCCGCTCTGAAATCGCCAAGCGCTGGTGCTTGGTTTTTGTGACTGCAGCGCAGCGAAGAAGCCGAGCGACTTGCGCTAGCGATTGATCGCGATTTTCTCTTTTTTAGGATAGTAAACGGGTTCCATTTTCTCTCATACTTTCACATATCCTTAATCACTGGCGGATCCAGGGGGGGGGGGGCAATCCCGGCCCGTGCCCCCCCCCCTTTTGAGGGAAAACAATGCAATGTGCCCCCCTATTTGCGATTGTGCCCCCCCCCCTTTTCGACCTCAAAACCTTTTTTTTTTTTTTTTTTTTTTTTTTTTTTTGCTTGCTTGTCAGAGAATTATTGAGGGGAACTGGACCCCATAACCCCCCCCCCCCCCACTGAGCGACTTTTGGAGAGCTGGCAAAAAACTTTTTTTTTGCTCGCCCCCCCCCCCCCCCCACTGAGCGACCAAAAAAATATGGGTCTCCCTCCAAGCAGTTTCCCAAAAGTTGACAATCCTGCATTTGTGTGCCCCCCCCTTATACGAAATCCTGGATCCGCCCCTGTCCTTAATTACATATGTAGTTAGAGGACTGCACACAATTCACTGGCATTTGAGCTGATTTTACAATTTTTTACAAAGTTAATCAATCACTTTAAGAGATCTACACTGGTTGCCCATCAAGTCCCGTATCCAATTTAAAATACTTATGTTAACCTACCAATGTTTACATCAGCTGGCTCCTACTTATCTCTCTGAAGTACTAACTCCATATAAACCCGATAGAATGTTACGTTCCAGTTCCAAGTCCCTGCTCTGCGTTCCACAAATAATGACAAAATCATACGGGGAAAGGTCTTTTACACATTCTGCCGCTCTTTTGTGGAACAAGTTGCCTGAATATCTGAACAGTATAAATTCCTATGAAAACTTCATTAATTCTCTAAAGACATACCTTTTCACCACTTTATAGTTAATCAGAATCATGAACCCAGTGCATCTTTCCTTTCTTTCCTCTCCTAAAGTGCATAGAGACATGCAATTTTGCTTATGTGTAATGCGCTATATAAAAATGTTTGATTATTATTATTATTATAAGAGATGCCCATGTTCAAAGCTTGCTTAATACTGCTTACGTCCTTGGACAAGGTGCACGTTTTACCCACATTTGTCCCTTTAGACCCGTGGGTACTTACTGGGCAGAGGTAATAATTACTGGCATCCAGGTAGAGCGATATAGTGCTGACGAAGCTACCTTTAATATAAAGGAGACCAGATTATTATCATTACAAGAAGGTCTTTATGTACTGTGGGGTCAATGACATGACCTGATCATTTTTTGATGAAATTAGACTGTAACGCATTCAAAAATGGAAAGAAATAAAATATACACAGATACTTTCGAAATTCCATTGAAAGGGTGTTTTGTTATCGTCCATTGTCAGAAAGGAGGCGAGATGGCTCGGAGGTGGAGCAGGTTCCAGGGTCCTTTCGTCAACTAATTCTTCGGATAGGCCTAAAGGTTCACTGATTACTTATCTTCAAGAATATATTTGCTTTCTAGAAACCAGGTTAAAGAACAAACATAAAAGGATTTCAGAGATTGCTATCAATTCAAGAAAAGAAATCATCTGTATAGGCCTATACATTTGTGACACTTTGTACACAATTTCTTAGATGTTAGTACTAAGTTTCTCATTTTCCTTTACGACTATACGCAACCGATTGGTATGGGATTTGGATATTGCGTTCCCATAATCCCATATTACATCTTTATGCCATTATGGAGATGATACCTCAATGACGCAAATTAGATAAAATATCCTTTTCTACAGAAAATTATTAAAAAATGACGGGTTGGCAGAGTAGATCCATTACAAAGCACCAATTCACTTTCTTCAAATTCAATCACTTCAGAACGCCTTTTCTTATTCTCTTGAGTCAGGAAGTCAGGGCTTCCATTTTGAGGGCCGATTTTATGGGAAACGACTCGCTAAATGAAGGGTAAAATCGACATCAATGCCCCGGAGATTCGTATAGAGCACAAGCCAAGTTCACGTTCTTATTGGCGTGGGAGACGAGACAGGGCGGGGGGTAGATTTTTTGTTTGCTTTGTGACTTGTCGTTTGTTTTGTTGTTTCAAGCAGGGTAACGAAAGTTGATAACATTTCCATACATTTTGCAACATTAAAAAATAATTT
This sequence comes from Heliocidaris tuberculata, assembly GCA_025618425.1. Taxonomy (NCBI): domain Eukaryota; kingdom Metazoa; phylum Echinodermata; class Echinoidea; order Camarodonta; family Echinometridae; genus Heliocidaris; species Heliocidaris tuberculata. The sequence continues at coordinate 29,546,560 of CM046844.1, read as the reverse complement.
TGCACAATTAGACATAACAATATCCAGAGCTTATCTCGTGTTTACTCGCATACATTAAAGTGGCATTAAACTGGTAAAACTTGAACAGCGCCATCGTACAGTGACTGCTAAAATTAAAGATTACAATTTGAAAATTAATTGCATTTTTATTTGGAATTTTGACAAATAGCTTGTTTGGATAATAGGCACATTTTATATTTCGAACTATTACTTTAACAAAATGAGAGGCACAGACACTTTTCAAATCCTGTTGAAAGATGGCGCCATTAGGGGCTTCAGTTTACTGTCACTTTAAACATTACTAGCCGAAATTTCTTTGTGAAGTTATTGCTTTCTAACTTCACCTTTACCTACTCAACGTCATTACGAATGATAACTGTTTAGAAAATAATACATGTACTTTAACCAAGGAGTGGTAAGTCCTTGCCTTAACCATGTTAACACAATTTGTCATTTGTTTGAATTTACCTCGCATGTGACTTTTTGTGTAAGATGAAACCTCCTGTCTGTGTACTATCTCTACATTCACAAATTGCTCCTGCTGTAAATCGAAGGGGGTAACCAGTTGGGGAGGAGAATGGCCGAATCCTGCCCTCTGCTAGTTCGCGCTGGAAAAAATAAGTTATACATCACGAAAAGTGACAAAAAGGATTTAACTGAAATTCACGTTTTCCTTTCCCTTTACTGCCACGACAATATCACAATAATGTATTTGATTTCGATTATTATAATGAGGTTACAAGTGCATAAAAAATGAAATGACGATTTCATTGCTTCACATTATGTTCTCTCATGTTCTATCTGCGCTGGAAAAAATGATAAACATCGAGAGAGTGACAAAAAGGAATTTTTAATATTAATGTTTTCCTTACCCCTTAGCAAGTGCAACGTCAAGATCAAACTTGAAATTATTATAATGAGGTCACAAAATATACAAGCCTATAGAATAAAACAAAATGACGACTGTCTGTCTGATGCATCTTATGTTCTTTCACCTCACTTCATGGTTGGGGTGATGTTTATGAGAAGATGAAGGGGTCACTGTATTACCCCCTAATGAAAGGAGGGGGTTTAGTATGTTACCCCTGTGTAATCCCTGTGGCTGATCTGCAAGTCAGTGCAGCTGCGATGTGATAGATTGACGACCGAGTGAGGATGGGAGCAGGTAGATCATTTGAGTTGGGTAGTTTGAGAGTGATACCCCAGGGGTTAGGGACGGAACCCACTCTTCGTACCGTTTCCCACGCTCCCTCACTGCAACTCAGCACCTTTTCAGGGTGTCTCAAAAAAACTTCGTCCCTTCTCTGCCTTGACAACAGAGAAAACGAACTATGTAGCAAAATGAAGAAATGATGATGATAATGAAAACCAAAATAAAAGTCATAATTATATTATAATTACCCGGTTGCAGCTTCACTGCCCTGATAAAGTGCTGTGTCAGTTGCATTTCTTCCTACCGATATCCATTTACCACACCTGGGTCGAGCGTGGCAAATGTAGATAAATGTCTTGCCAAAGGACGTTAGCGGTGTGACAGGGACTCGAACCCCGTACCTTGCTATTCACAGTCCGGTGACCTACCCACTAGAGTGACTAGACTACATCACCTCTCTTTACACGTATTTGGTCATGATCATCGGTTGTTTGAATGTGTCTGGCTTTGAAATTTTAATGGGACATAAATTCTACATTTTGATTCACTGTCGGTGCATTTGGTTTTCAATATATAGCCTTTCTGAAGTGATTTCGTCACTGAAATAAACTTGATAAGAACTCAAAAAGACGGAGACGGCATCGCTGCTGCAGTTGACAGTTGCCCTGCCTCAACATTGGTAGTTTCAAAATGGGGGGAGGGGGGGGGGGGTGAGGCTGCAGCCCCCTATCCCAGATATTCCGAAAAAGTGATTTGCTATTATTATTTAATTATTATAGATTAACATTCCCGGTCTTCTCTTGACCTATATAGGTATTTTACAACAGAATAACTGGATATAATGAAAGATATGGGGGAATCTCAAATCTCTTTATGTGACTGGCTGGAAAATGATATAACGATATCAAGAAGTGTATATAATATATATATAATAGCTATTTTTCATGAATTCCATCACAATGACACTTGAAGTGACATCATATCTGACACTGTAAAACTGTCTTTAAAAGGGGTAGTTGTAATTTATCGACAAAAGTTTCCATAAAATTTAGGTCTACTCATCGATTAAAGAACTGATTTTAGGAGATATTTGGATTTTTTTTTTAGGCCCATAGTATTAAAGTATTTCTCCCTTGGAATTGTTTTAGGCTTTACAATGACCAATCAAACTAACTGAAAATTGTGTCGGACTTGAAAAGTAAATGGCTACACCACAGTTTCTCAAAAAAGGAGTACAAAGAGAGCTAAGCACCAGACCGTCCCATTTTTTTTTGTTGGGATACCGTATACCTGATGCTCTTTGCCGAGGCGTGCGACCAAGCAGACTGGTAATTAGTCCCCTATGGATAATTGAATTGCTTGCCCTCATATGATTGAAAGTTTTCTGACATCCAAAAAGACGCAGATTTGTCCCATATTTTTGTCAGGAAAATGAGGTGTATAGGTATGGGGGAGGGTGAGAATTGCATTGGTTTGTTTTTAATTTGTTGAACTTGAAGAAACTGACGTTTTGCAGGCATTTTTATGTAATAACTAGCAGGTATGCACGAATAATATAAAGTGTAAGTGCATAATGGTTTATTTACATTTATTTCTAATATTTCGGTGGATTAGAAAGGAAAATATTCGCAACAACATAATCTTCATATTTCGACATTGCATTTTTTTTTTTTTTTTGCCAATCGAATTGATCTGCAAATTAGATGAAAGAAGTAATTTATTAATTCTGCTGTTCGAAGTAGTTTTCTTTCGAACAGCAACAGTTCTTTGTTGAACAATGAGTCTATAATTTCAAAGTCAACTCAAACGTAAATTTTGATAAGTATTCACCAGGGCCCCATTTCATAAAACTTGTTCTCGATAACAATTGGAACAGATCTATGACAAATGTGCTGTCAGTCAGTCAAATGCTATGTTTTCGGTAGCCTATAACAGTTATTGTGACTTTTTATTGATTACAAGTTTTATGAAACAGGGCCCAGGTAGGCACATGTAGATGTAGTCACAAATGAGAAAGAGTCAGAAGAAAGGAATGGCGCGCGCGCAAACAATCGAAGTGGGGGCGGGGGTCCGATTCCTCCAAAGCGACTGAAATAAATTGGATTTTATTGTCCATTATAAAAAACATATGTGGGTATGACGGTATCGACACCTCGCGTGCGTGGTCGTTGTGACCCATATTTTACCAGGACTGGAAAAGCATAAATCTTTCCATTTCTTCTATTTTGTTTTGGTGCGAGTTTCTCACTGGGCGAGATCAATTAGGCTGAGTTATATATTATTTCTCGATATATTATGCTGACTGAAAATAAATAAATAATAAAAAAAACCAACTAATATCATACTATAGGAATGAAGAATAGTAATTCTCATCCAGCTTAAATATTACCCATATTACAACGATGTTTTTAGCAGATTTGTCTATGATAGAGCTTGTTCTTTCTAGCATGAAAATTGGAAAGATGTCAAATAATGTGACCGTGAGGAATTTCAAGTTCGTTTTTTGTTGTTGATTTTTTTTTGCAAAGGGAAGTTGTCAATTCTTTAAAAGTATGACGTTCGCCCCCAAACAAAACAAAACAAAACATAGCAAAGCAAAAAACAAAAAAAAAAAAAAAAACAACAACAACAAAAACAGCAGTAAAAACACAAATGATTTTTTTTCCATTGCGACAAAGATCGAAATGAAAAACTATCTGTACTTTGAAAAAAAGTGAGGTACTGTAAAATGAGTCGGTGTAGTTCGGTACCAAAAAGACAAATAAAGCTCCACCACATTTCTTTTGCAGACGACAAGAGGGGTGAACTTTCGCGCTAAAAAATAAACCACAAATCAGAGAGGGAGAAAGTAATAATCAGAAAATTGATAAGCAAACAGACGAGCCAGCCGACAGGCATGCGAGCGAAGCAAGCGGGAGGGAGCGTGAGAAAGGCGGGAGAGTCCTGGCAGCGTAAAGGTGTCAGGGCCGCAGCGGGTGAAGCGATGAGTGATGGTGTGATAAGAGGGATTACATCAAAAAGTTGAGAAAGAACAGTTACTCACCAGGATGCACAGAGATATCAGGAGAGATAGAGAGGGAGGGATGGAGGGAGGGAGAGAGAGAGAGAGAGAGGGGGAGGGGAGAGAGACAAAGAGATGAAATAGAGATGGCGAAAGAGAGAATGGGAGAGGGAAGAGGGAAAGAGAGAGCGAGAGAGAGAGAGAGGGGGGAGGCGTAAACGACAGAAAATGAAATAATTTATGCAAATGGAGCGCTCTTTTTCTTCTTCTTTTTTTTTGTAGCAGCGTTGCTTTTGACGATATACAACTTCTAAAAAACCCGAATTGTTGAAACAAAAAGGAAGGAGTGGAAATGTTTTAATTAGGTTGTTAATTAGGGAAATATGATTTCATCTATAACAACTGGGAACAATTCGACTTTATTTTCTCTACTTTCTCAGAGGTATGCTAAAGCCTACTGGATTAAAAAGGAGAAATGATGAAACAAAATAACCTGTCATTTTCTGCTCAGAAAATTACGAGCTCAGAGAAGCACAACAAACTCGAGTTGTAACACATGTAGACAAAGAGAAAGATTTATTCAACAACAGACAAATAACAAATTAAAGAGTACGGCTGATATATTTGTCTGTCATGAATAGCAATTAATTTCCACCCTTATCGCTTAATCAGATCTAAATCAAATCAAATCCCGCCCCTTTCTACGATGATAAAAAACCCCTTCCTTTATCAATAAACAAAAGAATGTTGGCGATGTTGTTTTCGCTCCGAGCTTGAAACTCATCTCTCTTCCAGGCTCCTGTTTCCTTCCGAAATTTCACGGTGATGAAACTGGAAGATAAGATATCCCTCTCTTCCCATGTTCCCAGCGTTTCTAGAGCTCGTTCTAGCGTTATGTGGAATTCATTCTTCAAGCTTGCCCCAATGATGTTGATGAGTTTAGAGCGTTTTTGACAGCTCGCACTCTCCCGCCAATTTTGTCTGGTCGCGCGCCGTTGTCGTGTGAGAGCGAGATAGAAGGCACGCGACACTCTCACTAGTTTCGTGTTTACCTCGTCCTGACGCATCGGTCAAATTCTGGTACACATCTGCACTCCATTTGTTCCCCGAAGTCAACAGTGAGGCAACTTTTGAAACCAATGTTGAAAGTGGCATACCTAAAGAACACAACCCATAAATGTGCCCCATTGCAGGTTTTTTACGCAAAAGGCACCTGAAAATGTGATTATAATTTTTGCGAGAGTAGCAAGGAGTAAAAAGGCTCAAAATATCCCTCATTTTAGGGGTATTTAGATGTCAGAATTCCTTTTTTAGAGTTGTGTCTGTGTCCCTTTTTACAAAACCCCGGATCCCCCCTGGGTAAGGTCCCGTTAAATTGTCAGGGAGATGTTTCATCGAACTGATCTGAACTGAACTGAGCGTAACTTTCATCATATTTAAAAGTTTGATGTTTGAAGTTGACTTTTGACGTTTGACTTTTACGTTTGAAGTCATAAAATTTGAAGCTTTAAGATTTATTAACAAAATGCAAAATGAATTTACATGTCATAGATATAGATCAATAAAAATTTAAGCCTGTAGAGGTTATTGTAGACTTTATCCCTCTCCTGTTTTGCCAATGTATAAAAAAAATCATCAGCACTATGAAATAGCATCAGGTCTGGGCAAAGCAAATTGCTTGTAAACATTTCATCGTTTGGTAGAAAGTAACACTCATAATTGTCAGAACACAATCAGACTGACACGATAAGCCAAACATTATGAAGGCAGGGGCTTGGGAAAGTCTTGCTCGGGTACCCGTCCCAGGAGCATGCATGTAATGCATCGGTATTTTGATTATCGGTGATTCTATACCACTTTCCCACGATGTGAATGCGAGATTACGAGGCACAAAACATGGGAAACATGCGTGAGAGATGGAAGGGGTAGGGGGATAGGAAGGAGAGAGAGAGAGAGAGAGAGAGAGAGAGAGAGAGAGAGAGAGAAATATTTTTTTAAAAAACGGGGGATGCAGACAGAAGATATGGGGGAGGGAGTATCGGGATAACTAAAAATTGTTTCCGCATGTCCAATCATTTAATATCACAAATAACTGAAATTCAACATTCACATATTATTTCCGCAGCATTTTGATAAGAAGAAATTCATCAAACGCAGTATATATATATATATATATATATAGATATATATATATATATATACATATATATAAATCTATTTCATTTGTTTTTTAGTTCCTTTTCCAGTTTATAATAAGGGTATATACATGTTTTTTTTTTCCATGACTGAAGTCATCTTTAGAGTGTGCTTCTGGTATACCATAAACCGTGGTAGACCAGGGAAATGTAAGCGATGTTGAATTTGACTTAATACAGTTTTTAAATTTTATTTTGCATAATTTGTTTTAAAAATGTATAGAAAGTTGGTGTGTAATATGGAGGTATCAAGTTCACGACTTGTTTCTATTTACATAATCGCGTTTAATAAATAAGAGAAAAACTTTGAACACGACCTAAGGCAATTTCAATAGCCTTGTCCATCACATTTTGTAATGTGCATGTTACATCATTCCTATGGGACACGCAATATGCATGGTACTGAAATTGCCCTCAAGTTTTTGCGATCGTGTTTTTCTCTTCTTTGGGTTAGGGGGGGGGGGGTCTGTAACCGCACGTGAGGCTGGTCGTACGCCGGGGCCTGGGAATTAGAGTGCCCCTGGGACCATGTTACTCAACCAATCGCTCAAAGAAGGCATGAACAAGAGGTTCTTTCTCTCCCCCTTCCCCCCTCTCCCCTCTCCCCCTCTCTCCCCTCTCCCCCTCTCTCTCCCTCTCTCTCTTTTCTGGTAAAGAAGAGTACAATCAGAAGACCAGGTAGCCACAAACAGGATAAGAACATAAATAAATCAAGCAAAACTATAACATGAAGATAGATCCGAATTTGTATATTTCGATTTAAAAAAATATATCTTTACCTCGTATTGTCTATAAACTAAACGAAGAAAAATGGACAAAATGAATACCACACTACATGTAATGTCATTGTATGTGATATTCTACTTCTTTTTTATATTCCTTTATCACTTTTCGCTCTGCATATCCATCACATTGCATAACAAATTAACCGAGTTTATTACTCCTCCACGATGGGTAGCTGCTCGATTTTTACCAAGAGATGGCGCTATTTCATATTCTTTTTGCTCTACTTTTTCACTCATATTCTGATATGGCATAATTACTTTCAGACAGTAAAAGATTTATCGGACTGGCTGTGGATTTTTTTGAAGATGCAAATGTCTGAATCATGGGTAGGCAGTGGCGTATCTAGCGTGGAACGGAACGGGCATACGCCCCCTTGTTTGAAGGCTTCAGCACAAGAAGTATTTCACATGGCAATTGCCACCAATGATTTTCTATATAGGGTGAAAAGATCTGAGAGTCAGCTTTGTGCTCTGTGTAGTGAAGAATCAGAAACGATTCACAACTTATTGGTTAAATGTCGAGTTGTTACTCCCTTGTGGGAGAAATTAGAAAATTTTTTGTCTGAGAAACTAAAAAGGTCAATTGTTTTGTCAGTTTTTGAACGCTTATTTGGTTGTGATGACACATGTTTTGCTAGCTCATGTATCAACTTTATTACTCTGTGTACCATGTATTATATTCACTGTTGTAAATTTCGCAACGAGATCCCAGTTTTTGACTCTCTCTTATCTTTTATTCAGTCCAAAAATAGATCAGAATATGTCATTGCTTCAAAGAATGGTAAATTGGGACTTCATTTCAAAATATTTGTTTTCAAGCTGTGAGTCCGAAGGTTAAACATCTTCGCCCTGCTTCATCATCATTATTGTTGCTATAGTACTGTTTTTATTTGCACATTGTTTTAAACTGGTGACCGTTTATTTATTTTGAGCTTCTATTTTGTACTTGTGATATACATGTACATGTACATGTATTTTGTACTTTTACATGATCGACTGTTTTATCCAATAAAAACATTATTAAAAAAGTTACACCTTTACACTTTATTTCTCCAGGTGCATTCCGCTTCCCCCATTCGGATGGAAATTCATTTGGATACGCCCCTGGTTAGGCCTATTATAAATATTTTCATTAACATGCTCTTGAATTAAGATCATATCCCTCTGTTTGTCTTACTTGTATAATTTGTAAAAATGTGAAAAAAATTATTATATTGGAAACAAATAAATCATTTGAATTTATATAGATTTGATTGAGTATCAGTATCATTGATATATACGTACTATTGTAATCACCCGTATCGTCGCTGTACCTGGACTATATTTAGCGTATTTATATTATTATTATATCATAACTGTCTGTCTGTCTGTCTGCCGTCTCTCTCTATTTGTAAAAAGCACTGGGCCCTAGTGCAGCTAAAATGTTTTACCATATCAGTTCAGATCAGAATCAGTTCAAAATTGAACTTACAAGCAAGCTATTCCCCTTTGATCTTTCTGTTATTCCTTTCTCCTTCTCTTCATGGACTGCATTGTTGTGATATGGGCTATAAAATATTATTATTATTAAAAAAATACTATCATTATAAAACTATTGTTAGTAGTATTTTTATTATTAACCAGTATTATTATCTTCTTTAATTTCCTAACAGCCTCTTCATTACTTTTTAATACTAAAACAACATAACCAAGCCTATCAAAAGGAAATAAAGCGATCTCTATCCTATGTGGTTTAAAACACTTCTTTGTGATAAAGCAAATATCAAATTTCAGTTTGACCTGAAGAATGATATACGATAATTGTTATAATGTGTACAATTTCGTACCTAAATGAAGATTCAATTGGTCATAAATTATGCGATTGTTATGTCGTTAAGAGGTGATTCATGACGAGTTTACAGGCGTGTACCCGACCCAGTCAGTCACTCAGGTGCATAATAGTGCAAGGCATATATATTTTTGTTTATGATTGGGGGGGGGGGGGGGACACTCGTTTCTCCAAATTCTTTTCCCCAAGGTTCGTAAATCCAAAGTTTGATGATTCCGAAACACAAGTTTCTCATACCAGGGGGTTCACAATTCCGAAAATGAAATAGGGTTCATAATTCCGAACATATTTTGTTGCATTACTCTGAAAGTTCATTATTCCTGAGGTTCATTTATCCAAAAGATTCATAATTCCGAAAATGGAGTAGGGTTCATTATTCTGAAGGTTCGTAACTCCGAAATTATAACAGAGTGCATGATTCCGAAGATGAATATAATAATAATGGACCTTCGGTATTACAAACATCCTGCGTAACGAACATTCCGAATGACGAACCTTTCGCATAAATGAACGTTTGGATCAACAAATCTTCGAAATTATCATGATTATATATGAACCTTCGGAAAAGTGACATGCAACCATTTAGAATACCCTCAGTTCATTATCCCTTTCAAGTAGAAGCATCTAATACTTTTCTTCGATTGAAATAAATACCACTTTATTCATAACAGCTCATCACTGAAGTCCATTAAATTCAATTCATCTCAATACAATATATAATGCCAAATATTTATCAAAAGTGCTTTGCAGCTATTGGCTGATTTTTCGTAATTTTGCAGTATTTTCTCAATATATACATGTACATTTAACATCTCACTTTACACGACATACAAAAATGACACAATTCACGATATTCACTTGAGATAACAATATATAAAATAGCAATGTTGAGAAATCTATCATTTGGTTTGAGTGTATATGTGTGTGGGGGATGCGATGGTAGGGGGATACTTTTTTACAACACATACTTTCGGGCGATCAAGGAGTACGATCTTCTTCAAAGTTCTTGTCAAAAGCAGAGTTTGAATAAATTGATTTAAACATTTGTTAAAATAAAAAAGCCTACCATTCGACAGAATGGTAGGCCTATAAACAGATAAATAATACTTAGACAAAGATTGTTGCCTAAAATGCCAGTAAAAGAAATGAGGTACTAGGCAAGCTTGCCTAGTCCCTCCTTGGTATAAGGTAAAAGGAAATAAATATAGGCATACAATGTCATGACTATGTTAGCCTTAGAAGCTAGTTCCCGTGGGACAGAGAACAACCTGTCTCCACGATTGATCCTATAGTCATGCAGGGGCTGGAGATGAGGGGATGGGGCAGGGGGCAGTTGCTTCCCAAAATGATAAATATTTTAAAATGTGTCCACACTTTTTACATGATGTTGGCAAATTTTGATATCAACCAACGGAAATGGTGGCACGTTGCTTGGGCTACCCCTCACAACATGAAAAGGGAGGGCTACCTGCACTATTACAATGACAATGAGCTTTTTTGTTTGTTTTTTTGCAAGCCTGTTGATGAATCTAAAATCATGTCTGACACGCAGGGGTGTACAATAGCTAGTAGTTTAAAATGAGTTGAACTTAATTTATTCACTACTTTCATAAAACATTCACAGTCAAAGAATACAGTTAAAATATCGTAAAAGATTTTAAAGACAATAACATGCAAAAACAAATTCAAAGGAAAATACAAACTGGTTGCATCATCAAAACGTTAAATCAAGGAGTTATCACAGTTCTGTTGATAACTCCTGAATTAAATCAAATTTCTAGACAAATGATGCTAATAAGTTGGTCCGAACATCACTTCATGTTTGTTTTATTATTATCCTGTCAGTGTGAACGTCTCCAATTTAGAGACCAATACAACATTATACAAGCAGTGTGAACAGACATTGTTACCTCCTTCGATCGTCAAGACAAGGAAAAAGAACAATATTTTATGTCACATTTCTTTGGGGATCCCGGGAGGTTTGCTAATGACTGTAATTGATGACGCTACATGTCGCTTCTAACTCTCATTTTCCAGCGCGTTCTCCGTTTCTCACGCTCCCACTTCGACCCCGAGCACTGCGGCTGGCTCCGAACTCTATCCTCTGACCCCACCCCAGGGGCGGATCCAGGATTTCGTAAAGGGGTTGGGTCCAGTTCCCTTTTAAAATTCTGACAACCAAGAAAAAAACAAAACAACAACAACAACAGCAACAACTAAAAAATGAAGGAAAAAGAAAAGGAAAACGATAAATAAAAGTTGTCGAGCAGAAAAAAGAGGGAGAGGGGGTTCAATTCCCCCAAAATATCTAAAAGAAAAGAACAGCGGATGCGGACCCTCGTGATCCCCTTAGTACTACCCCTGCTTCACCCCATCCCATCTCCTCACCATCTTATAGTTTTTCTCAAAACGTCGTTTAGAGGGACTTTTAAAGATAAAGTTGAGTTCTGATCATGCAATAACATTGTGAAAGAAACTGTCTGGGAGCATTTTGGGAAAGGTTGATTAAAATTGTAGGACATAAAAATTGGCGTAGTGTGAGATATTTTAATCATTAAAATGATAAGAATTTTGACTCCATCCTGCTTGATATCACATACGCTTAACACAGACATGTGTATTTAGCATGAAAGTTTAGGTCCAAACATGTCATCTATTTCTTGTCATATTTCGAATATGAGGGGCATTTGAAGAGCAATCCTTTTCACGGGACATTTCTACTATGATATTCTTCCAAACTGACATAAAAAAGAATTAGAAAGCTTACAAATTCTTTTTCACGTTTACCAGAACTAAACCTTTTATTTAACTCCTCTCCTCAAGTGTCATACCCATAAGACAACAAAAAATAAAAACAAAAACAAAATAACATAAAAATCGTGGGGGTCGATCCTTTGCATGTGTAAGATCAAATTTCAAGAATGAGCTCTCAACTGCCATTATTGTAAACTTTTTCAAGTCTTCCAAAAAACCACACTTGCTTAAAGAATATTTCTGTGATTCATTGTTTTGTTATACCTTGTACCTTATTATTTATCAGCGTCTTTTGTATTTTACGAGATGGAAAATGACGCTATATCATCATCATTGCCACGTACAGCCGATAGACCCTTTGAATATAGCCTAGCTCTATCAGGAGCTGCGAAACCGGGGCGCGGGGTGGGGGGGGGGGGGGGTATGTCCCATGGGAAATTTGAAGAAAAAAAACAAGTGCAAAAAAGACGAAGTAAATAATGAGTTACGGATGTATATCCCACCATTTAGACTCTGTCTGATATGCCCTCGAATACAAGTTTTAGTAGTTATGCTCTCTTGCACAATAATAAATACAGTTTAGCGTTACACACTGTGGAGATATCAACCGTAACACGATCCAATGGGCAAGACCATCACCTGCCCGAGAATCCTGGATCCGACACCACTGAGAGAATACATTTAAACAAACTTATACACTTAGCACGCATACTATACTTGAAACCGCTCAATATAATACAGAAAATAATCAAGATTATAGGAAAACGACTATTTTGAATATTTGCATAATGTATAGAAACTAATCGGACTTTTTCAATTTCAGTAGTGCTATCAAGATCAACAGCATGAGAATCAAACTATAATTCTAATTCCATGAACAGATAAGGGACGTAATCGTAAAACAATCAGTAAATCTGATACATTCGCAATAAAGGAATACATAAATAAATAAATCAGTCAATTGATAGATATATTTTGATTTTGGCAATCAATCACCCTTTAAAAACCACGGTCAATCCAACAATAATGAATCGATCACTGAATCAATCCATCAATCAAGAATGAATGAATGAATGAGTCAATCATTCAATCAATCAATCAGTCAACCAACCAATAAATAATCTACGAATCAACCGCAAAACGGGGACCTTACCAAACAAGCTTTGCTTCAAGAGGTTCCTCAAAAATTCTATGTCTGATAAAGAAATATCACTGGAAATCTTGTTATACGTTATTAAACTACTGTTATACTTGAAATAGATGTATGTTATTCGAATGAATTTCTACCCTAAGATATTGATTTAGTGTATGTACAAAACGTGCAAAATAATCTAAATCAAATCAATTCCAATCAATTAATCTTTAAAGAGAAAGTCCTGTCCAAGAATTACTTGGACTTTTAAAAGAAGCAGATAAATCAGACAAATGGATCGAAAAAGTTTGAGGGTAATCGGAAAATTTCTAAATGATACAAAAGAAAAAAAAAATGAAAATTATAAAATTCACTAGACGAATTGGCAACTCGTTGAACTCGGTCATGAGTTTGTGACGCCATTCCCTAACAACTCACCGATTAATTTGTTTACATCAAAAATACAATTTTTCAATTTTTGTCCAAGAATATGATTTCTTCATAACGTGAACTAAGTTATATCTATACTGTTACAAATATTTTAAAAAAGTTATATCTATACTAATATATGCATGTATGCATTTAGACATTTATACAGAGTAATTAATTTTCTGTGAATATCATGAAAATATAGAAATAAAAATCAGTGATTATGAATATGTAATATTTTGAAAACAATCTCACTATTTTGAGAAGGTGAAGGTTAACTGAATACTTTATAAAGGTTTATACATGCACAAACATTATTATCATAATTATAACTTGGGCCAAGTTTTGTGGAAATTATCTTCTTCATGTTCTTGGACAGACATAGAATTTTTTTGTTTTGTGGGGGGGGGGGGGGACTTGTCAGAACTTTTTCGAACTTGCCCCCCCCCCCGAGAATCCTGGATCCGAACACTGCCATAACTATGCACACTTGATTTTCAATTTTTAAAATCACTGTTTACTCAAATGTTTGTGTAACACACCTGTTGCACTTGACGTGTAAGAAGCGCTCAAATCATTTTCCGACCATTTTCTTGCGAGGGGAAAAAAGAATCACGCAAAGTCAATCCTCGCACCTGGAAACACTTCAGACTTTCTCCTCCATACCAAAATCTGACCTTCCCTTTGAAGTTGCACCGCTATTTTACCAAGAAGATGAACCTATTATGCCTCAGTCACATCGCCAAACCGACTTCAACCCTACCGATTCTTGGCCATTCGGTGTAATCTGGTGTTTTGTTCGGTCTAGTGTCGGTCTGGTGTCAGTCTGGTCGATGTGACTGGGGTATAATGTTATCCTCCACATAGGATTCTAGTAACACCCTCTTCAAATGAATTCCATGGACTTGGTCACCCTATATCGGTGAGCCCTTTAGCCGGGACTTGAAAGGATGGTTCCGTTATTGTCTTCGGACCTGTATTGTCTGCAACGCGTGTGGACCTTACCTAATCAGTTTACTCGCTAAATAGAAAGGTGTGAACGTGAATAGTGATCTTGAGGTTTGGTTACCTAGAACTAACCCGTCTAAGTTGTGTTCGATTGTTGAAGACTTAGCAGGGTTTAAACCTAACAGTTTAGTGTCAAGTTGTAAAGAAATTATCATTTGAGATTATAGTCTTGCCCAGTAAGGCATTATTCAGCTCCGATGGTTTTAACATCTTTCCTGCACTGCCAATAGACCTGTTTACTAATGTATTTCAATTTATGCATGTTTCTCTCCATAACCCCTAGTTACCAACTATTTAGTGCACCTGCTATGTACAATGGTATCTTTATGTATGGAATCCATTTTGCATACATTAGTTGTTGCTATGTTGGGCAAGCATAAGGCCAGGTTTTGAGTCGTCAAGAGAAACTTTTGTTCAAGAAGTATATGCATAAAATTACTAAACAGGTCTATTTCGTGAAAATACTCTTCTGGTTTCAAACTGAAATACTGAAAGTTTATGGTTATTTGAAGAGAGTAAAGTTAGACGTACAAATTGTATTTCAAACAGGATCGTTCCATTATTTCGATCGTTTTATTCATTTTTTTTTAAGGAAACACATTTTTTTCTATTTGCAAAATAAGTTATACTACTTAATATGTTGTTTATTATTGCGCATTTAATGCAAGAAAACTCTTAGGTTTAAAAAAAATGAATATCAAGAGATTCTTTAAATGTTTAAAAGCCTAGAATGAAATTGAAATCGTATACTAAACTGAATATCATTATAAAGTGGTCATAATAGTATAATCATGGACTTTGGCATAATAATATGTAATCTGTTCTCGTTTGATATGGCTTATGACAGATACCTATTGGTCAAGTGTTCCCAAGGTCATAATGATGGCAGAAAACAGAAGTGAATTGTTTATATACATGATATAATTATATTTTTAAAAAACATCAATCGATGTACATTTTCATTTATCTTTTAGTCGTTTCGGAAACATTGCTTTTGTGCCCAAAGAATGAACATGATGAACAAAGTCTTGAAAGGAAGACTATCCTTCCTTCGACATCTTCCTTCACCAGTTCACGTGGATCGTAACGTCAATCGCCTTTTTGAAGAACAAACTCGGGAGAATATGACACAAAACTGTGATAACATTGTCCTGACTTTTGCCCCAATTTTGCTCTAGTTATTCCACAGTATGTCAATGTTTGTCTCTCAGCTTTTGCGGCCGTGTCTTTTTATATTCTTTTGTCGTATCCCTGATGTTTTCCTTTATTTTACAGCGCGTGAGAGGTGACACGAATATTGTCTTACTAGAATGCTTGCAGGTTCTATATGTTTTTTCTTAAAAGAAAACCAAAATCGACGATACGCAGGTGCGCTTCTTACGTTCAAGGTATAATCGATCTTTCGAAACTTTTATACCTATACTTCAGAACATTCCAATGTATTTTGCACATTTATTTATTTAAAAAAAAATGAAACACAAGTTTCAGATTCCAGACCATCTTTTGACCGTCTCGTTGATTCTTTCTAAACAATCAATAGAAGATTTAGTTTTGCTCTCTTTTTTCATTTGCTGCCTGGATAATTATTTTGCACCTTTTCTATATACGTAACTATATTGAAATTAAGTTATGGCGTTATCCAGCACACTGGATTCTTGTAAGTATTTTGTTTAAAAAAAATTTCATTATCAATATAATCAGGATGATTAATAAATTTTGATCTTTCTTCCCTCGCTGTATCTCTCTGTCCTTGATGAATGTATGTTTGCGACTTCCTCCTACACTCACCCCTTATTAATGACCCTGTTAATTTGAATTTAATTTATTGAGTAAGACCAATGCCCCCCCCCCCCCCAGCTGGTGCCCCTCCATGTCTCGGCCCAAGCTACACCAATGACGTACCTATCAGAATTCTATCATAGTACCTGATTTTACATTAGTTTTATGGTATTATGGTTTGAATGGATATAGGATCACAAAATGATATTACATGCATGAAACTAAAACCTCATTACATATCTCGCGTTAACTGAACAATTACAGTAGTTATGCTGTAGAGCAGCTTTAAGAGAAGCTTGAGCCTTACGTTTTGCCCAATCTCTTCACATTTTTTTTTCACACTTTTCTCAGCTGTGAGCTGAAGCAGGGGAGAAACGGAAGAAAGATAGGGCCTGGTGTGAGGACATACGGTTATAATCCTTGTTAAAAGCGAACCAGGCCGAAAACAAATAATTTCTGTTTTCTTTGTCGTAAAGGCGGGAAATGAAATGAAAAATTGAGGTCAAGTCCTTTATTTTTCACGAAAAAATTGAAAATTGAAAAAAAAAAAAAAAAAAAAAAAAGATCGAGTAAATGACAACAGAAATCGTAGTCTCTAGACCGATATCGGTTTCGTGGCTGTCGGTCTCGAACACGCTCTAAGATCATGAATCCCATGCAGAATACCCCGCCAAAGGAAAGACGATTTTCTGGTTTTGGCTTTCCCATGACAAGCATGACAATTAAGTCCTATGGATCAGCTCCATGATTCTTGTGATTTACTGCATAAACTCTACAAGCAAGACAAGGCAGGAATATTAAGTTCTGGTAAAGGTGAAAAATAATTTTTGAGCTTTCTCATTCATGTTATGTTAACCCTTTCAGGACAGGAATTATTTAAAGGCTAAATTGATCACATTTCGTTCTTCAAATTGGCAACAATAATATTTTTCTTTTAGTGCTACATGGTTCTAACAAAATGCAATGTCTTTGAAAACAATATACATCATTAGAAACTTAGTCGAAAAGTTGAAAAAATTGCCAATTTTGATTTTAAAAAATGTGATTTTGAACCTCTCAATGTGTTGCCAATTTAAGGATTATGAAGCTTATTCTCCTTTTTGAAATTCCTGGCATCAAACGCAATATGGTCATGCAACAAAAATGGACACAATGTGTGTAGAAATTTTTGCTTTTTCTACTCCTGCATCTGGTTATTTTTTAGAGCTCTGAATCAAAAGTTATTGAGCCAAACCACAAAATGTGGTCAATTGTCTTGAAAGGCTTAAAGGAGAATGAAATCCTGGGGAAATATCTATTTTGAAAAGTGATTTGGTAACTTTGTAGAGGCTTGATAAAATCTAAGCTGCCTGGCCTTACATGCTATTAGTGTATGTAATATGGTGTAAAAATGAAGCCCAGGGGAAAAAAAGCACTTCAAAATCATCATGTGCTTCACAAAAGTAAACATATGCAAGTAACCGGAAATGCCAGACTCATTTTCCCCCATAGACTCAGTGTTAGACTAAAGCGTATGGCCATACGCTTTCGTAAATGGGAGTATTCAGTCATAGATATCTTAATAATAGCATTATATATTTGAAAACCTTTCTATGCCTGGCTATTTATTTATCCTTCTGAACATCATTATACAAGACATATATCAAAATTCAACACTTTATTCAATCAAACCTCCACAAAGTTACCGGCAACACACCCACCTGCTGCCGAAATGATAACTACTGCAATCACTGAGTTATTTTACTTTTCAAACTTTCATAACTTTTTCATTTCGTAACAGATTTTGCTGGCACTTTTTAAAAATTGCTTCTCTCTATCCTCTCTTTTCATTAAAATGGATATTTCCCCAGGGTTTCATTCTCCTTTAAGCAAAAAGTTTGGACCAAACTTTCTTAACGCATCCGTGTGTGTGTGTGTCCCACATACTTATTTCCGGTGTGAAGTGCAGAGACTTTCATCAAAATTTAGTCAATTTCTTATCATTTTAATGACCTTATAAAACCTCAAAATACACTCTCACTTTATATTTACTATATAATCTACAATTCTCTGTTGTTCCTTTCACATTGCAAGAGCAGGACCAGAACTCAACTTCATCTTTAAAAAAATACTTACGCAGGCCCACGCACTGCTTACTTTTGAACTGGGCTTGGCTGATTTTTATTACCCTAATTATTTGCTAGAATAAAAAAGAAGTCGTGCACCCTCTTGCATACTCATTTCACTAGCTGGGCGTCTAATTAATGTATGATCTCGGCGCTTTTCGACGCACCAATCCATTCATGTATTGTTGAGAAAAGCAGATTAAAATGTAATTTATTCGCTTTTTGTGACGCACTCGAGTTGAAAAGCGGTCGTTGAAGTGTCGCATCACATCAGTGTAAAGGCAACAAAAAAGATATCGCTGGAGGGTTTATAGGGAAGCGCGAAAAGAGAACGGGAGGGGTATGCTAGCTGATGGAATGATTGAAGTTAGTTCCAAACTAACCATATACGATTTTAGGCTAAGTATTTTAAATAAATTTTTCATTTAAGAATACTATGTAAGTTCAAGTAATAAAAGGGTAATTTATTTATCTGAAACAAGAACACCTTCTGTGGACTGAAATGGAACTTTTTAATTAATGCGTATATTCTAGATATACAGTTAACAACACAATTATTCATACCCTTACCAAGTTTTGACATTTTTTCAGTTCTGTTTTGTGAAAAATTGGTTTGTCATGATTTATGTTACTTGGGCATGCTACACATCAATTGTTGAAATAATTACACAAGACAATTTACCAAATGTTGATGGTTCAGAGGTAATTTATTCACTTTTTTAAAAGATGGCTTGTCCATATCTTTTCATACCCTTTCTTGCATAGTTGCAAAACATGTACAGAATGTTATAATGTCTGACACATGTGTATTTCCATAAAAATATGCTTCGATGTCATGCCTGGACCAGGATATGAATATTTCTAGAAATGCCAGGAAATTAATATATTAGCATTTCCATTGTTATGCAAATGAGGTGATACCACATTTATTGTTCACCTCAAGCTAACAAATAAAAGAATCCAACCAGTGCCCAAATTCCACTAGTCCACCTTTCATTCTTAAGAAAAACACAAAAGACTTCAAAATTACAGCGGGTATGAATAATTGTGTTGTTAACTGTACATGCACACATGCATGCCTGTATGAAATAAGTGTCTTTCAGTTTTCCTGCCCGTGATTTCTTCGTACTTGTTTAGAATTTAATGATGCATTATTTTGTCCCCCCCCCCAAAAAAAAAAAAAAAAAAAATCAAAATGTTCTACTTCATAATTTTCATCAACTCATGCATTTCTTTTACACATGTTTTAGTTCGACTTTTGATTTATGCGTTATTAAATTTTCTCGCTCCGACTCCGGCGCTGTATATTATAGTGATTTTGTTTACTGCAAATGGCGGATTCCTGCATGCTTCCTGGGATAGAAATCTCTCCCATTTTAGCAATCATTACGCGTCAACCACGTCGAAACTCATGGTCCTGCTTTGGATGATCTGGTGCCATTTGTTCCAGAAAATAGCTTCAAAGTGACAGAATGCCTTTGAAGGCACCGCCAAAAGATTTTCAAAGCAAAGATGACAGTAAAGAAGACAACAAGCGTTATTTGTAGCATGGTGCCGCTTTGCTTGCTATTTCTATCACTTTCGGCGTTAACACACGCGCCATGAAACTGATCAGACAACAAACTTTGTGAAAACTAGACATTCCACCGCCCTCAAAGAATAAGTAAAGAAAATCTGCTCTCTACCTTGGAGCCACAGACTATGAAATGACGAGGTTTGGACAAACAATGCAAGAAAATAGCAATAAACTTGTGAATGGAATTAAAGAGCAGATTACTCGGCTAATCTGAATTACTTACAACATGGGTATAGCGATGGGTCACGAGAGTCAACTCACGAGTTGAATTCATTGTCAATTGAAACAGTTTTCTTTTTAAAGTGATGTAAACAAGTGGAAGAAAGGAGCGGCACTTTGATGGGATCAAGGCGCGTGGATTTGGGTGAAGTCTTTGATCGTGAATCACAGAGCAAGTATCAGGGAATGGGGCTTGGATGACAGCCATGGGTGCATCGCATTTTATTTGGGAGGGGCGGTATAAGCTCACGTACGTGTTTCCTTTTCCCTTTCGTTTCCTCCTGAATTTCTTCTCTCCTTTCTTCCCTCTTTCCAATGTATCTCTTCCCTCCCCTCTTCTATTCATAATCCTCTTCAAAGCGGTTTCTTCGAGGGGGGGGGGGGGGCGGGCAGAAATACTACATTATTGTTATTTTCAAGAGACTGAGACCCCCCCCAAAAAAAAAAAATAAAAAATAAAAATAAATTAAAAAAAATGCACAAAACAAAACCAAAAACATAACTGAAAAACACACACACACATAAGAAAGACAATGAATGTAGATTAATTAAATAAGATAAGCCACTATTAAACTTTAAAGAGAATGTTGAGTTCTGGGAAAGATGAAAAATAATCTCTGAGCTTTCTCATTCCTTTTATGTCAGTTTGGAAGAACATCATAGTAGAAATGTCCCCCGAGTGCCCTCATATTCGAAATATGACGAGAAATAGCTGAATTGATGTTCGGGCCGAACATTCATGCCACATGTATGTGCAGTCCCATATCATATACCCATTTCTGTGTGCATGATTTTCAGCGAGATTATGTCAATTTCTTATCATTTTGATGACTCCAAAACGTGCGCAGTATATACACCAATTCTTATGCAGACATGATCAACCATTCCCAATTGCTTTTCACAATGTAATGGCATGACCAGGGGCCCGTTGCACAAAACTTGCGTTCAAACGCAACTTTATTTTCAGCCAATCAGAAGTGCGCATTAAGGACTTGCGTTTGATTTTTAGGAGTTGCGATTAAACGCAAGTTTTGTGCAACGGGCCCCAGAACTCAACTTTATCTTTAAACATGTTCAATGAGGTATGTATTTATTTCCTAAGGAATCTTCATTCTTCCTTCTTTCTGTCATGTCTCTGGTGTTACACAGAGCTCTGTCAACGTCTAGGTTCTAAAATAGCCATGTGAACTGTGTTCAACGCTGACCAATTATAATTATCTGTATATTTCCATACTTTGTATAATGCCCGTTGCATACGTAGGACTTCCGTCAACATTTTTATAGCGCTGTCCGGCTTGACGAACATTGTGAGATTGACGTACAAAAAGTGAATGCTATTAATGAACAGTATAGGCATTGCGTTGAATCAGTGCCGCATGCACTAATTGCTTTCATATGGGCCTACTGTATTAATGTAAAGATAGGCTCACACGAGGCGTCATTTCTATTGCGTCAGTACATTGAGCCTGTGAAGGCAATGAACCATACGCTAATTATTGTTTGTACCGTTCATTTTGCAATCACTTCATAAACGATATCACTCTTCAAATTTTCAATGACAAAAAAAAAAAAAAAAAAAGTTACTGACGCGGTCCTTACGTAATCAAAATGACGCATCGTGTGAGTCAGGCTTGAGTAATCAAGCAACCGAAATAGCGCCTCGTGTGCAAGGTGCATAATGGTAATGGAAAATGGCGCTGCGAAAAAAATGGTTACATGTCGTTTTTCCGAAGGTTCGTATGCCTCTTGCACACGAAGCACTATTTCAGTTGCGGAGCATGGGCCGCGGAACCGGGAGTGGGGGGGGGGGGGGGGGGGGGCCTGTACCCCCACTTTTTTTGAGTAGACACGTTAAAAAAGATATCGGAAAAAAGGCTCGAAAACTGTCATTAATGAGTGAAATCAGATCAGCCCCCCTCCCACTTTCAAAAACGCTCCGAAAATGAAATAAGGTTCGTAATACCGAAAATGAAATAGGGTTCGTATTTCCGAAAATAAAATAGGGTTCGTAATTCCGAAAATAAAATAGGGTTGGTAATTCCGAAAATGAAATAGAGTTGGTAATTCCGAAAATGAAATAGGGTTGGTAATTCCGAAAATGAAATAGGGTTGGTAATTCCGAAAATGAAATAGGGTTCATAATTCCGAAAATGAAAAATGGTTCATAATTATTTCCGAAGGTTCGTAATTCCGAAAAGTTACGTAGGGCTCTATTTCAATTTTGGAATTACGAACCTTCGGAAATATGAACCCTTTTTCATTTTCGGAATTATGAACCCTTTTTCTTTTTCGGAATTACGAACCTTCGGAATTATGAATCCTATTTCATTTTCGGAATTACGAACCTTCGGAGAAATTAATCAAATGTTCGGAATTATGAACCCTACTTCATTTTCGGAATTATGAACCCCCTTCTATGGGAAATTTGTGTTTCGGAATTACGAACCTTCGAAATTATGAACCTTCGGAATTATGAACCTTCGGAATTATGAACCTTCGGAAAAACGAACCTTCAGAAAAATGATGGTTGAGTAAAAAACATAATGTTGTGGAATACCTATTGCACCTCTCCACATGCGTGTGGTCTAGAAGTTCACCTAGTTCTGTGATAACTCCTTGTTTCACCCAGGGAAATAATTCCCTGGTTCACCCGAGCTCCTTTGGTCACTCCTCCCCATTGCTCACTCCCCCCCTCCCCCCCCCCCCCCCCCCCCCTCTCTCTCTCTCTCTCTCTCTCTCTCTCTCTCTCTTTCCCTCCCTATCCCTGTCTATCACTCTCTTCCCCTTCTTCAAGACGGGAGGATAGTGCTATATTAATTCTCTAATGGAAGCAGGGCGGTGAACTATTTGTTTATGAAATGAGGCGGATGACGGCGACCCTCTTCAACTATTTCCCCTCTCTTTTTGTTATTACATAGTTCCTTTCCATATTATTTATTATTTGGATAGGTTGAGGTTGCGTGAAAATCTGGAAGTGATTCCGCGAGAGGTCAGAATAGAAAAGGTCAGGGGTCAATCTTGTATGATCCAGCCAGTCAGACGGTCAGTCGCGCGCGCGACAAGGGATTTGAGCGGGAAAAAATAATAACTCACGCGACCCCACGCGGTATGGAAACTATCACTGCTTTTTTTTGCCGTACCACAGCGAGGCAGGAAACCAATGGGCTCATAAATATTCATGACAAAGTATGGCTTTAAAGTAGATGCGCTTGCGTACAAGCGACTTATGTACGCAAATTAGGCTAGTTGGCGGATAGGGGGGGGGGGGGGCACAATCGGCCGTGCCCCCATTATGAAACCTAAGTTGCATATCTTAGATACACAAACCCGAAAATAGCCAAAGTGTGCCCCATTTTTTAATTTCGACCTCGTAGGTATAAAAACAAGTGACAACCTCTTTTTTTTTTTTTAATGACCTGTCAGAATATTATTCATGATTCTGCCTTACGAATTCCTGGCTCCGCCTTTGGAAAGTCATCATAAAACGATGCGTGTGCCGAAATTTCGGGGTTGGTTTGAATTTCGAAAAAAAAAAAAAATTAAGGCCACCCGACAATGCTTCTGGCTTTAATCCTTTCGTAAAATGATTATAAAGTTAGGGTTAAAGTTTCAGTTGGGTTTCAGGTTAGGTTAGGTTAGGCTAGGTTAGCTTAGGTTAGGTTAGGTTAGGTTAGGTTAGGGTAGGTTAGGTTAGGGTAGGGTTGGGTTAGAGTATGGTGTTTAGTCTAGGGTTGAAGTTAGGAGTTCGGTGAGTGTAGGAACTGCGGAGCAATAACTGATTGTCGCTGGAGCGTGTGCCGTAGGATATAAATTCACGACTGTCTATAAGGTGGAATATATCATTTATCTGAAAGAAAAATAAAATATAAGAACACATTGATTCCAAATTTTGCTTAAGAAATCCAGTATGTTTTGGATGAATGTTGCATAATGTCCCATATGGATCATGTATGTACGTCCTGTTTTATTCTTAACGCGGAATTTTAAGTTGTTTTTATACATCTTATATTCGTGACTAGTTACAACACAGATGTAACAAACAGTCGAAAAAAATTATCTAGTCTTTGGGAAAAGCAGGCGTCATCCGCGTCTCAATTGCCACGCTATCCGAAAAGAGGGTGATAACTCCTTGGTCTGATCTGATGTGTGCAACATCTCTGGATGAGTAGACACCATGTCAATGACCATCACAAAGAACTCACAGTATTTGATACAGTGGATAGGGAGGGAGAGGGAGGGAGAGAGAGAGAGAGAGAGAGAGAGAGAGAGAGAGAGAGGAGGAGAGAGAGAGAGAGAGAGAGAAGGGGGAGGGGGTGAGTGATTTGGACAGGGAGAAAAGTCTGCTAGTAGTACAGTTTTTAGTGTCCTTTAATTAATGAATATACTGAGACCGAACGGGGGTATCGCAATGCACCCTCGGCATAAGAAGATTTCTGCAGTTTTATAATATTGAAAGTTTGCATTATCGAGCACATGTACACGGTTAAGGCAAATCTCTTTCTAAATTATGATCAAAGAATATGACGATTATATAGTACCGCGGACTAAATTCCTGCAGACTTTTTGAATATTATACTATTTTGTGGGGGGAACAAGAAGATCTAGTTTTATTTTTGAATATCGAGCATTCGGATTTTTAATATAGGCCCACATGTACTTTATAATATTTGACGTCAGACCTTACAATGTTGAAAAAAAAAATACTGAAGAACGCAGAGCATGTTTGTATAAGTACATACTTCACAACGTTCACCTTTATATGTACATTCGAACATAAAAAACAAGGTGACGTCCCACATTTGTCAAGTTCACAAAATGAAAAGTAGACTAAAATATATCTGCAAATATCAGCCTTCTTCTTTCATTCTCGTGGGAAAAGCAATCAAAAGAATCAAGACATGACAACAAAGAAGCAGAAAACAAATAAATATCTGTCGCATTAATATTGACATCTTACGCAGCAGACTGACTCATCGTCATCAAAATGACGAATTCACAATGGCAAGGCAAATATTTGACTAACTTCAACCACATACTTACTGAGTAGAACTGTAGAAGGAAGTGTATTGGCCTGACAAGACGCAAGAAGGGAGACATCCCATAGGTGCTGGAAGCGGGGGAGGGGAGGGGCAGAGGAGGCAGTTGCCCCCATTCATTCAAGGGGGAGGGGGGAAAAAATCAATTTTTGCTCTCCCCTATATTCAATTCAGTATTTATTTCCAATTCATTAAATATAATATAAACGAAAACAAACAAACAAAACAAATAAAACAAGTTAAAAACATGTAAATAACTCATTAACATAGACTGGCAAACAAACAAAATAATGATAAAAATAGTATTGGTACAACGTACGTAATGACAATATGATAAGTTGGGGAAAAAAAATAAATGGAAATTGGGCATGTACTGGAAAAGCAAAGATGGAGGCTTGTTAAATCGCACACACCCAGAACATATGCATTATTTAAATGATTACAGTAAGAATATGGCAAGTACCGAGTAATGAAAAAATAGATAAAACTCAAAACTTAAAACATAAACACTTAAGAAAAACAGAACAAAACGAACAAACAAGAAAAGCTGGTAGTTTCCAAGTAATCAATAATTGATTAAAAGAAACTTTTTATATTGTCTTTTAAATGAATTATTGAATTGTATATAAAATATGCTTAAGTCCATATCAATCCATAAGGTAGGACCGGTGTGTCGAATTGAATGTCTTGATCTATCATTTGAGAAGGTCCGCCAATCATATAACCCCTCACAAGAAAAAAAAAAGAAGAGAAAATTACATGTGACAGAATAAGAAATAATACATGCTCAAAATAGGTAAATCATCTGTTAAAGTAGGAAGAGTTTGGCAGGAGGCCTATATATATATATATATATATATATATATATATATATATTGTATTTTCTTGATTATAACATTTTACTTGCCTGTTCTTGGGTTGCCCTTTTTTTTTCTTTTTTTTTGTTGAATTTTTCAGTGGTTAATATTCCACTTTGATCATCTGTAACCTATTTTGAATCTTCCTCAGTGCATTTGTATATGCTGATGATAATGGGGACGGGGTGAGGGTGGGGGATGAGGGGTGGGGAGAGGGATATATATATATATATATAGAGAGAGAGAGAGAGAGAGAGAGAGAGAGAGAGAGAGATAAAGAGAGAGAGAGAGGGAGTGAGAGAAAGAGAGAGGGGTAGAGAAAGGGAAAGATAAAGAGGGAGAGAGAGAGATTTTAGTGAAAGTATCGAGACACTAATAATTATACAGAAGCAAGAAAAAGAAAACAGTGATTCAGACCAATTCAGATGATTACTGAAACTGAATTTTAGGAGCAGAAATCAATCCACTTTGATGACATCATCGTCAAACTCCTTTAAAATGGTATTCAGAGTTTAAACATAGGTTCTACAGGTAAGCCCGCTCCAATAAATGCACTATTCCTTGTAGGATTGTATTTGAAGGATATTTAGTGACAATCAAGAGAAAGGAAAATAATGCTTGAAATTATTGAGTCGTCATTCCTCGCGCCAAAGAAGGTCAATATTCAGAAGGTATCAGACGGATATATAAATCACTCGTCAAATACATAGCCATTCTATTTCATTTTTATCTGCTTTTTAAGTGAGAAAGGCAAGGTATCGTTATGGGGAAAGTTGGTCGAGACTTGAGAATTTATGACTGAAAATTATTGGTATGAATTTCATTTTTTGTGTGGTTGAGACGGTCAATATCAAGTTTGAAGAGAGTTAGAAGTGTATCACCAGGTGATGATGAAGAAATAAGAAATAAATCATCATTTTATTGGCTGACCAGACAGGCGAGTCTCCAAACAAATATGTGTTCGTTTAAATAGGAATTTCAACTTATATTCCCTCATGTTCTAAATATGACGAGAAAGAGCATGAAACGTTTGAACGAATTTGGATGCCCCAGTTTCGTGTAGTCCCATATACCCGTATCTGTGTGCAGTGCATTTCACTGTTTGTGCTTTCAACAAGACTGACTCAATCCCTTATCATCTTGATGACTCCAGAACATCACAATACACAGTTTTTCTTATGTACTACATAACCATCATTTTCTAATAACTTCTAGACAGTTTCCTTTCAAAGTACAATCGCATGACCTGGGCCCCGTTTCATGAAACTTGCTTTCACTGACAATTTACAATAACTGTTATAAGCTACAAAATCCTTGCATCTGATTGGCTGAGAGCAAATTTGTCGGTATAATTCACTAACAAGACACTTGATGAAACGCCCCCAGAACTCAATTTTTGTCTTTAAAGATAAAGTTGAGTTCTGGTCATGCAATTACATTGTGAAAGAAACTGTCTCAAATCAATCGGTAAAGGTTGACCATGTCCATATAAGAATTGTTTTTGCACTGTGTTGTTTTTGGAATCATCCAAATAGATAAGAAATTGACCCAATCTCGCTGAAAAGCACATGTACTGCACACAGAAATGGGTATATGGGACTACACACACAAGTGGCATGAATGTTCGGCCCGAATATTTCAGCTATTTCTAGTCATTTTTCGACTATGAGGGCATTTGAAGAGCAATCCTTTTCAGGGGATTTTTCTACTAAGATGTTCTTCCCTGGTGAAATTATCTTTGAATTTAAATAATCGTAGAGTAGGCCCAAGTTACTGGAAATTCAACAATTCATTGTTAAGGGATGATAGTTATGTAGAACAAATTAAAGATGTTATTAAACAAACTATTAAGACCTATTCAGTCCAACATGATAACAATTCAAGTAGATTTGAGGCAGAAGGACGAGATATACTATATGAGTTTGCTGTTAGTGATCAATTATTTTTTGATACGTTGTTGACAATAATCAGAGGTGAAACAATTTTATATGCAACTAGAAAAAAGAAAAGATTGGTAAATTTGGAATATGATTTAGAGAAAGAAATTGTAGACTTGGAAAAGACATTGATATCAAAAACAGACAAAGATAGGGAGTTAGTTATATTGAATGAGAAGAAAGCTCAGTTGGAATCATTAAGAAAAGATAAAATGGAAGGAATAAAGATGAGATCTAAAATCAAATGGATGGAATACGGCGAGAAACCATCAAAATATTTTTTGAATTTAGAAAAAAAAAATGCTGTTAATAAACGGATATGCAAACTGGTCACTACCGAAAACAAGGAGATCACAGCACAGGACGATATTGCATCAGAAATTGTATCATTCTATTCTAAATTGTATAAAAACAATCCGGTTGTAGATGTAGACCTAAACACAATATTAAATGATGTAGGTATAAATAAATTAACCAATTCGATGTCACAGAAGCTAGAAGGAGAGCTCTCTATTGATGAGGTTTATCAAGCTCTTAAAAAAATGAAAAATAATAAATCCCCAGGTCTAGATGGATTCACTGTCGAATTTTTTAAACATTTTTGGAAAGAACTACACATATTTTTAGTTAGATATCTGAATTCTGCATATTCATCCGGAATGTCCTTTACACAAAAGTTAGGGGTTATCTCTTTAATTCCCAAAGGAAATAAAGACAGACATTACTTGAAAAATTGGAGACCCATATCTTTACTAAATGTAGTATATAAATTAGGTTCCACTTGTATAGCAAATAGATTGAAGAATGTACTTTCTTTTCTTATACATGAGAATCAGAAAGGTTTTATGTCAGGACGCTTCATTGGAGAAAATATCCGTTTGTTATATGATATATTATTGTACACTGACCTCAATGATATTCCTGGTTTATTGCTACTTATAGATTTTGAAAAGGCATTTGATTCAATTTCTCACGACTTTATTAGAAAAGTATTACACTTCTTTAAGTTTGGTCCCTCTATTGTAAAATGGTTTAATGTATTCTATGAAAATGCTCAACCCTGTGTACTGATCAATGGACACCTGTCTCCAAGATTCTCAATAGAGCGGGGATGTCGTCAAGGAGATCCCTTGTCTCCATATATTTTTCTATTATGCGCCGAAATACTCGGTCTTTTGTTTAGACAATCCAATTCGATTGTTGGTTTGAGCTTACCTACAGATAAACATCTTAAAATAATTCAGTATGCAGACGATACTCTTCTAACATTGAATGGATCAGTAAGGGAATTAATCAGTGCATTAAACATTTTAGATGAATATAACACAATGTCGGGTTTGAAGATTAATATACATAAGACACATGCGATATGGATTGGAGGATATAAAAACAAGAAGGATGGTGTTCTTTTGAACAGAAATCTAAACTGGGTATTCGATGATTATTTCAGATATTTAGGTATAGACTTTTGTACGGATTTGCACAAAATGACAATTCAAAATTATAATGAAAAATTTAAAGAGATTAAAAGTCAAATGACATCATGGTTAAGAAGATACTTAACTGTCCTTGGAAGAGTCACAGTTGTCAAATCATTGTTGGTATCTAAATTAAACTACCTTATTTTGTCTCTCCCAAATCCAGGTGAAATTTTTTTGAAAGATATAAACGCTCAGTTTTATAGATTTATTTGGGGGGGAGAAACCTGATAAAATAAGTAGAAATCAAATGTCGCAAAGTTACTCAGACGGAGGGGTCAAAATGATAGATATAAACATACACTGCCAATCATTGAAAATTTCCTGGATTAAGAAATTGGTAAATGGCTCAATAGATAGTAATATCCTCTGTCTTTTACAATCTTTTTTGCCTGGACTTCAAGACTTGAAATTATATATGGGAAATAATTATTTTCGAGAACTGGCAAGTAAAACAGAGAACCTTTTTTGGAAAGAAATGTTCACGGCTTATAGTACACTCTTATCCATGCACTATGATACCATTTCTTGCCAACCCTTATGGAATAATGATTACATTAAACTAGGTAATAGCTCAATTTATAACAAAACATTGTGTAAAAAGGGAATCCGTTTTGTCAATGATGTTTTAGAGTCAAATGGTCATTTTCTCTCTCTGAAAGACCTCCAAGAAAAGTATAATGTTCAAATAAACTTTCTTTTTTATCGTGGATTATGTGATGCAATTAGAGAAGGATACAAATGTACTACTTTTAACAGGGTGCAGCAACCCTTTTTCCCAGATACAATGGCACTTGTTATGAAACGTATTAAAGGTTGCGCACACATCTATGCAGTTTTATTGAAGAAAAGGAAATTAGAATGCAAAAGCTTTCGTAAATGGAAATGTATCTTTGATTTGAATGACAAGAACTGGGAAACATATTGTTCTATCGCATTTAATTGTACGATGGATGTGGGATTACGATGGTTCCAGTTTAAGATATTGCAACGTATATTATATACGAATGATTTATTGTTTAAAATGAATTTAGTCCCAAGAAAAGAATGTACATTTTGTAATGAACAGAGTGAAACAGTTATCCATCTGCTATGTGAATGTACACATGTTAAACATATTTGGGATAGGTTGGAACACTGGATATACACTGGAACCGGAAATAGAATGATATTCTCACTACAAGATAAATTGTTTGGTTTAAGAGGTTCAAATAATTCTGCATTGAATTGTATACTTATAGTGGTGAGACAGATGGTATATACTTGCAAAATAAAGAAACAACTGCTCGATTTTGATAATATTAAAGTTTCGCTTATAAATTATTTCAAAAATGAAAAGTACATAGCAGATTCGAATTGTAGAAATGATAAATTTGCAAGAAAATGGTTTCAATTCAGAAATTTGTTTACATGACGATACATCTTTAAGGTTTCGAATATCTCATATATACAGTGCCAGTTGGCTTTCTTTGTGGGCATGTTCGCGTTGTTCGGCCGGAACAATGTGGTTGGTGGACCATTTTATTGTTGTTCTAAGCTGAATAGTGCGAACGGGTGATCGGAGGTGCCGACTGGCGCTGTATTTTCAAAATAACTAATAGTGGTCAGAAATAAGTAATTGTATACCCCAATATTCAAATGATGATACATGTATGTGTTTGTATTGTTTCGTGGTTTTTTGTTTTTTTCCCCCCATGGATTCTATGAATGCTCTATTGAAAATGGAGTATTCATGGAATTCGTGTGAACCTGACAGTTCAAGAAACATTTGTATTCTGAATTATTTTGAGTTATTATTGTATTATGTATTTACATTATAAATGTGATTTACCTTGAATATGTTTGTTAATTTGTTGTGACTGAAAATCAATAAAATCCCTGTGGAGGGAAAAATACTTGGAAAAAAAAAAGATGTTCTTCCAAACTGACATAAGAAGAATGAGAAAGCTCACAAATTATTTTTCACCTTTCCAAGAACTCAGCCTGCCCTTTAATGTGGGATGTCAGGATCGACATAATCAACAAGATATCGTTCAGAAGTAAAAATTAAAAAAAAAAATCAACTGTGGGAGCCCTGTGATTTAATGGTGAAGGCTCCTTTCATACGAGAGGTCCTGGGTTCGATCCTCGCTCCGAGCTTAAATCATTGAACAAGGTATTTTACCCACGTTTACTCCTCTCGACCCAGGTGTATAAATGGGTACCTATGGCTGGGGTAATACATATATGTATATCACGGCCTCAGGAACAGCAGTACATGCTGATGAGGCTAGCCTGGGTAAAGACACTTATCATTATTATTATCATTATCATTACAACAAAGTTAACTAAAATACCGAATATAAACGAATGGTGTATATAAACTCAGGTGCAAAAGGGGGTCTACAAGAAAAAAGAAGAAAGAAGAAAAAAAAAGGTAAACGGGGAATAAAATCATTGGTCAAGTGGGTACGTGCTTCCCTTGTCGCTTTTTAAATTGGTGATTAATGGTATCATTTTCCTCCAGTGACTTCATTAAATTCTTGTACCACATTTGAGTTCTTATCAAATAGTCGTCGAGGGGGTATACAAGATCTCGATTGCTGTCACGATATACCCAGTACGATCGTTTCTTTCGATCGCGGTCACAAGAGGAAGAGGAAAGAGAGACAAGAAGAATATCTTAAACTGAAGGATTATGAAGGATGGAATGATGAATGATGAAGGAAAATGTAAAGGGATGCATTGAATTAGACGAAGATGAAGAAGAGGAGGAAGAAGATGAAGAAAGAGAGTATGAAGAAGAGGAAGACGTAGTAGAAGAAGGAGGAGAATGAGAAAAAAGAACGAAAAGACAAAGAAGAAGAAGATAGGCGCGATTCTTCTTCTTCCTCCTCCATGTACTTGTATAATGAAGTGAAAATGAGAGATAGACGGAAAGAGAGAGCGAGAGAGAGAGAAAGAGAGAGCGAGAGAGAGAGAGAAAGAGAGAGAGAGAGAGAGAAAGAGAGGGAGAGAGATGAGATGGGTTGTTAACGTTGACTTTGATTTCATTTAAGATTAATGTAATATTCTTCCTCGACAATAAATGTTTTGATAAACAAAACTTCTTTTCTTTAAAACCGAAAACGCCATTCTGTTAGCGTAATAATAAATATTCTCCTTTCTGAAACTACAGTTGATTTTCCTTAAAAGAATGAATCCCTTTTGAAATTGTTCTATCTTCAAAGAGTAGTGAAACTGCATCAAAAGATGAATCCGTGAACTATATGCGTTGTCATGGATACTGACTTGTGACATCGTGTGAATGAATCGTCAGTCAGATCTGTTTCATCTCAAACTCTAGCCAAAGGAATTTGAAATGAAAAACAACACGAGAAAAAGGGGGAATCGCAATGAAAGAAGAAGAAAAACACAGCCATATTTCGGGTTGATTTATTCCAAATTGATGACATAAAGAGAAACCCTGGACATAGGATGGTCAGAGAGTGTGTTCTAAGCGGCGCCAGGAGTTTAGTCTCAAGTTTTTATTGAGCTTGACAAAAATCAAGGAACCACTTAATTCCGCGATTATTTTATCAAATTTGTAGCAAACTATTGAAAATTTACAAGCTTGAAGGTCAAAGGTGTTTGGCTAGATAGAATCAGCTATATCCATAAAGAACAATAAAATATTCCGTTTCCAAAATGATAAATTTTGTATTAAATTAATTATATATACATGAGCAGTTAATATTGTTAAGTTATAGAAAGGTCGTCGTTCATTTCCGAGAATATTTTGATGATTACACTTGTTTCATTTTTAATATTCTCTTTCTCAAGATGACATTTTGATACCCATATACTGCATTCTTTCTCTCTCAAGTCTTAGTGCATCAAAGGAGAGGTTACACCAGTTTCATGATTGTCTATATGGATGGGAAATATGCTCATTGTGGATGACGCTAGTGTTTCTGACCCCCCCCCCCCCGCCAGTATAGTAGCTACGGGAGAACATGCCCGTCAATCGAATGGCAGAAGAAAAGAAGAGAGAGAGAAAGAGAGAGAGAGAGATAGAGAGAGAGAGAGAGAGAGATAGAGAGAGAGAGAGAGAGAGAGAGAGAGATAGAGAGAGAGAGAGAGAGATAGAGAGAGAGAGAGAGATAGAGAGAGAGAGATAGAGAGAGAGAGAGAGAGAGATAGAGAGAGAGATAGAGAGAGAGAGAGAGATAGAGAGAGAGAGAGAGGGGGGGGGGAGAGAGAGAGAGAGATAGGAAAGAAAAGGAAAAAGAGAGGGAAAATGACGAGAAAAAAAAAAAGATGATAGGACCCTTCCAACACTTTCCAACAGTCGAGGAGCTTCTTAATTCGCTTTTTATTCACCCATTAAAACCATTGCCCCCCCGGGCCCCCTGATGCAGGGAAATGTTTTAGAAATTATTTCCTTTAGTCATGTCAATGCCCCCCCCCCCCCAATGGCTGGACCCAATGAGCTATGTTACTGCCCCCCCCCCCCCCTTTCGATCGATCTAGGCCTATATTTATGGTGGAAGTGAGGTTCTCGGTTCTACCCATCTGGGGGTGACTTTCAGGGAGCCTCTGGTTATTAATCCTATCAATCAAGATCGTCTCGTGGTCGAGTTATTTATGAATGAAATAGTTGGTGTCCCACATCGAAACTTACATGCACTTCCCTTGTGAGCTCAATCAAATCCAAAGAAAGATTTTGCCGCGATCTATTTCTTCCTCTTTCCCCCCTTCATTGTCTCCTTGTTGACGAGATCTAATACCAAGGACATAACGGGAGTGCGCCATTTCTACAAATAATACAACTCCCTCATTGCTTTACCCCCTTCTCTCTCTGCCTCTCCCTCTCTCTGTCTCTCTGTCTCTCTGTCTCTCTCTATCTGTCTCTCTCTTTTCTTATATCTCTTTAGATCTTATATTTTAATCTTCTGATTTACAGAGTACCTTTCATTTTCCCTTTCCCCAGTAATATCTAAGTGGAAAGATGATAGAGATTTTTATTTTTGATATTGTACATACTATGTATTGTATTTCTATCATGTTTGATGTGAAATTCATGTCAATTATGCAATTATTACGTATTCGATTATCTCTTTCCAGTAAATAATATTGTCCCAACACCAAAGCGTTTCAGATTTTTTAAAATCGTGATTTTGGTTTGACTACGATCCATCTTGACCTAATTCCGTATCTCATCGGGATCCCTTTCGACTATTTAGTGATGGGGTCAAGTTTGAATCATTGTTTTCATAATTCTTAGACTGGTCAGTCGCCGACCTTTATGACACCGCTATTGTTGTTAGCTTTTATGGGTTTCTGGATGGAAAATAAATATTCGGCATCTAATATGTTTGGATTCATAGGCTTAGTTTGCAGACAACTTAGACAAAGAGATCTTGAATTTGAAATTCTTCTTCTTCTTTCATGAAAGAATGAATGGAAAGTGAGATGGTTTATTTCATTTCTTTAGAAATTGTACATTTCACTGATTCCAGAAAGTTTAAACGATCAGCCTGTATGTGTTAAATTGCGTTGGGTCATTTGAAAAGTGTTATTTTTTTCAAGTACGCTTACATTTCAAAATGAGCTAATAAGAACTTCTAAAATAATTCTGCTATTTAATTATACGTGTAAGTTGAAAAATAAAATCGAATATCTGCAATACAGATTTGACAGAGATCCATTTTTACACACATTTGGCTAAAATATCTAAAATAACATAATGTGTGGTTATACATAGAACGAGAAACAAACTCTCCGGCTTGCCAAGTTCAACTTCAAACAATTTTTCATATCATGCTAAGTATTTGCCCCTCCCCCGCCACGAATCTGGCAAAGTTTATGTTACCATTACATCTAATATGGACTTAAGCTCTAAATAAACCACCATAAATCCAGGTAGCAGTCTAGAAGAACAATGCTGTATTCAGTGTGTATTGAATGACCCGCAAACTCTTCGAAATCATATTTCACTTCCAGAAGGTTGTAACACACTTTCCAGCATTTTTTTCGTTAAATAGTTTGAGAAGGTATTTCCAAAATTCAGCGGTTCCATTACACTTTCATTAAATGGATACTCTTATAAACATAAATTTGAGTTCTGATCACTAATTACATTGTGAAAGAAACTGTCGAAGCAATTGAGAAAGGTTGATCATGTCTACATAAGAATTGGTGTATACTGTGAGGTTTTGGAATCATCAAATGATAAAAAACAGACCCAATCTCGCTGAAAGGTTATGGGACTGCACACACAAGTGGCGTGAATGTTCGGCCCGAACATTTCAGCTATTTCTCGTCATATTTCGAATATGAGGGCATTTGAAGAGCAATCCCTTTCAATTCAGGGGACATTTCTACCATGATCTTCTTCCAAACTGAATTAAAAGAACGATAAAGCCCAAAATCATTTTTCACCTTCTCTTTCATGCAGAGGAGTAACTGTGGAAGTCCACTTTTTAAGCAGTCATATTAGGGATCACTTCATTCTGTGTTGAATCCACTCCAAAGTAATGTCTGAATCACTCTTTTGAGAGTGGATTCCACTATTTTTAAGAGTGGATTCCACTATTTTGAGCGTACATTCCACTCAAAACGAAGTGATTCCCAAAATGACTCCCCAGAAATGTGAATTACCACTCCTGCGCATATGAATGAGAAGTGACGATGATAGTGATATAAAGTGAGAAAATCATTACCGTTTTATTACAAAGTGTTATGAGAGCTGATATTAAGACGTATTTCGCAAGTTAACCCATTGTGTACGGGGGCCGGATAATTCCTGTATTAAGCCTATGGGAATAAGATAATTCATTAGTCAAAGGTTAATCTAACGGAGATGTAAACATACCGGTATGGGTTACATGTATCCCATTATAATTCAATGCCGTGTAAGCTTAAAGTACAAAGCAAACAGCAAAATATTGTACTTTCTCTTTTGACATTATAAATAAGGGATTGATAGGAAAGGTTAGTTTCGTGTTAGCATTTCAGGTATGGAAAGTATGTACGTATGTATGTACTGTTGAAATGACAGAACTCGGAATAATTATTTGCATATCATCGAAAAAGGTATTTATACATGAAGTAAATATTGATTAGATTCTTGATAGCAATACACTGAAAAGATGACACTTTATTTTCATGTACCAATGGAGGTTTTGATATTTTAGTTAAATTAGGACTATACCGAATACAGAAGCATGTCAATGTGCAATTTTGTGAATAAAGTGTGATTAAGTCGTTTTAGCAGTAGATTTCCTGAGACACGTTTTGTTTGAGGTTTAGGTCCTATCATCGCCCTGGATCATAACGACATTGACATCGCTTCAATGCAATACCGCTGTAAAAACAATGGTGGGATAAATACAAGGCACTGGAAAAAGAGAAAGAGAAAGAGAAAGAGAGAAAGATAGTGAGAAAGAGAGAGGGAACATGAGAAGGAGAGAGGGAGAGCGAAGAGAAAAAGAGAGAAAGAGAGAGAGAGAATTAACTGAGAGGAGAGAGAAAGGGAGAGAGAGAGAGAGAGAGAAGGAATGGAGAGGAGAGAGGGAGGAGAGGCAGGTGGAAATAGAGGAGAGATAGAGGTGAAGAAAAAGAGAGGGTAGACAGTGAAACAGAGAGAGGGAGAGAGAGAGAGATGGGGTGAGGAAATCAGACAGAAATAAAGAGAGAAAGAGAGAAAGAGAAGGAGATTAAGAGGACAAAGAGGGACTTACCAAAAAATTAGGAAACAGAAAAGAGAAGGTAAGGAAGAGGAAGAGAAAGGGGAAAATACAAAAAGAAATTTGAAGAAGAGAGGAAAGGAGCAGGGATAGGAGAGAGCAGATGAAAACGGCGAAGGAAATGAGAGAGAGAGAGAAAGAGAGAGAGAGAGAGAGAGAGAGAGAGAGAGAGATGAAGAAGAAGAGTTGTACTGACGTAGGGATGTGTCGTTTTCGTCTTTTAGAAGAGACAAAATAGAAAATAACCAATTTTTGCTTGAAATATCTCTCCTTTCATTCTGTGTTGTTTTGTCATGGACGAAAATTGAAAACAACATTCCTGACCATTATAAGAACATGACAAAGAAGAGACCTTTATCTCTTCCAACATGATTATAATTCTTTTCTTTATAGCTATTTGTTAAATACAGCATAACATCTTCATGATCTAAATGGCGAAGAGAGGGAAATGAGTTGTCCCTGACCAGCAACTGAGATAACATGGATGTTTTCATTCCATTATAAACACATCTGATTGGCTGAGACGGTTCTTGAGAGTTCGGCGAGAGCTTTGGTCTTGTTTCCACTGCCGAAACATACTGAGTGCGAGCACCGTGATTAAGTGTTGTCAAGACGACATCTTCATTTTGAAGGAAGAGCGAGACTTTGACGTGGAGAAATGATAAGATTTGAAGAGAAGGTTAGTTCTGGTAAATATGAAATAATAAGAACAATGATAATAATAATAATAATAATAAATTGTTTCTTTTTATGGCGATATATCCAATTTAAAACTGACCAAAGCGCTTTACAAAACAAATTAATCTGTGAATTAAAACTCAACAACCACAACCAAAAAAAAAAAAAAAAAAAAAAAAGAGAAAAGAAGAAGGCAGTTTGTAAGCTTTCCCATGTCTTTACTTCTGTATTGAATAAAATCACAGCAGCAAGTCATGAAAATGATCGCTCTTGAAAATGCAGTCATATTCCAAATACGATTAAAGATAACTTTAAAAATCTGAGCAAACTTTGATGACATAAATGTGTGTGTATAGTCCCACACACGCAAATCTTTGTGCAGTGCTTTTGGCTCTATATGATTTTCTGCAAGATTGAATCAGTTTCTTATCCTCATTTGAATAATTCACAAAAATTACAGTACAATTTTCTTTTTTAATCATAGAACAAAATCATGCTTATGTGCTACATAAGCAACATTTCCCATTAACTTCAATACCATATCTTTCACAATGCAATTACACGTTCGGTGCTCGACTTATCTTTAAGGCAGTGGGAAAGGATCGTTTTCTGAGTGCCCAGAAAGAGGTGATGGCGCCGTCTTCGTGTTTACTCTCCCCATCAAAATGTTGCATTGCGTTAT
The DNA here is from genome assembly GCA_025618425.1 of Heliocidaris tuberculata. Taxonomy (NCBI): domain Eukaryota; kingdom Metazoa; phylum Echinodermata; class Echinoidea; order Camarodonta; family Echinometridae; genus Heliocidaris; species Heliocidaris tuberculata. The sequence goes on along the minus strand of CM046844.1, from coordinate 29,508,219 downwards.
CTAGGATTTGAGATGAAGCAGGATTGGTGATGATCATCTTTTCTATCTCATCTTTATCGCAAGTTTCGCTGATGTATGCTCTCTCATGCTTTCTTTCTCTCTTTCTTTCTCTCGTTTTCCTTCTCCCCCCCCCCTCTCTCTCTCGTTTTCCTTCTCCCCCCCCCCCTCTCTCTCTCCTCTCTCCCCATCTTCATTGCTTGATATGGGCCATTGCTTTCTTCTTATTCTTTCATTCTTTCATCTCTTGCTGTCTCCCCCCTCATTTATCTCCGTCTCATTTGTATTTTACCATTTACCTCTCCCCCAAAAAAATTTCCGTATTAGAAACAACTGTGTCTCTTCTTTTATATTCATTTTCCCATTATCATTAACTCCCCCGCCTCTCTCTCTCTCTCTCTCTTTGTATGTCTGTTTCTTCTTCCATGTTAAAAAATCGTGATAGGCCAATGGCTGTATATCACTCTTAATTCTAGCCTCTGAAATAAATTGTTAGAACAAGCCTAACCCTCGATAAATTCGTGCAATTTCAATTGAAATATAAATGCAACAATGTCAGAAATATTTTCAATAATACCAATTTACGGATAGTTAAGTTCTTTATTTAAATGCGATTCATACTAACTTTTATTACAAAAGTTGGATTCGATTTGAAAAATAAATCCACTGTATGTGCACGTGCAGGTACTTTCCAAAATAGGAAAAACCCGAATATGCTTTGAAATTCGAGTGCAATATCATACAAAAAGATAGGCCCGTAACCCAAGTTCTCTTTATAAGGAAAAAAAAATCCGAATAAACTTCACATCAAGCGCGCATGTGCATTTGAAGCTACATCAATTCACATGCCATGTGGTATACATTTTTTATACTTTTTTTTTCTCCTTCCGATTTTTTTTTTTGCGTGGTGGTGGATGGGGGGGGGGGGGGGTATCTGGTATTTAAACGGGAACGAGTTACATCGTAGCACGCGTTTTCTATTTTCCTGCGGTAAAGAAAAACACAAATATTTCAGTGAGTGGGTTATGTTTCAAGAAGGGGGAATGTGTTTTTGAAATGTCATCTCTTCTACTACCGCGTGTACTTTTTCATTGTTTGACAAGCTATGGTAAGAGATATGTCTAAACAAAACAAGCGGAAAATTTGCACTCTTCGCTTGTTGATATTTCAGCAGTTCAAAAGCACAAATTAAAGGTAAGATATGGATTTTTGATAAAAAAGTTTAATTCATCAATAGATTTATCATAGAATAAAAAAGTTCTTGAAATTTTGTTTGCAAATAGATTCAGTTTCAGGGCCTAAATAGTTGACATCTGACTCTACGATCTAAAAAAAAATATATAATGAAGATGACTTTCTTCATGTTCTTCGTGTAAACTTTTGCTCAAATGATTACCATAACATTTTACACTGTAAAACAATCTTCAGTTGAATGGCATGAATCCGATGACTGGGGTTACAATTATTGTAAAGCGCTGAGATGATGAGCAAAACGATATCAAAATATGATTTTCAGTTCGTCGATATTTCCTAGATATCATAAAAGCATTTCGAAATTTTCACATTATGACACCTATTAGTGAAAATTATATGATCAGGACTGATTCACCAGACTGGGATATATCCATACATCTCTTTTTTTTTCTTAAAGATCTAAAGTGGCCCCGGAATAACGCTTACAAGAAGAAATTATAATATACTATTCGTCTTCTCTCTCAATTTAACTTATTTGCAATCAGTTACACAATATTCTCTCGTCTCCTTCAATTCTTCTTGAATATGTCTTCCCTTTCTTCGTCATTATTTCGTTGTTTTTCCTTCATTTTGAAGATGTTCATTCTCTTTAACCCTGTAACCCCATACGTGTGAGAATATGGCTACAAGAGACTCTGCTTATAGTTTTTGATAGTCCCTCTGCTAATTCACAAACAACAGAGTAACTCAAGAAAATGAGGCAAAAATACTGAATTTGACATTTGTCTGTAACAGGGGAGAGCTGTTTTGCAAGCCTGTCACCATGCACGGCAGGCAACCAATTTGTCTGACACCTATAATTCTCCAGACTCATTGAAGAAAATAGTGAAAAATATGTATATGCGCGTGTAATCATCCAGCGATAAATGCTGTTCAAAATAGGAATCGCGATAATGTGATTATAAAATCATGAATATACAAAACTATTCTTGACAAACATCTTTTTTCAAGGAGAAGATGGATGTTCCTTTTAATATACTGATGCAATTGTATTCTTGGAAGAAAAGCATTCCTTTAAAATAAGTATAGCGCATTTCGTGAATACTTCAATGCGCTTTATACAGTGTTATTCATTATTACCCCTGGTCACTGGATTTCAAGCCAGCACACAAGTAGTGTGCACCATCTCCACTCCTTAGGGAGCATTCCTACCACTTTGTACCGTTCACATGAATGTATGTACATATAGGGCAATGGCAAAAACAGTCACAATGACTTTCGGCAATCCTCATAGGTACCGTTTATCTTCTGGGTAAGAGTGGCAATGTATTTGTCTTGCTAAAGGATGTTAGTGCCGAGGCGAGTCTCGAACTACGTGATCCACAGTCCTGCGACGTATATCCCCTAGACCAAAACACCTCTATATTTGTTTTGCCTTTCCTCTGATCATTACTGAGGGAGGGATCATTATCGCACATTTTCAATGTTACATTTCACTATACACATATTACATTTCCTCTTCACACTTCACATAACACATTTTGACATTTGACATTACACAATATACACTGCACTTAGTATACTTAGAAAGTCCACCCTGATATTAAGTTGGTTTTAAAAGAAGCAGAAAAATTAAAGAAACAGATCAATGAAAGTTTGAGCAAAATCAAGTTGTTATCAATCAAACTGGCAACTCCGTGACGTGTCTTGCGAGCTCCTTTCCCGTTTGCTCACTACAGACAATCTCATTAATTTTCATTTTCTTACTTTTTGATGAAAGAATAAATATGTTTCATGCAGGTTTCGTGTAAAAGCATATGAGCAATCATTATATCCAAGGTGCATGTATGACTGAATATTTCCTTAAGAGAAAATGGAAATTAATGATTTTGGGGGGTGCAGGGCAAATGGGAGAGGAGCTCGCAAGATAAGTCACGGAGTTGCCAATTTGTGTTTGATTGATTACAACTTCAAAAATTCATAACTTTCTTAATGTCGTTCCCTATATGTTTCCGAGAAATTTATTCGAATATTGTTATCATTATTTTTTAAATATATTTTTGCAGAATTTGACAAAATTGGCTGATAATTTAATACGGTTGTTAGCAAATTTCTATACACGAACGCCACTTCACCTGTTAAAAGTAGTGATTTATAGTGCATTTCACTAACTCTACTTATACTGGCTAAGAACGGGATGAAGTCTAAATCATCGATGATTTATAATTATTAATCAGCCAAGCATTATTCAAGCTTTAGGCCATTTCCGAGATGAATATGAATTTAGATGAAAATGAATCCATTTTTGAGATGCTAGTACACCCTATACTAAGGCCATTCCCGGGAGCGAAGAAATGCCACGAACGCAGAGTTATTTTGCCCGGGAAAAAGAGGACGGGTTGAAGCATGCAAACGAAAACAGAATCCGATATACATGATATACGCACGCGTTTCAACAAAATATGACAAGTTATGATGAAATAGTATATGATATTAGAGCAGGATCATATCAGAATCAATGCCTGTCAAAGCAGTCAGAGAATGTGATATGATTTCAATACTGTTATGTTTTTTTTTTTTTTTTTTTTTTTTGTATTTGCATAATATTTAGTCATGGTAGAGTTATAATAGTTTTATTTTGAGTTGTATTTTATGAAGTATTCAGAGAAAAATAGAAATAAAAATAAAATAGAATAAAATAAAATAAAAATGAAAATAAAAATAAAAATAGCAGGGCTATAAAGTATCGAAATTAACGAGACACAGGGCCCCTCTCTCTTCTCATCTCTCCTTTCTCATTCTCATGTATCTTTCTCTCTTTCTTTCCCCCTTTCTCTATTTCTTCCTCTCGACTCTTATTTTTTATATTAGTCTCCTACCTGATTCTATTTTTGAATAGCAGGCATCATCATCAATTAGGTATTGAAAAAAAATCTCATTTGGCGAATTGTAATGACCTAATGCAAAGTGCAGATAGTACTTAAAGATATTCTTCAAAAAAAAAAAAAAAAAAAAAAAAAAAAAAAAAAGAGGATACGGAGTCATGTTGACATAGCCATGAACGTAGTTGAATTGTTTTTTGTTTTTTGCTTAGCATAATTATAAGAAAAATATCCCTGAAAGCTTTATAAAAATTATCAACGTTTGTTTGAAAAATAAACATGCATATTTTGTACAAGAATTCCTTTCGTACCTGCACCGCGGTACGAATAACGCTAAAATCATATATAGATATCACCGTTATGTGAGCAGTAATTTAAAAGGAAGTACATATATGTTCTGTTGTCATATTGTCGCAATCCATATAATCCTATCACAATTTTGGATTAATTTTTAAAGCAGTTTTATTTTTCTTCAACAGTTAGTAATTTACCTTATATACTTCGCTAGGATCTGTTATTGATTTGACGCTTCGCAGTGATTGATAACCCCTGGCCATATTGAATTTACCATGCCGATAAAATAATTTATCGATACTTTTTTCGCTTTGATACACCTCGTATTGTAGCCTTTTAAAATATGAATATTTCATATTGAGAACATTAAACCAACGACATCAGCCATGAATATACTGCCCTCTTATCACAAGATGGATTTGAGAGGACATTGCACTAACTTAAATAATATCTCCCAGTTATCATGGTTATGAGGACGATCATCTGGCTGAAAGAAGCACTTGGACTCCTTTATCACTTTTGAAAAGAAACCAATAAACAATCAAACTTACTAGACCAGAACTGTTGTCTCTAAATAACAGAACAGGACAATGAAATGATATAGAAGTGCGGTTAGGGTAATGGGCTGCTTGGTTCATCGCGTTTCATCCAATCACGATTGGAATCCACCTGCGATTCATTCATATTAAGCTTATGAATGAAATCTGAATGGCTAGCATCGTGGGGGCATAACTTTATCAAAATCTACGATCTGAAACATGAGGCTATATTCACTTTGAAGAATTTGCTTGCCAGATGGGTATGGGATCCCTTAAAGCCATTCGAAGTTATTATCATAATGGTATAGTTACGATAATTGTTTCTTGTGTCGTGATTATACAATTTAAAATTGCTCAAATTGCTTCTCAATCATATTCATCCTGGTATGTTGGATTTATTCACAATGCCCACACACGGGCGGCCGCGGTGCAAACTATTTTCGCTCTCTGCCAGCAGTGGCCAGTATTCCGTGTACATGTATGAAATCTATAAATGCTGGGGGCATCGATACATCTTCTGGATTTTTTTTTTTTGGGGGGGGGGTGGGGGCAAGGGCAAACAAATCAATATGCGCTCCGTAGTGCTGACAGTGATGTGTCCCACTGGTATGAAAAAAAAAATAGTGAAACCTGTTTGAGAATGTCACGTTTGACTTAATACAATGAACAAGTTTGCTTTCGAAAGATATGCCTTGTATATATGTAGTAGCTTTAACTTCAAATCATAGAGATATCCCCTGAACAAATCCTAACTGAGAATATTGATACCACTCTGGTACCTTTGTTGGAGTATTTTCTGAAGCACCTGTTAAGCCGATATCAAAACATATTACAAACACAGAACTATTTTTGAACAATCTCCTAATTGACTTGCTATCCCCCGCAAAGCATGCATGAACGAACGGGTGTCATTTCAGAAATCACTAACCGTGAATAGCTCAACTTGTTATCATACATGCAGAAGACAATGATGATGGGGGGGAAAAAATTCATTCATTGTAAAAATAAAATTGGATGAATATTTCCCACGCTTGCTACTGTTTATACATGGATGGCATTTCAACCTTATGAAAAAAATATAGTTCAAAAGTGCAATGACTGGCTTAATAGCTACGAAATTTATATGGAATATCAAAATTTCTATGCTTAAAATGGGTTCGTATGGTATGCAGAAGTTTTTCTGTTAGATGACTACTAAATCTCACGAACATATCAAGCAAGCTTAGTTATTTCTGAACCTGATATATTACCACCCTAACTTTGTTCATCTCCAGAAACTATAAATGGAAATAAATCAACAAAATTTTGGACATCTGTTGAAATTTTCTGTTAGGTGCTTCATATCATTGAGAGGAAAAATAAAATGGTTATTCATTATTTTAAAAGTAGAGTCCAATTTCATCATCATAACGTACTTGTATTAGGCCTACTTGCTGTTAATAGTCGATAATTTAATTTGAAGAAATAAATGTAACTCTGGTCTTTGGATAGCTCGCTATATTGATTGCTTAATCCACAGAGATGGTTATAACAAACAATGACACTTACCATGACAATGATAATGTCAATGACGATGATATTCTATTTCTTGAACGGCCCCTCATGGGGGCATGGAATACAAGCATATTCAAACAAGGTGCATAAGGCAATATTTGGCATGAACATGTATGGAAAAAGAAAAAAAGAAGAAAAAAAATTATAGAGCAAAGAACAAGAAGAAGGAAGATATATATATATATATATATATATATATATATATATATATATATATATAATCTGAAATTGTTTATCTCGACCCAGGAGTACATAAAATATGTATATATTATATACATATCTTATGTACTCCTGGGTCGAGATAAATAATTGCAGATAAACGCCTTCTCTATGGTAACATCTCTCAACATAAAAATATTGTTGTAGCAGAGCAACTTTTATAAAGCACTTGGTCAAATAAAACTTTCATATCGTATTTATTTCCAGGGGGTTCATCTAATGTAGGAATCATTTACAACATATGATAATGAAAAAAATTTATCTATTGTATCATGTACAACAGTATTTTGCTCGTGAATCAACTGCACAGGAAGAATCAAGTGACCAAAGCACTTCTACCCCCCCCCCCCCCCCATTAAATGCATTCGTAAGCATCAACTGACTTCAAAGCAGAACATGTCATGGCATGGTCTGATTATAGTTGCATGTGCGATAGGGGAAAATGCATATTGAGAAATTTAATATAGTTCTTGAAATCATCATCATCATCATGTAAACATTTCTCAGAAAACATTCCGACATACGTCGCAACGATGGCAATTCCAGCTTTGTGGCCACATGATGACGAGGAAAAAGGTTATATCATTATTATGTCTCTTTCTGTTTTTCACAAAAATACACTTTTTTATACCTGACTAATGTATGTATGTTTTATAGATGTCACTTCTGTAAACCTTTCTTATCTCCATGAAGGTCTTTACAATGGCTGATCATTTTGTTTCTTCTTTCTCTTTTCGCTCTTTTTTTTATGCCTCTCTTTTGCCCCCCCCCCCCCTCTTTTCCGTCTCTCTCTCTCTCTCTCTCTCTCTGTCTCTCTGTCGCTCTCTCTCTCTGTCTCCATTGCTCTTTCTCTCTTCTTTTCTTTGCTCTCTCTTTCCCGGTCCTCTGTCAGCCCTAGTTTATTTCCCTTTACTTGTTTTTTCTATCTTATCCTGTAATTCCATTCTCTCATTCTTCTATCCCTGACTAATGCAAGCTCCGTCATCAGGGAAATGAATTTCATTATTTGTTCAAATGTCCTGCTTTTGATATGACCCGGAAAGTTTTTATCAAGTCATATTTTAGTAAACGGCATAATGTTAAACAAATCTATAAATTGTTTAATACAAAGAATACCAAAGAACTGAAGAATCTTTCACGGTTTTGTAAAATCATTATGTTTAGGTTTTAATATTTCATAATGCAGAAAATTAGTAGATATGTTATATATGTTTGTGTATATTTATCAAGCTGCCATCGCATGTGAATCTGTCTCTAATGTTATGTAGTTGATAATTAATGGTACCGTATATACACTTATCATTTAGCCTGTATATATATATATATATTTTTTTTATATATATACCATATTAATAAAAACCAGGTAGGTAAAGTAAAATAATAATCATAATATCAAAAAAAATTTACTTAAAAACAAACTTTTGGTGTGAGTCATTCTAAAACAAAGTGTGCGAATATTTTCTTTTTTTTTTCTTGTTTCTTATACTTTACACTGCGATTGAATTTATTATATTCTTTACCGACACGTGTCTTATGGATCTACCCAAAAGGAATGCTGTGTTTGATTAATGTTTGAGCGGTCTTTGTGTGAACAAATATACAACAGTAAAGTAACTAAAAGTTGACACTAACGGTGTGAAAATTCTGAGATTAATTATATCATTAACACCTAGTTGTACTTTGGTCTGGCAAATTAAACCTGTTGTTTGAATTGATCAAAATATAGATTCTGTTGAAGGCTTGCTATTTTAATCTATTTAAGTTAAGTATTTGTATATTTTAAGATATGCAAATTATCAAATAAAGGTCATTTCTAGAGTTAATCTAATTGTAAGAAATTCCTGATTAATTCGAAGAATATGTCTAATACAATTTATCAATTTTCGTTTGATATGTTTTCAATGGCAAAAATAACAATGTCACATGCGGTTTCTAAAAGCTCTGTTGGGGAACGTGATACAAGTCATGTACGTCGAAACATAGACCTATTGGTAGGCCCATGGTCGAAATAAGTGTGAATAAATTCGACAGTGCAGCTTTTACTTAAATCTTTGATTCACTAGGTAAATTTAGTATGGCAAGAGAAATAGATTTAGAGGCCTTGCAGCGACTAGGTTTTTCAGCTTTTTCTAAATTGCTAGGAATTTGTTATAATATCATCATTTCAAAAGGTGAAATGATTTTGAATTGCGGCACGTTCAGATAAACAACTTCTCAACTTCTCATGGCAAATCCGACACTCAAATTTGGAACAAGTGGCTTTAGTTTCGCTCTTCTCTTCTCTCAAAACTTTTCTCGAACAAGGACTAGAACTTTATCCGACTCTTCAACAGATGACATCATTTTTAAATTACCAGAAGGAAAACGAAGAAAATAGAACACGGCATCCGTGTTTGTTTTGCCGCGCAATACACTAAGCGTTGAAAGTCGGATGATTTGCGCGGCAAAATCCTGAAAGAAAATGGGATTCACGCAGACTTGATATCAATGTCGTCTGCTAAGTCTTCCAGAGCACTGAATATCGAATGAAGTATGTGAAGGGTACAGTGCTACACCTTGATTTTATGTAGACTTAAAGGAAACTTACTGGTAAGGAAGAGATCATCGTAGAATAAAACTTTGGCTTTGACTCAGAAAAAAACAAAATCCATTTTCAAGATCAGGATTTGCGAGGGCTCGGCTGGTTTTGTGACCGAGGAAGGACGGTGGGTCTGTACTCGAATCAGAAAAAAAAAACACCAGAAAGAAGAACTGAAGAAACAAAATGAGAATAGAGAAGATGAGGACTGAAGAGAGGAAGTAAAGAGGAAGGAAAGAGTGAGGGAGGGAGCTGAAGAGTAAGAATAAATAATAAATCTTACTTTTAAAAAAGAAAGAAAGAATGGGAAACAAAACAAAATTAAACAAACGAGAATGATAAGCGCAGGTGTCTGTTATTTTGAAATAAAATATTTCCTTTATCTCAAGTTCAAAATATTCCAGGATGAATCATCGCTTAACTGACACCAAATTGAGGGCAAAGTCACTTTGTGTCGACAAGCGTGTCCTCAAAATAGCAATCGTTTCAATAAATACAGATAAAGTATTATAAGCTGGTGTACAATTTGCCGAACTCTAACGTAGACCATGAACAATGTATCATAGGAAGATAGGCTAGCCAGGGAAGTTACAATTCCCTGGGCGAGCAAACGACTTGCTTCAACAACTTTTCACTTTGACGAAAACGGATAAGAAATTACTTTTGTTTATTTTTAGGACTATAATCAGTACGCTTCACTCGTCTTTTCAATTTCCCCTATTTTATATTCTGATATACATAGACATAGGGTACATTTTTGCGGGGGGGGGGGGGTGACGTCTATAGCCTAATTCTCATCTTCTAAAGTTTGCTAGCGAGTGAATAATGACACTTTACACAAAAAATGAAAATGCTATTTCTTCATCAAAAGACACCAGACAGCTAAGTTAGATAAGTTTTAAAAAATACATATTCGAGAATCTCGCTGCCCGTAGCCCGTATATCTGTATGACGGAAAATGAGGTGTCGGTTACCCGAATATTAGTATTTTCAGAATAGTCGGGGGGGGGGGGGGGCAAGGGGCTGCGCCTACCCCCACCTCATATGCCTATATATGATATATGCAAAATTATAGATAACTGTTTTAAGTGAATCCCTACTTATAAACACTGCATCTCAATAACTATTATCTAGCAATAATTTGTTACTGAATGAAATTTTATAAAGTGAATTTCAGGTCGTTAAACTGATAAGGGCAATGAAATGAAAAATAGTTTTCTCAATATCTTTACTTTCTGTCACTATTCATTTTTTAAAATTCTTTTTTTTTTTAATTTAAAAAAATATTTTGTCTTCTTTATTTTACACAGCAGGGTTGGCCTATTCAGTTATGCAAAATTGCTTTCCAAAGGCGCCCTGCAGTTCTATATTTTCTTTGGTCCTGATCTTCCCTTTCCATTCATCCCTTCTAAGTTTTTATTCAATCTCTTAGCTTTGATCTATCCAGATTGCAGCCGTTCTTCATTTATAGTAGTCATTACAATAATAAAATCCGAGATATCACACTTGACACAAGGTTGGTCGAAAACATTGATTAATAAGTATGCATAACAAATATTATGTTTGCTGAAAAAAATCTTGCACGCGGTATTGTTGACTTTTCACAGCATAGAAGCGTGTGTTACAATACTTGTTTTATCGCAGAGTAAACATGGTAAAGATTGATACAGATTTCAGAGGGTGAGTTCACAAAGAAGAAGATTTATTGACATTAATTTGCATGGTTAAGCAAAATATATAATAACTACAGACCCACTTACACTGCAGTCAAAACCTAGCTATTTTATCAACATAACGATATGGCGTATTTGCTTGCTACACAAATCTATTGTAACATCGCAAATGAGAGAGAGGGAGGGAAGCTCCTTAGAGAAAGGGAGAGAGAGAGAGAGAGAGAGAGAGAGAGAGAGAGAGAGAGAGAGAGAGAGAAGTGGGGGGGGGGGGAATTTTCAATTTTCTATGAAAAAAGCAAACAAAAAAGTTTATACATGTATGCATGAATATTTTCTTGCAGTAACATATTTTTTGTGTGTTCCTGGCGTTAATAACGTTCGCTATCGAATATTCGCCTTCGATGTTTGTAATGTTTACCGTTTTTTGTGTGTGTGTTTTTTTTCCCACTACTATTGTCAATCATCTCAAATCGATTTTTTTTCAGAGGAAGTGAATGTGAAATTCCAATTTTCAATTCGACTATTCTTTCTACTAATAGTATGGTCTTCTGGTAATTATACTTAAAAGGCGTTATTCTATTTAACTTTCGGTACATAGTATTGAGGTACTAGACGAGTATTACCAATGAAATATGATAAGGAAATAGGTAAAAAACATTTCTGCTTGAAAAAAATATAATTACCGATATATACAACATATCATTTTAGAAAATAGGCCTTCAATTTTGTATATTTTTGCTCGTTTATTCAAACCTACATTATTCAGACGTACGTACCCACATGCTGTGCTTTATGTAGGGACTAAGCCTCCTTCTATGTACGGTATATATTTAATATTCATGTTTCTCTGTATGTATATATAATAATTGATGAAGAAAATTCATATCTATATTAAACATATAGAGACAAATTGAGGAGTTTGATATCGATGAAGGCCATGACAAGTCCCGACAAGTTCGAGTCTAATGACAACAAATTGATCTTTCACCTATAACGGCAGGTCGTGAAGATATTTCTCTTCTCATTATATTAAACCGTTATTTATAAAACCCCATTGTTATTGGCATAATGATATCTGTGATCATAACAGGCACGCTGTTTGACCACGCCCCCTTTTCAAGTTCAGACGAGAGAACGTGATCAAGTTTGCCGAACTCTACGACTTCAGAAAGGAGCAAGAAAGAAAGAGAGAGAGAGAGAGAGAGAAAGTGTGAGGAGAGAAATGAAGAAAGAGTTGGAGATATAGAGATAGAAAGGGATAGGGATTAAACTTTCCTCTCTTACTTTTACCCATAATCATCTATAGCTAAGGTACTTTTCTTGAACTTGAAATTCATGACCCTATGAAAAGAATGTAGATAAACGATATACAATTGAAAGCAAAAATCTCCAAAAACAAACCAGAAGATATCATGGAACTTGCAACTGGTTGCTATTGGCAATCAGGATAACGTCTGCTCCATGCAGACTCGGTGAATGAAATAAAATCTTATTCACTTTTGCACTGGTGGAAACAAAACGTCAATGGTCTAATCCGATGATTCAACATAAACGATAGATGTCGCTCTTTGTAAAAATTGTACGTGTTGGGGAAAAGACAATTGAAAGGTGGCTGAGTCATGGGGAAACATCCTCGTAGACCGACAGCCCATGAGACCGACAATAGAAAATACAAAATCAGCCCAAAAAACAAAAACAAAAACAAAAACAAAAACAACAACAACAACAACAAACAAACAAATAAATTCAAGAGGAAAGATAGAAAATAACATGAAATAAGAATAGATAAAAAGAAAAAAGCAAAGAAATATATAAGGACAGATTGAAAAAGAAAGATGAAAGAATGACACAAAAGAGAAATTTATCAGAAAGGTTACAAAAAGGATATGAATGCAGAAACAGAAGATGAGAGAAGGAAAAATAAGGAAAGAAAGAGAAAGATGATGAAAGAAGGCGTACAACAGAAATACCAATATTTAGCAAGCGAGAGAAGGGTGAATGAAATACATAAGGAAAGAATAGAAGAGGAAAGAAAAGAAATAGACTAGTGGTTAAAGGCAAATACTAAATGGGAGCTCATCTTCTCCTCTTTTATGTGGAAAACATCCTGACAGAAATATATATAACAAGAGAAGAATTGCTATGAAAATACTCTCATCATGTTCATGAAAAATATGTGTAAAGGGAAAGTCCACCCTGATATCAATTTGGTTTCAAAAGAAGCGGAAGAACTAAAGAAATAGATAAATGAAAGTTTGAGTAAAATCTGATAAGAAATAAGAAAGTTATGAACTTTTGAAGTTGTATTGAATCAAACACAAATTGGCGACTCCGTGACGTACCTCGCGAGCTCCTCTCCCATTTGCCCTGTACTTACACAATCATAATTTTCCAATTTTTCTAAAGAAATAATCGAATCATACATGCTCCCTAAATAAAATCATTGCAAATATGTTTTACACAAAACCTGTATAAAACTAACGTATTCCTTCGTCAACAACTAAGAAAATGAAAATTTATGAAATTTTCTGTAAAGAGCCATGGGAGAGGTGCTCGCAAGTTATGTCACAGAGTTGCCAATTTGTGTTTGATTGATTACAAATTCAAAAGTTCATAACTTTCTTATTTCTTATTTCTTATTAGATTTTGCTCAAACTTTCACTGCTCTGTTTTCAAAAGTTTTCTGCTTCTTTTAAAACCAACTTGATGTCAGGGTGGACTTTCCTTAAACATCCAACTATCTTGGCCAAATAATATTTACCATGCACAGGGTTGTGTTCATTCTAGACTCATACGCTTATGATAAGTAAGGGAATAGTGCATTTCGGTTTTCTTTTGTTTTTCGGTAAAATCTTTATATTTTCTAAAATAAGTGATGGTCCCGAAATCCTTTTCTGTAGATAAATCAACGTTTCTCATAAATGAGGCGTAGAAGGTATATTTCGAAATGTAATTGCGCCATGCAACGTTAAACCTTTAATCGTTTCTTGGGATAGCATCTCAGAAATATGGAGATGGGGTCAAATAAACAACACACTTGACATTCACCCCTCTTCTCCAAGAGTAACACAAATAAGACGATTTGTTCACACGAGTGTCGTATTGCCAATGACATGAAATAGATGATGTTTCATGACAGGAATGTGGTCGATAAGCGGAGGGGAATCTCACTTGCATATTGAACCTATAAGCACCTTTCTCTAATCAACATGAGGGGGGGGGGGGAAGGGAGAAAGACAGAGGGAGAGAGAGAGAGAGATGTGGAAACAAACAGGAAAAGACAGAGAGAGTATATGCACCTACTATTAAAGGAGAATGAAACCCTGGGGAAATATCCATTTTAATGAAAAGAAATGATAGCGAGAAGCAATTTTTAAAAAGTTCCATCAAAGTCGGTTACGAAATGATAAAGTTATGAAAGTTTGAAAAGTCTCAATTTACTTTCTATGGCGATCCTCATATTGGCAATGTTGCTTCAAAGTGACAGGTTTAGTAGTATAACTCTCCTTATGTCTTGTACACAAAATTTCATATTTTCCCCATTATCTCTCAAGGTGCAGAGGTGCAGCTTGTTTCCTTCTTAGCTCAAGATTCATCATGGGAAAATTTATTTGACACAACATATGTTGAGTTCACAAAAAGACAAGCAGCATCTTTAGAGATAATGGAGAAAATATGAAATTTTGTGTACAAAACATATTGAGAGTTGTACTACTAAACCTGCCATTTTGAAGCAACATTGCCAATTTGAGGATCGCCATAGAAAGTAAATTGAGACTTTTCAAACTTTCATAACTTTCTCATTTCGTAACCGATTTTGATGGAACTTTTTAAAAATTGCTTCTCTCTATCCTCTCTTTTCATTAAAATTGATTTTCCCCCAGGGTTTCATTCTCCTTTAAGTAGGTCCAAGAGAGAAAGAGAGAGTGAGAGCAAGAAAGGGAAGGAGACAGAGAGAGAGAGAGCATTAAAGAGAGAGCATTATAGAGAGAGAGAGAGAGAGAGAGACAGAGAGACAGAGAGAGAGAGAGAAAGAGAGAGTGAGAGCAAGAAAGGGAAGGAGACAGAGAGAGAGAGAGAGCATTAAAGAGAGAGCATTATAGAGAGAGAGAGAGAGAGAGAGAGAGAGAGACAGAGAGAGAGAGAGAGAGAGAGAGACAGAGAGAGAGAGCATTAAAGAGAGAGCATTATAGAGAGAGAGAGAGAGAGAGAGAGAGACAGAGAGAGAGAGCATTAAAGAGAGAGCATTATAGAGAGAGAGAGAGAGAGAGAGAGAGAGGGAGATCAAAGAGATGGAGAAAGAGAGAGAGAAAGAATACATATCTTTCTCTTGCTTGTGATTTTGTTTATCTCTCTGTCTCACAAACTTTCATCTTTAAAAGATATTGTGAGATGGAGATGACACCGCCTCTAGCACCGTTCCCCTCTCGCTCGCTCCAGTCCCTTGCATTTTTGTTTTGTTGTTTATGTTTGTTTGTTTGTTTGTTTTATGTTGCTTGTACCAATTACTATTGTATACACTCAGTTCATTTAATGATTTAAAATTTTTTTTTACTGTGTCTGTATTTTAGCATTGTTCATTTTTTTCTTTGTATGTACACAGGGCTCTTTATACAAGCAGGCCTGTAGCCTCTGAAAAGACTACCCTGTTTTTAAATAAAACATAATAAATAAATAAATACATTTTATTACTGCCACCCCCTAGGTCTTGAACCGCAGTACTGCCTGCCTGTATGACTATTATGTTGTCTATGCATCTCCTAGCTTGCTTTTCTCAGGATGCATAGGAATTAATTTCCACGAGCAGCGGCGTAGCGTGTGTCCAGGTAGTGAGGGGGAACCGGCATTATGGGAGGGGGGGGGGGAGTTTGATCTTATTCAGTGCATGAAATGCGAATAAACAAAGCCATTGAAGGGTGTAGGATGGGGTCGTATCATTTTCTTTTCACGCTCCCTTCCTCCACTTTCATTTCTCTGTCTCTTTGTCTCTTCTTCTCGTCGACTTTCCTTTTCGCCATTTGACGGGGGCGGGGGAGGCAAGTGCCCCCTGTACCCCTGTAGCTACGCCACCGCTTCTTACCATATGATGCATAAGAATTGATTTCCACTCGGTCTAATCCCCTGGATGCCGCTTAGTCAAATTTCTCACTCAGCAGACGATCGCTTAACTCGGTCGTGAGAAAAAAAAGGCGCGCTTTTGTGGCGAATATCCTTACACGGCAGCATTTCAGCGAATTAAAGCACGGTAGGTAATGCACAAAAACAGGAGTCAGATTCGCCTCAATGTTCTCATGATACAGACCTATATTACCATCCTCCCATCTCCGCATGTCACTAATTTACGTTCAAGAGAGAGAGAGAGAGAGAGAGAGAGAGAGAGAGAGAGAGAGAGGGGGGGGGGGTTCTTATACAAAAATAAAATTGAAGAAAAGATGTGGGAGTAGGTTGATAATTATGTGAGTGGATGTGTATGTATGCGTGTGTATGCGTGTGAAAGAGAGAGAGAGAGAGAGCACATTATAAATATCATTTTAACAGATATAAGGTTAGTTGTATTGTGCATAAACATGATAATTCTATCTAAATCTGCTTTAAAATGTATATTGGACACGCTGAAAAAATTTAGGCAAAGACTATAACAGGTGTTTTCGTGTTTCATTTCATGCATTTATTAAAGGAAAAAAAAAATCAAAATTACCTGCAAATTTCAATGCTTGAGATAATCATTCAATTAGAAGTATTTAATGGTTTTATTGATATCCAAACCATTTGCATCCACAGTACCAACAAATGCTAGATTGTATCTTTAAAGTAATCAAATATAGGCCTACGTGTTTGATTATATCTGAGAAAAAATTGGTGAATTATTTCCTTTTAAACCAAGATAAAATATGGGATAAGAAAAATATTTCATAGAAATATCTAGTTTTAAGAAAGTCAATTTTTAGATTGATATTCTTGTTTATTCTACATTTGAATTTCCTGGAAAAAGCCTTCCTGAATTATTTCACAATGTTAAAAATAAGTATGAACTTTGTATTGTTTATGTTTTACACCCTCAAGTATAGTACTGATTGTTTTAGGTACTGACCGGACTACCCTGGTAAAGAATACTGAATAAATAGAATAAATTTTCCATTCTGTATAAACAGAGTTTGGTTATGATTCAGTTACCATCAGCATGATCAGAAGATTGGGCATAACTATAAAATAGCAAGCTCCGAATCGCAAAGTCGAGCCAGTGGCGGATCTACGGGGGGGGGGGGGGGGGTTTAGGGGGTTTAAACCCCCACCCCCCCTTGGGCTGCCAAGTAAACATTTATTTGGGCAAAAAAGAGAAAAAATAGAGCATGCAAGTATCCTTAAAATCGCAAGCTAGCAACCCTAAAAATGAAAAATCTCCCTACTGTGGGAGGGGGGATACCCCCCTCCCACACCCTCCCCCTCGCTCGCTTTGCTCGCTTCCGAGTAAACATTTATTTGGGCAAAAAATAGAAAAAATAGAGCATGCAAGTATGCTTAAAATCGCAAGCTAGCAACCCTAAAAATGAAAAATCTCCCTACTGTGGGAGGGGGGATACCCCCCTCCCACACCCTCCCCCCTCGCTCGCTTCGCTCGCTCGGGCTCGGTCTCTACGCTTCCTCGCAAGCTCAGCCCCTCAAACCCCCTCCTTGGAAAAAAGCTAGATCCGCCCCTGCGAGCGCTGTCAAATTATATTTGAGTTGGGCGATAATTTGTTACCTGCTGACACCCCTCTCCTGTACTGTGCTGGAACCAGGGGAGCGTTTCATGAAAGGAAGTTGTCGGATATTTTATCCGACAACTGTTATAAGCTACTGAAATCCTTGCATCTGATTGGCTGAGAGCAAATTTGTCGGATAAAATATCTGACAAGTCCTTTCATGAAACGCCCCCCTGGTATCTCCTATTATACTTCAATAACTGTTGTTACCTTGCCTCAACCAACTTAAAGAGAAGGGTGAGTTCTGGGGAGTGTTTCATCAAACGTTTTGTCAGTGATTTTTACCGACAACTGTTATAAGCTACTGAAATCCTTGCATCTGATTGGCTGAGAGCAAATTTGTCAGTAAAAATCACTGACAAAACGCTTGATGAAACGCTCCCCAGGTAAAGGTGAAAAAAAGTGTCTGTAATCTAGTTCTTTTTATGTCGTTGTGGATATAATATCACGGTAGAATATGTCCCCTGAAAATTATTGCTAGCCAAATGCCCTGATAGTCGAAATTTGACAAGGAATACCTTATAGGTTAGGACCAAACTTTCATGCCACATGTGGTCACACATACCCATTTTTGTGTGCAGTACCGTTCATTGTATTTGATTTTCAGCGAAATTTAGTATGTATATCTTATTGTTTTTGATGATTTCACAAAATTCAAATTACACAATTATTCTTATTGACTACATAGTCTATCTTTCTAAGTAGTTTCTTTCACATTGCAATCGCATGACCAGAACTGAATTTCATCTTTAAGCATTGGATCCAATAAATAACAGGTAACTGGGAACGGCGGTTAACAAGTTAATGAAACGAATATCGCTGACATTCCAAATCTATTAACCACCCCGTGTTTTCTGATTGCTATATTTTCCCATGCTATGCCGAGCTCGTTTCTTCGTTTAGGAATATTACTTTCTCAACATATATAAAGGTGGTCAATCTTTTGTCTGTAATTGACGCACGAGGTCGTTTTGAATTCACAAATTGGTGTTAATTTTCTGAATCGAATTGTAGAGGAGTAAGGCGTAATATCAAATAATTTCTCCTGGGAATTCGATTAAATTCCAGGGCACCTGAAGCGGGTTCAGATTCATCAAAAAATTGAATCTGCGTGTGCGCCTTTCCATTCTTTTCTGTTTATATTAGTCACGAGGAACGTGAGCTACATGTATATGCTGCCTTAAATGATGTCATTAGTTTTTGTTAGCCTCCTTTTATCATGCACCATGAAATGCACTAGCAAAGGCACTGCTAATGACACGAAATCTTTCATTAAAAAAATGAGATGCAAGGAAACAGATATCACTACATCTTAATTTCTTATTGCGTAGCATCCATTTCCAAAACATTGATGTCTTTGTTTGGGTTTTTGTTTTTTAAATCCATCCTAAATCTTTGAATTTTTTTAAACATTTAGATTTCTTCCTTGATTGGCTTTGAATCACGCGCAGCTTTACCCATACCTTTATCATCAGTATTCTACAAGTACTTTAAACAAAGGGTAAGCCATACACATCTTAATGATGTAAATTATGTAAATCTAAGTGTCACGTTATTACATAATTGAACAGATCTCATTAACAAAATATTACACCAAATGACCACAGTATATCCTCATGAGAGAGTTTGGAAAATATATTTAACTAAAAAATGGCGGAATACAAGGTCCATTTGAATGCAAATATTATGTCCCAATAAAGTAATTAAACGTTAACTTTCACGTAAAGCAAAAAGGAAATAGTCTGAATTGTACTTTTAACTGTGCTATTGTTTGAAAGATACTTTAGAAATTACAATATTTTTTTAACAGATCTGACATTCCCTTCTTATTTTGTTTTGTTTTCAATGTTCAGCATATTCACATAATTTTTGCTTTTATAATTTTGTTTAATGAATAACGCTTCATCATTATGTGCCTAACAAAATGAAGGACGGATTGACTGGGAAAGTATTTCATCAAATTATTTTTAAAGATAAACGCCAAGAGAATGCATATAGGTTGCTTGATAAAATACATTCACTATCATTCATTGTTACCTTTTAATAAAATAAATAAATCAGGAGGTCTTCCTGAGGAGAATACACCTTTGGAAATATGACTAACATCGTCAGATTCCCACGTGTGGTTGAAACCAAACATCCAACGACAAACTTTCTCACCATTCTTTGGAGATCTTGATATTCTTTTCCACCCGGTCCCACCCCCCCCACCCCCACCCCCCCCCCCTCTCCCTCTCTCTCTCTCTCTATTTTTACATCTTTAAAAACTTTTTTTAAACATTTCTCTCTTTCTCTCTACATCTCTCTCCCTCTCTCTCCACTTCTCTCACATTCTCTCTTTAAATCTCCCTTTTATATACAGTTCTCTCTATCATTCTCTCTCTCTATATATATCTCTTTCTCTCTCTCTCTCTCTCTCTCTCTATATATATATATATCTATATACATTTCTCTCTCTATATATATGTACATTTGTCACTATCACTCACTCTCTTTCTTTACATTGCTCTCTCCTTCTCTCCCACACTCGTTACATCCTTCTTTCTCTCTCTCTCTCTCTCTCTCCCACACACACACACACACCCACACCCGCACACACACACATACACACACACTTTACATTTATCCCCCCCCTCTCTCTCTATTTACAACTTTTACATGTCTCTCTCTCTCTCTTTACATTCTTTATCTCTCTTCCTTTACATCTCTCTCCCTCTCTCTCTATTTCTCCTTACTTCTTTTTTTTTTTTTTTAATCTCTCTCTCTACCTCTTTACATTTCTCTCTCTCCCGTAGCTCACGTTTACAGGTCGCACGCCGTCACAACTGTATACCTCTTTGTATTGTCGGTAGGTGACGTTTAATCTGTCACTCTCATCACCTCTCTTCATTCATCAAGAAAGGTAGAAAAATTGAATCATAGTCTAACAATGCAGACCCTAAATCTAATGAAACAGGTGCATGGTGGGTGACCATATGACTGTAGCATGTATTAATATCATTTTTATCGAATAATTAATGTGATTAATTTAATCAATGTTGAATTTACAGATTGAAATTCACAGAGAGAGAGAGAGAGCAAATTCATAAAAGATAAATAAAAAAGTTAATTCCGTCTACCATAATAATTGCTTAAAAGGAAAAAAATTCCTTCATTTTTTAAAAAGAAATTTTCTCCAGGATGTGCGAATATAGATGAGTAAAACTGGAAAGCAAAATTTAATAACATTTTTCCCTTTTTTTCTTACTTTGGAAACGTAAGCAAAAGAGCTATTTCTTTCTAATGAAAGCATATTCATTTAATGAAAATTAAATTGCACTGGTCGTATTCTTTCCCTTTTGTGATTAGGGCCTATGCCTCATCAAATTTGAGGCATATTTCATTTCCTTTTTACGACTCAATTTAACATTACCCTAACTGAGGTTATTTCATTACCCAATTTATGATAAAAATTATTTTATGGCTGTCTATGTTTGAACAAGAAATGGATGGATTTAAATCTAAACAGAAATTTCAGTTTTATTATGCAAAAAAACAAAAACTAAAAAATGTT
Source organism: Heliocidaris tuberculata (assembly GCA_025618425.1). NCBI lineage: Eukaryota > Metazoa > Echinodermata > Echinoidea > Camarodonta > Echinometridae > Heliocidaris > Heliocidaris tuberculata. Next base: position 29,486,993 of record CM046844.1, on the reverse strand, counting down.
AAACCACAAAATTAATGGTCGTAATGAATGATCTTGCCTCGACTTCATTTTGAAGTGGGCAATTATTATTGGCCCATGTACACTTGGAGAAAATTGTGAAGCGCTTTATAACGTTGCAAGGAAAAGGCGCCATTAAAAGTATTCTGAGTTTTGGATTGGATAAGATCATGGTACGGCTTTCCTGCTTATACGGAGGTAAGTTCACGAAAAGAGATAAAACTAAATTCATCCTTTGCTCCGGCGCCGTTTCCCTATTGTTTTAAGCGAACTCATGGTTTTAGTATTTAAATATTTTGGTACATAACTTTTTCGATGGGTAATAATTATTGAATTGTGATGTTTGTTTGAAGTTGAATTTGGTGTATGAATTTAGACTACACTCGTGAAGACGGTTAAGGGGTATTCCTCAATCCCTTTGTTATCAAGCCATGTAGTCGCGTGGTTCGGTGTTTACCTTTTCTATTCTTATTCTTAATCACACCTTTTCTCTCGATTTTTTTTTCTCAATTTTTTTTTCCTTCCTCGTGGAAAGAGAGAATGTCCCCTTTCCCACGCACCTTGCCCAAAGTTAGTATAGAATCATGAACCGGTTCCTGGGAAAATTGGATAGTTTAGATTTTTGGGGGTCTGTCCGTTAAAGTTTAAGCGCCAATGTCGACAATTAAAGAGCTCCAGGGATCATTGTATTTTTTTGTCATTACCTAATTTCCATGAAACTTTATGTGTCTTTTTTTTTTCTTTCTGATTGCAAGTCATCGGAGATGTATATAATACTTATACTTTAAAAATATTTGTTAAAAAATATATGTCGTTTTCGTTGTTTAAGATTGTCCCTGGAAAGGAGTACTTGCCCAAGGTATTCGCGTTGTCTGGGGATGGTTGTACGGATATGTAGTGATATGATCAATACTGACCTTTTAAAAAATGTTAGCCTTAATGTAACCGATATTACCAGTGTTACAATTATTGATGAGGATAAAACCCGAGTTATTAAAAACAATTATTTCATCTATACAAAAAAAATTATTTGAAACTATCCAAATCCGAACAAAAATTTAGTTTCACAGAAAAGAAAAGTAATATTCATCGAACTGATTTTTGAATAAATAACTAGTCTTATTTGTTCTTTTGTTTGGAGTTGATTAGGATAATTCAATGAGAATAAGACAAGAAATTGCTACTACCATGATTACGATCTCTTGATATATGAAGGAGAGAGAGAAAAAAAAGATCCCGGATAAACAAACCACAAGAAGAACAGCGGAATATTTCGCAAAGTTTTGAAAAGTGTATGGGTTCCCTTTAATTTATCAAAAATGTACTTCATCTCTTGTTTCTTTCATTCGTTTTGGCATTCGGACAACTGGCAAAAGTTCATGAAATAGTGCTACCTTTTCGCGCCTTGCCCATTCATCTAGGGTGATTTTGACGCGAATGAAGTTTATTGAAAAAAGTATACTCCTTGTTTCACCTTCCCGTTGGACATTGGCCAAGATATGCTGTGTGTGGGAACGACCTACTGAAAGGGTGTGATAGGTGGGAGAGAAGGAGGAAGAGGGAGAGAGAGAGAGAGAGAGAGAGAGAGAGAGAAAGAGAGTGAGGAATAGATAAATAAAGAAAGAAAGAGAAAGATAAAAGAGGAAAAGAGAGAGTGAAAGGGAAACAGAAAGAGAAAAGAGAGAGAGAAAGAAAGATAAAGAGAGAGAGAGAGAAAGACAAATTAAGAAAGAGAGAAAGAGAGAGAGAGAGAGAGAAAGGAAAGGGTTGGTTAATGGAAATGAGAGATGATAGCGGTAAATGCAAGAAAGTCAAATAAGATAGGAGGATAAATTGATGGAAAGAGAGAAAATATAAAACTAATAAAGATAACTGTTAAATAATTGAACAAAAAGGGTACCAAACAAAGAAAAAGAAAACTGACTAAAATAGAGGGGGACAAAGAGAGAAAGGACAAATGTGAAATACCGATATTCAATTAAAGTAATAAACACATCTTATGAAAAATATTTTTTGTTATACTATTATTTAATGTATTAGCTATTATATAAACAGAAAGAAACGAATATCACAGTTAAATAATGCCATACTGGAATTCACTTTCTTTTTCTCTGAAAAAAAAGGCGCAAAGTGGACACGTTGAACCGTTTACTTCTTCAAATCATGACCTGTTATAACCGATTTCTTTCCCTCCTTTCTACAATTCGAAAGTCCAAAAAGAAGTAGTACCAAAGATCTAAAATTCCGCCTATCTTTGCTCCATGACTCATGGTCGTGAGAAAAAAAGTTGAATTTTTGTAGAGCAGGTGTATGAACGTGTATGCATTCATTTCATCTATTCTTCTATCCCGTATACTATTAACAATAAGTAAATACCCCTTTAGCATTTCCGCATTCTTATAAATGTACATTTTTGTCGCTCGTATCAGTTTTTCCCACGTGCGCAAAGTGCGAGTTTCTTTTCTTTTCTTCTTTTCTTTCTTCTTTCTTCTTTCTTTGCACTTTTCTCTCTCTCTGCCTACAAGCCTCTCGCTTTCTCTTTTCTCGATTCTTTTGTAAGTAATTTCATCCCGATATACTCACTTTCAATATTCTTTTGCCAATAGAATCTCCTTTGAATTCTTGAATGTATCGGAATTTATATAGAGAGCTGAATCATTTGTACTATTTGTTTGTGTGGCATTCTTAATTTTTTTTTAGAGGAGAATATCAAATGAATCTAAGACATCCATACTAGAAATATAGTATCATAGAAGACGAAATTAAAAAGAGAGAGGGAAAAAAAAATCAAGAAAAGAATGAGAGATATAAAAAAGAGAGAGTGTGTGTGTGTGTGAGAGAGAGAGAGAGAGAGAGAGAGAGAGAGAGAAGGGGAGAGGGGTAGGCAGACAGACAAAGAGATATATTTTATATATACAAGTATATATATATATTTATATATTGCAAATCCAGAGAGAGAGAGAGAGAGAGAGAGAGAGAGAGAACGAGATTGTAATGAGGAGGGGAGAATGAAATTGACAAAAATAGGTTATTCAAACTTCAGTTGAAAGTATGGTGCTTTGCAACCTTTTCTCAACTTTAATTGAAAGAAAATTTCGTGGGGTTGTTTCTCCTTTGTAATGCAACGAAAAATTGTTAACCTACTTTTAGGAAAACTGTTATTGTAGCCTACTAGTCTATATTCGATTATCTGGGACGTATTTCGTGAACAAACGAAACGTCAGTTCATGTCTAAGAAAATCGAGTTATCCAAGTGACAAGTTGACTTGATGAAATTGTCGACTCGATTAGGACGTGCAGCACAGATTCATGCATTGATATATGCTAAGAAAAATAATATAGGCCAGAGGATAGGGCCAAGAAGAAGACTGATATTGAATTCATGGTTTAATAAAATTAAAAGCATGACGAAATGTAATAGTCGACAGTGGTGAAATGAGAAAAGCTATCGGGGGGGGGGGGGTGACTGAGCCATTAACAAATGGCAAATATAATGTAATCACCTGACGATACAATTCTGAAAAAAAAAATATATTTGTAGAAGAAACTGGTTCAAGAAAAGGACAGATAGAATCGGCCAAGAAAGGATTATTGTGAAAGGGGAGAAAGAATGTAAGAAAAAGCAAATATCAAGAGAGAGAGAGAGAGAGAGAGGTAGAGAGATTTAAAAAAAATATATGTCAACGACTTCGAACAATGTACTATTTTGTTACTTTAAAAAAAAATAACAGTTGGGTTTGAGGAATTACCTGATTTTAATGTATGATTTTTTTTCTCTCTCTCTCTTTCTTACTATCATTAACCTAACATAGTGCTTTTATCTTTTTCTTTGATACGGAAATGTAGTAAGAAAATATGTAAGCATAAAATTAAATTTGTCTCTGTTGTGTTAGCCATGTTAGGCGTTTACAGGACCTCTTCAGTCATGTCAGTATATGCGCTTTATGGAACTCAACTTATTTTTGGCTATACATAGTAGCCCTCTGTATTTAGAATACTTATAACATCTTTATTATCATAATCGTTAATGGGAATATTAATATTGATATTGCAATCTTAAAAGAAAAAAGGGGCCCGTATATTATAAAGAGTTGCAATGGATTTGAATCGATGGCAATTCAAAATTAATCGCAGCTGTGATAGAAGTTGGGCCTGATTAATTTTCAAGTTGCGATCGATGTGAATCAATCGCAACTTCTTCAAGACAGGGCCCAGGTTTCTTGACTAATCCTCTTAGTGTACACAGAATATTAACGACAGGTTCCTACATATTCTTTTATTCCTTATATGTTTTTCAGGCCTTGATATTTTTTTTTCTGTCTTTTAATTAGTATATTTCGGAATTCCAAGCGTTACCAAAGAAGACAATAGACCTGCTTTTGATGGCTAAAGTCTGAATGGGTTTAAGTGAACAGAATGATATCATCGCAGTTAATTTCAAAATTATAGGGCAGGAATACTGCTTCCTGGTCTGTTTATGTTATTGCTTAGTCAGATAAACTTCTTGAAGCTTGTGGTTGTTAAAAGAAACTTATTATGGAGAAAAAAAGCTTCCTGGTCTGTTTATGTTGCTTGGTCAGATAAACTTCTTGAAGCTTGTGGTTGTTAAAAGAAACTTATTTTGGAGGAAAAAAAAGAGAGCAAAGAACAATAACGACCGGGTCTATTTTAAGAGAAATTTAAAAGACTGAAGTGCAGCGGTGGGTCAAGATAGTTAGGAAGCTATCAAAGTGAGATTTTTAAAGACGCCGAGCAATCTAATCTTTTAAAAATACCTGAACTTTCCTCCCACTACGCACACAAAACAATAAAATAATGGCTTCAAATTGGTCCATTAGATAGGTAATGGAGAATACTGCATTAGGCTTGTAGGCTCATTGATTAGACTTGGTCTCGGATGATCGACAATCCGTATCACAGCATGGACCTACTTCAGAGCGAGTATATGGAATATGGATCTGAACTATTCGGCCGTAGTCAGGTGGTAGTGTAGTATATTCATCCCATTAGACCGAAAGCCCAGGAGACCGACATCCCAGGAGACCGACATCCCAGGAGACCGGCAGCCCACGAAACCGACAACATCACTCTCGTGAACCCTCACATTTAACAAAACAGAAAGAAAATCGTTCAAGGTAGTGTCAGGGAATTAAGAAAATTATTTGCGTGCCCCAGAAGCGGGATCTATAGTATGTTTCATTATAAATAATAGATAATTCTTTTTTGGAGGAGGAGGGGGGGGGGATTTTCTCATTTATCGGGCCCATTAAATACAATGTCCCCTTATTTAAAATTTACGTTAGTAGAAGTGTTTATTCTTTTATTAACATATCGTCCATAAAAACTGAGGGAAACTTAAATTCAGAAACATAATATTCAATGATCTATGTACATGGGCTAGGGCAATAGCACTATAATGTTGGATGACCTACCGGAATAGTTACAAAATTGTAGGGGGAGCATCGAAAGTGAAATTATGTTTTTCTCAAAGACAGATGAGAAATGATTACAGAGCGTGCCATCACTAAAATAGGCATTGTTGGAAAGAGATCGTGGAATCGGAAGATAACCCCAAAGTGTAAACGTATTACTGACGATACCTGTCAAGCAACATCCGTCACCCTCCATGCAATTCTGATTGTGTTTATGAACAGATTAGGATTAAAATTGGATCAGGATTAGAGGCGGTGGGGACCAATTAGATCCCCTCTATCGGTCCGTAACGGTAGGGTCGGATTAGAAAGCCCGAAAGGATATACCCCAATTATAAAATCTTAACTGGAAACAAATTCATTTCGATAGAACCTACAGGAAGCCGCTGAGATTTATAAGTGATAAATAGTTTTAAAGAGAAAATTGAGTTATGGTAAATTTGGAAAATAATTTGTGAGCTTTATCATTCTTTTTATTCTGATGTGGAAGAATAATTATAGTCATGATGTTACATGAGAAAGTTTTCTCTTAAAAAGCCCTCATATTCCAAATATAACTAGAAATAGTTTAAAAAGTTGGACCATGTTTGATGTCACATGTGTGCGTAGTCCCATATGATATCTATTTTCAATGCCTTTCATTGTGTATATGTGATTTTTCAGCAAGATTGGGTCAATTTGTTATCAGTTTTGATAATTATGAAAACCTCACATTACACAATATACCTTTCCAAACGACTCCTAGACTTTTCTGTCACAATGCAATCATATGACAAGAATATATCTTTAAACCACCACTGCTGTCTTTTCTACTTAGGCAACAGCGACTTACCATCTCTTCTACCTCTTTTACCACTTCTACTGCAGCTTCTTCTGCTACTCCTACATCCACTAACGCTATTTGTAAATCAGCACTGACTGCCACATTATTTGGTACAGCTATACATAGACCAATCTTTAGACCATATTTTCCTGTAAGTGGGTATGTGTTTGGGGGAGGGGTAGCGGGTCATCACTGCGACTTTTGCAACAAAATAAGAAAGAAAATCTTGGTTTTTGAACCATATAATTTCGGGGTCTGCTCGCTATTTATAAGGACCGCTAATCATTTAGTCACGCGTCATGAACAGCGGTCATAATGACTAGCGGTCCTTATGACTAGCGAAGTTACCCCATAATTTCATGTAGTGATGTTAGATTCCCTTGGCCGATTTCTTGGTATGACAATTGCTTCATACATGCAGTGTTTGTTTTTTGTTTTTTTACTGTATCTATCCCTCTTTAATTCTCCCTGTCTTTTTCATTTTTTGAGGTTCCACTTTTTCTCATTTCTTTAGGTTCCTCTTTTTCTCATCTGTTGTTGTTTTTTAATAACCGAGCTCCTTATCATCGCATTCTTATTGTTAGCATCCCGATCATGAGACCCCATAATCCATGAAAAAGTGAGATTGAGAAGGATTCTCTTTTTACATAAATCCTTAAAGAAGCCTAACCTAAGATGGATCCTCTTGGCATATTCCTGAGACAGGGCATAGAACTGCCTAAGATAATCACTAGTTTAACATCCAATTATAGTTGTAGGTTCCCCCTTATTAGGGTATAGCCCTTCCACACGCCGGAAGAAAAGAAGCTCAAACTTTAGAAATAGGAGATCAAATCTGTAATGAAAGCAAAGACTTTCCGAACATATAGACACGACATGCTAGGAAGCTTCTATCTTATGACAGATTTTTCCTTGAGAAAGAATTTTTGCTGCATTAACTCCCATTTAAAAATTTTTCCACCCATTCATATGTAGATAGTCCAAATGATCTTAAGCACGCATTGGGAGTTACACCAAAACTTCCTTCATAAAACTTAGACATTGCAGCCAATAGTAACCGAGAATAAAATCACTACTGCAATTCAATACTCAATACGTGCGAGCATTATATTGTCATTTAAAAAGTGAAAGGAAATTGAATACAAAAGGAAATAAAATAATGTAAGAAGTGAAATATAATACTGCCTTACCGCAGTCACGCACCCAACGGTGGGCCTGATATTTAAGATTTCGTTATGATCATGAAAGAAATTTAATTTCGTATTACTTTGACTGTACATTTTTTCAGAAAGCATCTCTGAAAACTTTTAGGAAAATAAACTTCATTGATATTAAAAAAAATTACTGCTTATTTATTAGAATAAGAATTCTTTTCATAAAGCAGCACTAAAAATTTTCATAGGAATTTTTCACAACCATGTTTGATAGATATTCTTGCTTCCAATAAGCTTTTGGACCGACTTCTTTTTCCAGCTTGTGTTTTTTTAGAAGTTAATCATAACCATTTAAAAAACCTTGTCTTGAGGCATGAATTATCTGAAAAAATTACAGTTACTATTAACAGAATAATGCAAATAACGTGAATGGCTGCAAAAATCAATCAAACAAACACACAAACAGAGGGAATACCTACGCACAAGCCCAAACAGACACGCACCTACACACACACACACAATCACACAATCACACACACACGCCCACACCTGCACATAACACATACACACACACGCACACCCACTCGCGCCAGAACACACATACACACACAAACAGACGAAAACACGCGCACGCATGCACGCACACACACACACACACAACGCATCCCACACACACAACGCATCCCCCACACACGTGCGTGCGCGCGCGCGCGCGCGCACACACACACACACACACACACAAAAAAAAAAAAACCCCACACACAATGGCAAGCATACAAAATTGTCTCCCTTTTTATGAAATCTAGGGCGTTACAACCTTCACATCCCATTTCACTCTACATCGCAATGCTGTCTGTATTTCTTCAAATTAGAAAAAAAAAATAAAGTTTCTTTATTTTGCAATCATGAATAACATCAAAAGAGTCATATATTTACTGACTGATGAATCTGTTTACTTTTATTTCAGTAAAATTTCATATCACAAATCCTCTTCAAAGTACAGAATATATCTGGTCACACACAATGTAATATTTTAAAAGAACGATAGTATACATTTTACATACGAAATGTGCGGTATTCAGAAATACTTTCAAATAGAAAAGGCAAACGATATTGCCGATTAATCCTGACTTTGGTTAAAACACATATTCGTATACTGATATAACGAAACTATATCACATTTGATAATTTCATATCATCATATTATTCTCTAATTAGAGAATTTGATATGATATGATGAAATATCATTTGATTAAAGAGAAGATTGAGTACTGGTGAAGGTACACATAATCGACCATTGTTAAATGTTTCTTCATAATTAAGTCTCATGTCCAGAACTCACGTTTATCTCTAGAGAAGGTGACAGTTATCACGCTTATCCCATATTGGCTTATACCAAATACCACAATAATCTGTGAATCAATTGGATTACCATATCCAATACTATTTCATTAAGCATGATTGTCTAAAACAATGATTCTAGGAAAACATTTGTTTTGCAATTACATAATTACAACTTTACATAGTTTACAAGCGATAATTATAATTCGCGTAAGTATATCAACAGCATGAATGGAAGTTGCTTTATTTTTTCACATTAGAAGCAATATGTGCAAGATATTTATTTTAATGAAATGGTTCCAGTCCGAGAAACCGACAACCCAAGTGGGGCTTGGCAACTTTTTTGTTATAATGTTGGCCTTCTAGTCACATTTTAGAAGGTTCCGGAGACCGGCAGCCCGTAAGACCGATATTGTCGGTCTCGTGAGCATTTTCTACTCCAACTTTTATTTTCTAGTACTCTATTTCATATCTTTGTTTCCATCCTTACAAAATATATTTTCCTCTTTTCATTCTCCTTTCTATCTTTGCTTATGAATTTATCAGCTTCCATTCCTATCCTGTTTTTTTTAACCCTTTCAGGACAGAAATTATTTAAGGGCTAAATTGATCACTTTTTGTTCTTCAAATTGGCAACAATAATATTTTTCTTTTAGTGTTACATGCTTCTAATAAGGTGTAATATCTTTGAAAAAAAATATACATGGTTAGGAATTTTGTCAAAAAGCTTTAAAAATTGCCAATTTTGAGGAAAAAACAATGATTTTGAATCTCTCAATGTGTTGCCAATTTAAGGATTTTAAAGCTTATTCTCGTTTTTTAAATTCCTGCCATCAAACGCAATATGGTCATGCAACAGAAATGGACATAGTGTGTGCAGAAATTTTTGCTCTTTCTACTCATACATCTGGTATATAGTCAAAATCAAAATCAAAAGTGTGGTCAATTGTCTTGAAAGGGTTAATTTTATTCGTAGGTTAAATTCTATTATGTTTCAGTCAAAGAGAAAATACCTTGTGAACTTTAAAGATATGTCACCAATTGCATTTGATATACTTAAATTCTTCCCCCAATCCCTTTCAATGAACATGATAAATGTTTTGCAATGAAGCTGAAAACCCGTATGTATGGACATTGATTTTCTACAAATAAAGAAATGATATTGCTGGATGATCTTACATCAAAAGAGTCAAAAACTATTTCAACCGTCTTGTTACTGAAACCTATATTACGAGTGCAATGAACATGAAAGAGATCGTTTGGAGTGAAACATGAGAGTTACATCCGTTGAAGCATTGCATTGAAAGCACCTTTCCTGTTGCTAAGGAATGGTTACCAAGGACGCCACGTGACCTTGTGACTAACCCCCAAATCTCTGACGATACGTCTTTCATTTCTGTTTGGATAAGCGTTGGGGGGCTGAGGGGCGCTTGGAACTACTGGTCGATCAGGAATAGACCGAGAACGATGAGGTGATCGACAACGGGGCGTTGTGGGTTGAATGTCAGGACTGGAGATAGCGATCTTTAAAGTAGTTTTATTGGAAACCATTCCTGGAAGGGGCGCGGGAGGGGTAATATTTTGTAACCCTAATTGTTCTGTTGCTCGATAGATGGTAGTGCGTTGCCGCTTTGTTGCGTGCGACTTAACGGAATTCGGGGCTTGGGAGGGGGTATTTGAAGCCCCACTTGTCATTCTAGTGGTAGCCGGTTGTTGGGAAGCAGAGGGTGTAATACCATTAGAACGAGGGATGAGGGAAGGTATCTGGCCTGATGCGGGCATCATCGGGGAAACAGTAGTTTGGGAAGGAGCTACAGACCGAAAATCGTTTTGCTCAGGACAGGGTTTGGTAACAATTATTGTGTTTTCAGTCATAAGTTTTGTGTGTACTGGATGTGATTGGTGTGACGGTTGTTCGATTGTAGTGGTTTTGGTTATGGGTGGAGGGGATGTGGTTGTTGCTGATCTGTAAGATGTATTGTCATGTGTCAGTGATGCCGAAGATGATGATGATGATGATGATGGTGGTGGTGGTGGTGGTGGTGGTGGTGGTGGTGGTGGTGGTGATGATGGCATTGGGGAAGAAATAGAAAATGAAGATGGAAGCAAAGGAGGATTTATACCACGCGATTTAAAAGCATCCAAGAAAGCTTCGTCAGTTAAGGTTGGCATATTAGGCTGACTTGACGTCAGCGACTGCCTTAGGTTATCCGACGAATCGATCAAGGAGTTAGGAGGAGGGGGATTGTTGGCGGATGTTGGTGGTGTGGGGATGAAAGCAAACCCGCCTTTCACCGAAGCAACGGCACTCCCTAGCACACTGGATGCGTGCCCGTTACCAGAGGCAACGGGAGTCAGCATCACGGGCGTGGATGATGAGAGAGATGGGACGTTTGAGAGAACTGCCGATGATTGCGGAGGAGCCTGTGAGATGACGGGGGAGCTTGGCGCGTAAATCGGGATTACGTGAGTCGGTATTTGGCTCGAATAGACAAGATTCTTTGGCAAGACCAGGGTAATCCCCTCGCCTTCCATCGGACGAGTCGGGTTGACTGAAGGGCAAGCCTGCGGATCAACCGTAGCTATACTGCCTCCTTCAGAATACACACTGGATGAAAGGACTGTGTTTAGAGGTCTTCCTCCTCTCCCTGTCTCTTCTTTAATTCTGGAAGCTGAAACATCAAGAGGTATCCCTGACGCCATCGAAGGCGTTTCGTTGGACGCGTAGAACTGCAATGTCGGGATGCTATTTGAACCTACGAGCCTCGGAGTGACTGCAGCATTCTTTTGTTCTTGGATTGTCATTTTCTCCGGTCCTGCATTGTAATCAGTACACTGTGTGACTAGATGGTTTAGGAGACTGGCCTGAACGTGGCGCTCAGTGGCTTCCTTGGTCGTCAAATTATGAAGGATAATGGCTTGATTGGGAGCATTATTGGCGTTGCTGGTTGCGTTTAAATATCTAGAAACCTCATGCATGCATTCCGCGTAGCCAGTCCGGTATTGGGCAATATTTGCTTGCTCGTTATGTGGTGCCATGCCTGCGAAATTAAGATAAAAGTAATGATAAATATAAAGTGGAAAATGAATCTTTACCAATTGACTCAGTCATTTTATATATTGAATGCCCTTTTTGCTTCACCTATTCGATTAATTTTTTTTGTTTGTTTGTAATAAACATTAATGTCCCATGAAACAGCACGGTGTAAAACATGAAAGCGTAGAAGAGAGTCAAAATCATTTACAAAGGGGGGAATAATTCACAATACATATTTCATTCCTTTACATTTAATAAAGAAGTTAAATTATTCACTTATTAATTTATTCATAATTATCTTAAGGTTTATTTCATATGTGACTGACGCTTTGCAATGCTTGTGTAGTCATCGTATTTAATCATTATTATCATGATTACATCCTCATTGTAATTAATTCTCACCCGAAAGTTGCTGCCGATGAATGGACTGCAGATATCGCACGGTCATTTCTAGAATATCAGCTTTCTCAAGTTTGGAATGACGAGGATTCTATAAAAAAAAATAAAATAAAATAATACCATTGTTACTATTATGATCAACGATTTCTCTATTTCCTTATTCTTTCTTTCTATATTCAAATTACGCCGATATTTATACAATGTCTAGACTCTAGAACGTAACGTATAATACTTTTTTTTATCGATAGTTGTCTTTTCTTTATTAATGATATTCAAATATGGCGTGTATGATAATAAAATTCACAACTTTATTTTATCATCGAAGTGCATGAGGATCTCCTGGACCACTACATATATTTAATTATTATGTCATAGCCCTGTAAAGAACAATTTGTGGCTATTTTTCAATGTTTTAAATGAGAGAGAGATAGAGAGGATTATTTCTTTGTAATCGACATATTACATAAGAAATGGTTTCACAGGATGTTCTCCTAGAACCTACATAAATGTAGTGGTTAGAATAATGATAATAAGAACAATTGGTAATAATAATGATAACAGTAAATGAATAAATGAATAAATAAATAAATGAATACATAAATCGTTGTTGTATATTGTTGTATATCACATTAAATAAATATTTCTTGTATAGCGTATATCACATGATAATGATATAAGGTCCCTGTGTTCTTATAAAGCCGACGAGACCGACTGGCTGTCAGTCTCTTGGACTGTCAATCTACTGGCGAGACTGAAGGTAGATAACGAGTTCAAACGCGAGTTCAAACAGCTGCATATGTGCTATACATTGTCTATTTAAAATACTACGCCCCTTTTAATAAAACACTTCCACCCCAGCCTTGCACTTTTAACCATCCAACGCCAATGTCAAAACCTGTCAAAAAGCAGATGATACACCCTGTGCCTATCCCAAGGGGGTTCCGCCCCATTCCTCTTCCATCCACCCCTCGGATAAATCGGGGCAGCAAAATATTATGCCTAAGAGGGGTGCAAAGCTAACAGTTTGTTTGGGTTACAGGGCAGCTAATACACTTCTAACTTGTCTAGTGTCGACTGTTTACAGTTCTCATGCTTGGTATAGTATTCAAACAACCAGCCCACCTGTATACAGTTCTATCTATTATTCAATTCTTCTGTCACACGTGAAATAGGAATGAGTCATAATGATAATATTTTCGGCATTTATTTTCCCACGACCTAGATAGCGTGGTTAGATTTGGGGGGGGGGGGGGAACTATTTTTTTCTCTCTGTTGTCTCGGTCCAAATAAAGACTGCGTGAATAGTGTTTATGGTTTGTAAATTTCTCTCTCCATAAAAACAAAATAAACTGATTCGATGATTGCAAAGTGGGAGTGCACACAAGGTCATAAACATGATTATTATTTTTCCAGGCATATAATATTATTTCATGATATTCCTTGCTTTGTAAGGTAATGATTTTAAACCCAATAATAGATCCCCTGTATACGTGAACATATTGATGCGGCGGTTATTACCTAAATTTTAAACATCGTTTCTTTGTAAATGAAAATAATAATAACAAATACGATATTAATTTTAGATAATCCGTCTATAGTGGCACCCATGGTGCACAAAACAATGAGAAGTTTCAAATCAAAATCTATTCAGATAAAATCCTTAAAACTTGCAAGAACTAACTTAATAAAAATCATATGTAGGAAGGTTTCAATTTTGTCCGGAGGAATATGTCTACACATCATTATATTTTAAAGGGCAAAAATTCGATTGTGATTGTTGATTTTTAAAAAATATTCGTTGAAAGAAAATTCTAATCTTTTCAAGCGAAGTAAAAAATATAATGTACTGGGGGAGGGGGGGGGGGGGGAGCTGAGCATGCGCAGGAACATAATTTTGTATTGCATTATTAAATGTTGATGTTCCCTCCGCCCCCGGTTCCGCGGGCACTGTATACATGTCATACAAAAAATGAAGTTTAGGCAAAAAATATGGTTCTTACGTTTTTATTGAGGGCATCGAGTACCAGGTTCTTAAGCTGTAGAAGACTGTCATTGATACGAGCCCGACGTCGCTTTTCCATCAAGGGCTTCGACGACTACGGAGCAAATAAAAAAGAGTTTTGCATTGTTTGGATAGTTATCAACAAAACATTAGGGATAATAAAATATATATCTTCTAACAAATCATGTTTTCTCAAACAAAATAAGAATCTTGAAAAGGAGATCGAGAGATCAATGATGTGACTGCCTGGGGAGTGAAAATAGAGTGAACATTTCCCCCCCCCCCTTTAATTTTTTTTAAAAATTCTTTATTTTTAGGGAGTATGTACTGAAACATTTTTTTAAAATCCCAGCCCGGGGCGTCGATCCACGTTCATCACCGGAGGAGTGGGGGGGGGGGGGGGGGGATATGTGCATCTCTCCCACTCTTTCAATCATCCTATCCCTACCTCCCTCCATTCATTCAATGATCCATTCATCTCTCCACTCATTTCTCTACATATTAACACCTTTCAAAAAGCAAGGTTTTCCAAGAGCCAGGATTTATTTATAAATTATTACGGGGGATATTAAGTAACATGTTTGTCATTTTCATCTATCAATTTTTCCTCCATATTTCAACCCACGTCTCTGCTAATCATGTATATTCTTATCTTTTTCACCTTTTCTCCCCCCTTGCCCTCTTTCTAAGTATACCCTTTTCATTAAGATTTTCGTATACCCCCCATGTTTGTTGATATTCCCTTTCACACAACTAATATTACTCGTGTGTCACTAGTCATTTGTGCATCCAATCTTCCACTATCACATTCCATCAGCCGAACTATAACGGAGGGAGAAGAGAAGAATAGACAATAATCAAAGGCTCTGGATCGTTGCTATGGTGACTAGACGCTAAGGTATTCTTCGTCCGTAAGCTATTGTATTTTGATGAGAGAAAGAACCTTTCAATGGAGAAGATTTGGGAAAGAAATTTCCAAGTAGGAGCCACCTGGATAGCGTAGCCGGGGGGGGGGGGGCAGAATATTGGAGATTTGAGCTATTTTATCGGAATTCTGTCACTTTCAATATTCCGACAACCTTGGTAGAGTAGCTGCAATTGAACTCCCATCCCAACATTAAAAAATTGCTATGCTAAAGATGGAAATTAATCCTAAACTCACTTTCTATATACTTTGGTTAAGAAAATTTTAAAAAAATCACTCCCACTCCAGTCTTTCCTTTCCTTCCCCCCCCCCCCTCTCTCTCTCTCTCTCACCCGCTTGTTTCCCCCTCTTTACTCATCCCTATTAAAATTATATCTGTCCTTTTGTAGTACCCACAGTTATATTTACACCAAGAATAATTATTTCATCGAATTGTTACTGACTTGGAAATGAAGGAAGAACGTTGCCCCCACAATAATAAGTGACTGGGTATAGTTTAAAGGAGAATGACCCCCCCCCCCCATAAATGCATTTTAATAGAAGCAGAAAATTCAAAGAAGCATATCAGTGAAAATTTGAGGAAAAAAGTTATGAATATTTGAAATCCTAAAATTTCTAAAAGAATGGAGATCTGAAATTGGCAATGCCCTCTTTATGCTAATGAGATGCTGTGATGTAAATGTGCTATACTTTCCAATTGCCTTATACAAATAATGTTGTAAAAATCCACTTTCCTTGAACCCCTGCTGAATATATCTTAGAAAATTAGATTTCTGTATTATAGGTGGTATTCATAAATTTATTCCTCACGATATATTTCAAGCACGAGGTTGATAATTCAAATTTGTTTTTGTTTAAAAGCTGAAATCTGATAATTTTCTTATTTATTACCTACAAGTATAAAGAGAGAACACAAAAACGTCATAGCATCTCATTAGCATAATAAGTATGTTGCCAATTTCATTTAGTAATTTTAGGTTTTTAAAATCTTCATAACTTTTTTGTTCTTTATCCGTTTTTCCTCAAACTTTCACTAATATGCTTCTAAGATTTTTCTGCTTCTGTGAAAGTGAAGTTTGGGGTTTCATTCTCCGTTAAGTGATGTTAACCCCTCGTCTAATCAAGAACTTGCAGAGGCGACCCCGAAGTAAAAATGTTTTAGTCATGTTATTTAAAGGAAGGAAAATACCTTCAATGGAGTGAACGAGATAAAGATGATTCATAACAACGGAATGATACCGAGAAATATATTAATATAAAGGTTATAAACAGAGAGGAAAATAACTGAAGAAGCGTAAATTAAATTAAGAAATAGAGATGAGAAGAGGGAAGTTGATAATTAGAGAGTGAGAGAAAGAAAGACAAAGGAGAGAGAGTGAGAGGGAAAGTGAGATTTAAAAAAAAACAGAGAAGTGTAAATTGAAAACAATGATGATGAAGAATACAGAAGGGGAGGATGAAAATTTGGAAAATTTACTCTTTAGCTATAAAAGTTCTAGCATGAAATCATAATAGGCCCCATCTATATATAAAGAGAGAGAGAGAGAGAGAGAGAGAGCGAGAGAAAGAGAGAGAGAGAGAAAGAGAGATCTATATAGAGAGCAATGATTAAAATGGCAAAAAAAAAAAAATATCTCAGAAGAGAATGATGACAATAAAAATTATAAGTATACCTGATCCCACGCGCTAAAGCCAATGTTATGAAATATAACTTACCCTACTCCGCCCAAGTTGATCATCGGTAGCCATTGTTCTCAGATACCTGCCTCACAGGACGATAATTTATTCGGCAGTTGATAATTCGATTTAGATAAATCCACTAAATTATTCTAAAAATGACAACTCGAAAGGCTAAAGTTTGTTTCTCTTTAAGTTTAAAGGAATAACGAATAAAGTTGCGTAGTGACATGAAGCGAGGGAGAAAGAAGGGAATTTTCCTAGACCTTCTGATTGTAATGCTGATCCACTCAAGAGCCACCTGAAGGGTCTGGTTCGGAATCGAAATATTATAGCGTTGTATTTTCTTCCACGCGATTTATATTCTAGAAAAAAAAAATCACATTCGTAATACTTTCATCGTCATGATCGTGGGAATCTTCGAAGTCAACATGACTTTTATTTCGCGCGTGAAAAATTATTCTATTCTATTAACTAACTAAAGGTAAAAAAAAAAATTGTTGATTGTGAGAACTGATTATGATTTATCATGCTTTTGATGTCTTTATACCGCAAGGAGATCATCAATGAGAAAGAAATATTCCCACGTTAGCTCAGGTGAATTATTTGTTCAAAAGAAAAATATCTTTGATTGTTTCATAGTGTTTAACAAAAGGAACATCATTCTTCTCTTGTGAAAGATTGTCTCTCTCCCTCTCTCCCGTCTCTCATTCTCTTTCCTATCTCTCTCTCTCTCTCTCTCTCTCGCTCTCCCTATATCTCTCACTACCTACCCATCTCTCCCTCTCTCCCTCTTTTCATCTTTATCTATTCTCCGTCACTCTCTGTATACCTGTCTCTCTCTCTTACTCTTCCTCTCTATCTCTCTCTCTCCCTCTCTCTTTCTCTCTATCTCTCTATGTCTGTCTTTGTGTCTCTATCTCTTCCTCTATCTCTCTTTCTCTCTTTCTCTCTCACACACTCTCTTTGTCTGTCTCTTCCGTACTATCTCTCTCACTTGCTTTCCACCCTTCACATTTTCCTTTTAACTTTCTGTCACGTTCTCTCCATCTCTGACTATATCTCAGTCTCTTCCTCTCTCTCTCTCTCTCTCTCTCTCTCTCTCTCTTTCTCTTTCTATCTATATCCCTCTCGTCATCTCACTCTCTGTGGTTGTTGACTTCAGGTTTGCCACGCGTGTGAATTCACCGCTCTACCTTTTCCCACACTCCGAATTCCGACATCTATGCCTCCGATATAAAGACTAAGATAAGGCCTTATTCCTAAACAATCGCTCCGAAAGATAGGCCTTGTAGGCACGCATAATGCCTTGCGATTCACCTTTGCTACCTCGAGAGTATTGTTCCCCCACGATACCAAGAGTGTGTGAGAAATTGAGAGGAAGAGAGAGAAAGAGAGAGAGAGAGAGAGAGAGAGAGATAATAATCATATTTCATAGTAACGATATAATGAGATATGCAATTCAGCTATTGGACGAACGACACCCCGTTAAGTTACTTTGAGGTGTGCAGGAACGTGGCTAATCGCTCCTGATTGGTTGGGCCGTTTGGACTCGTCAACGATGTTGTGGGGGTGGCAGCTGATGAGATTTATAGCTGACAAAAATCGTAGCACCTGAAGGAATGTGGAGGGGGGGGGGCAGTTCAGTTCAGACTTATTTTCATATTTAACATTTTACTCTTTTATTTACAAGAACAAATTATAATACAGATTATTTTTTTAGTAAATATAGCATACAAACATGAAATCAAACAGTTTGTCTGCAGCAGAAGCTTGTAAAAGGTGTAAAATAGAAGTAAAATATGCAGGAGCCTAAATTAGAAGCTTTGTTTGGTGGTTAAAGGCCCTGAAAGGTAGTAATTATTATGTTAAAGGGAAATCCAACCTTAACGATAGGTTGTTCTGAAAGAAAGCGGAAAAAATCAGAAAAGCAGACTGGTGAAATTTTGAATGAAATCGGACAAGCAATAAGAAAGGTGTGAATTTTTGAAAGTTTAAATCACTATACATATGGGACTTTCAAATTGGTCGAATCGGTAATGTGCTGTAGCGGCGGACAACTATCCCATTTGATCCAACATACAAAATGACTAAAATGTACTTTTTTTCAAAATGTATCAGTAGGATCTTTTCCTTAGCATATTGTCATAGTGGAACTATAATTATATTCGGATTACTGCCAGAGAGAAAAGGCGCTTAGAAGAAACAGCAAATTAATGATACTTTAGTAGTGTATACAACAAGCGGGAGAGTCACAGTCGACTCTCCAAATTACTAATTTGAGATTCTTATAGATTTAGTGATCCCATTTTTCAATCATTCATAACTTTTTTTCCCCTGTCCGATTTCTTTCAAACTTTCACCATACTGTTTTTCTTATGTTTTCTGCTTTCACATAAATCATCCTATTATCGAGGTTGGATTGCCCTCCAAGACAGGGAGAGAGAGAAGAGATGGGGGCAAAAGAGAGTACACAAGAAATAGCAAGAGCAAATGAAAGAGGACAGAGAGAGAGAGAGAGATAAAGAAAATAACAGAGAAAGAGAGAGGCTGATACTGATATATAATGAACAAGAGAGAGAGAGAGAGAGAGAGAGAGAGAGACAGACAGGCAGACAGACAGACTGACAGGCAGACAGACAGGCAGACAGACAGACAGACAGACAGACAGACAGACAAAAAGTGGTGTGGATAAAGGGTATGGATTTATTTTATTCAATATAAATATACCATCTATCAAGCTTTTTATACCACGAGTGTAACGGAGCAGTCTGGCGGTAATCTCGGATATCCTAGGAATGAAATCAAACTCATGCAACTAGTAGGTACAGTTGCCTAATGACGACAGATAAAGATATACTTACCAAATTTTCAACACCATTATTTCTTCCTATTTCTTTCGTCTTTTCTTTTTCATTAAAATATCTTTAAAAATGAAGAATCACTTTTTTTGCTTTTATATACTGATAAGACTTATACTATTTTCTGTAGAAGAGTAAAGTGTGAAACTATTTGTTGGTTCTTCCAATCATTTGATTCATCAGGAGCACAAATTTCAGTCATATTCGTATAGGATAAAAATGATAATAATATAACTGGAAATTATAATAGTAGTATAATGATATTAAGGATAACAATAATGATGATAATGATAATGATAATGATAATAATAATAATAATGATAATAATAATTATAATAATAATAATAATACTATAATAATAATAATAATAATAATAATAATAATAATAATAATAATAATAATAATAATAATAATAATAATAATAACAATAATAATAATAATAATGATAATAATAATGATGATAATAATAATAATAATGATAATAATAATAATAATAATAATAATAATAATAATAATAATAATAATAATAATAATAATAATAATAATAATAACAATAATAATAAAATTTCGAAGTATATCGAAATCATCATTAATATCAATAACATTATAGTTATTATTATCATGATTTAAAATGATTAGATTATCATTATTATATTTAATATTTTTATTATCATTGTTATTATTATTTTATTCCTCTTATTTTTATATTTCTATTTCGATTATTTTCATTATTATTGTTGTTGTTTTTGCTACTGTCGTTTTAGTAGTAGTGGTTGTTGTTACTATATTATCGTCATGGATTGTGTGAATGATTGAAATCCCCCTGTTTTTGCTCCTGACTATTGAAATCCCTAGAGGTTAAAACATCTATGAAAGCGAATACTCGAGAGCTTAAAACGAATCATAGCACGACAATCTCCGTCTTTACCATAAATCACTTCGATTAACAACGCCTTTTGTTAGTTTTAGCTGATGTTATGTAGGGATAGTATTTGGAAATATTTTGGAGGTGGATTTACAGCTTTCTCTCTGAGCGTAATATACACCTGGCAACCACTTGTGAGGGGGGGGGGGGGTGCTCAGGAAGTGAAAGTCAGCCGTAGCATGTCATGTCTTGTGTTGGGATGTGCAGGTGTGTCTATCTTTTTTTTTTCTTATCTTTCCTTTTCCTTTCTTTTCTCTTCATTTTATGTTTTATGAATCTTTCTTTTCAGTGGAAAAACCCAGAAAAGGAACAATTATATTAAAAGTATATTTTCAGTTTTATATTTGTATAATTCAAGTAAGCGGAGATCTTAAGTGAATTACAAGTACAAGCATGTATAACTTCTTTCTTCTTCCTTTGATGTATACATTTTTAACGGATAACTTGTAAATTGTAAAAAGTTTCTGTTTATAATTTTTTCGTGATTGTAATTTTTCTATTTTTTGTACAGACTATTTATTTCACTGAAAAGAAATGAATAAAAGAATGCGTCAAATAAACAACAGCAACAAAAAGAAAATGTCTCTGGTCGTAGGATGGGAATACACTACTGTCGTTCTGCATTTTATGTTAAGGCCACCGCACACCTTACGATTGGTCTGCTATCCGATTTGTGAAATAAATCGCTATGGCATTAAAATTGGCATTTTAACAAATGAAATCTACCCTATTCAGGTTCTGAAAAGTAATATGAATACTAAACATAGGGTTTTGGTGAGCTGTCAGCTTTCTACAGGGAATAGGGGCAAGATTAGTTTCAAATCGTAGGCAGTCGTACGATTTTTGTGACGTCACTACGACTCGGAGCCGATTTGGCCATTCCACCGACTAGAAAACTCGGCAAGGGCCATATTATCGATTTTTACTATCTGTATGGCTATTCAGACCCTCAATCAAAAATATTTTCCGTTTTTAAATGATTTGTCAAATGATATTACATTTTCTTCTGAAATCGGATCGCAGACCGATCGTAAGGTGTGCGGTGGCCTTTAGAAAAAAAAAGAACGAAAAAATAGGTAATCACATTTTTGGGTGCCTTTTCACCCCCGTAATTCGCTGACAACACCCTTCGCAATACCCCCTTCAGTACCCCCAGCACTCCGGTTCCATGGTCCATGAAAACTCCCTACAACAACAATATTTGCACAGTTGTCACCGGACAATTGAGTGTTTTGTTTTATTTTGGTTCTACTTTTTGTTGTTGCGAATTTAATTTTGGTATGAAAATTAAATAGAGGAGAGCAAAGTTAGTTGTATAACGCCAGTTTCTGACAGGTGATTTTGTTTCTCTACCTAATTGTATTCCATGCATTTCAATCTGTTCTGACATTATTTACCAAGATATTCAAGAAATCTGGAAGAGAATATTAATAAAAAGAAGAGAGAAGAGAAATGATTGTAACGAATGAGAATGAAAGAGGATCACACGGGAAGGGCTGAATATCAAAGAAACAGAGTAAAATCCTTGAAATCATCCCAAAGATTTGTCAGCATCTCAATCATTCTCTCCACAAAGAAATCCTTAGATTATCTAGTAATCTTACAAAGGAACAGCGGGACTGTGAAAGATCTTCTGTGAGTAAAAGCCTCTTAGTTTGTAACCGACGCCCGATTATCCGCTAAATCCAGACATTTCACACCAAGAAACCGATTAACAAGTAATTTATCTTCCCTCCCCGATGAATTCAATGGGCAGGAAAGTTTGTGAGAAATAACGAGGAGTCAAAGAAAACGCGTCGTAGTCCAGGATAATGGCACATGAAATGGTGACACTGATTTCATTGGTTCAGTTTCTAGTGGGTAAATACCACGAGTTGACAAGTAGAGAAAGCTAATTTGTATTAACCCACTGTTGTTCTCTGGGAGAGCTTTCTTGGGATGTACACAATGAAGTGAAATCGTGCCATTTTTCGGATTAAGATGCGTTTTCTTGATTTGCTTTGTTCAAAAGCTAGGGGCACGTCAACCCAAGCAAGTGAGCAGACGACAGTCAACAGGTGAATTATGGTCAACGACCTCCTGATCAGTATACCCTCTAACTCTGAGAATCGGACTGTATTCCCTCTCTGTATGATATAATTCTACATTTGCAAAAAATTATAAACGCGTACAACTGTACAACTGTTATAATTTTGTTAACTAAAATCAAAGAAATCTGACGAAATGTTTTGAGAGCCTTACCAAATATAAAGCATTGGTAAATAAAATGGTTTTAAAGGGTACCAATCACCCAAAATAATTTTGCTCTGTTTGTTAGAGGTTTCATGTCGTTATACTATATTCAAAATATGGGCTTCAAATATTAATTCTATAAAGAGATACTGCAATTTCAATTATACCCTCTATAAGCGTAAAAGTGACTCGTGAGTAGACCTATGAGTAGACTACTCAACGCACCCGTACGCCCTCGCCAAGATAAAGGCTCGCGCGGAACCAAACTCGGAGTTCGGTTCCGCTCGAGCATTTTCATTTTATCCTTTATTTCCTTCATACTCATTAACTGTTTACCTATATAATACCAGAAAAAGTTCTTTGAGGTTGATTTTATACTTTCTAGCTGTACACAAATTATTTTTTCAGGTGATTGGTACACTTTTTAATGGTGAAAATTACCAAATACATGTTTATGAAAAAGGATACAAATAATTCAAGTAGTTGATTTGATGATGATAAAACAAAAGTGTTGAAGTATTGAAATATTATTTGTAAGTGGACCCCTAAGAAAAACAGCATTCTTGCTGATGATGGTGTCTTTCCGTCCCACAAATGATAAATACATGTAAATATATAAATAGAGTATCAAACTTTTAGCTTTTACTCAATGTTTAATTGTTGTTTCACCTGTCGACTAAATGTAATTTTACTATTCTTTCTCTACCTTATATCTAAGAAACTTAATTTGTATGCATGCAAGTGATATCATTGGATTGATTTGAATTAAATGATGATTAAAATTGATCTCCTCTCGATAAAGTTTTCGTCCTTTTGAAATGGTATTATAAGAGGAGAAAATAATAAACATTTGTAAAAGCAGACCTACTATATTTCTTTGTATTCCATTTCTCGGGTAAAAACAAATTACGCATGTTTTGTTTTATTGTGCATATACCACCTCACACTGGAGACCTCAAGTGAGCCTTTGAAAAAATAAATGAAAGAGCAACAAATTGTAGGGATTTGGCAGTTTCTTTGGCGGACAGAGTACGAAAGCGGTGTATGGTATGTCTGTCAAGATGTATGTGCTTTAATCGGACCTTAATGGGTGCAAGACTGGCGCCAATGCAGAAATCTATTTGCGCCCAATTGAAGTAAATAACCAAAATAGATCCCGTTACTCAATCCTGAACTAGCTCCTCTTTCTATAACATATTGCTCACTGATGATCACAACGACAGATCCTACGTAGGGCGCGATACGGCCCCTCTCAGTACAAGACCCCTCCCACCTTCCTGGTTAACATGGTTAATATAAGTTTAAGGCCCACACCGTATTTGGATGACTATCCGATGGAATTTTCCATGTCATTTTTCCAAATGTTCATAATTCCGGAAATGTTATAGAAACCTTTATAATTTTTAGGAATTACGAACCTTCTGAGTAATGAACCCTATTTCATTTTGGGAATCATGAACCCTTTTTCATTTTAGGAATTAAAATCCTATTTCATTCTCCGAATTATTATCAATCTTCGGATAAACGAACCTTTGGAATAAAAACCCTTCGGAAATACGAACCTTCGGAGAAATGCAACATCATGTTCGGTATTACGAATCCGATTTCATTTTCGGAATTATGAAGTATTGGAATTTTGTGTTTCAGAATTATAAACCTTCGGAATTACAAACTTTCGGAAAATATTCAAAACGAGTCCCCCATGGACTGTATCACTCCCAGACAAACACCACTAGGACTACATAGTACTCCGAGGACATTTGCCACCCGATAATATACCCTGGATAAAAATTTTCGAGAAAAAATATCCAATAGGAAAATTGCCCCAAGACAACAGCCCCTATAGGACATGTACCCCCTCGGTCAATTACCTAGGGGAATATTGTCCTACTCCTAGTGATAGTTTGGAGGTTATTGTCCTGGGGAATAGTTGTCTGGGACTAGTAGTCCGGGGATAGTAGTTCAGGGATGATTGTCTTAGAATCAGCTCTCTCTATACGTCAAACTGCAGGGGGAGGGGTTGGGGATATTGCATCCTTTTTCTGGGGGCTAAAATCAACAATCTCGTTATTAACACAATTTTCCCCACCAAAGTGCCGCTCAGAAAAAAAAAACTCCGTGTGAGATAAAATCATTAAGTTTTTAGATTAAAGAGAGATAAAGAGAGAGGGGGGATAGCCCCCCCCCCCCCACACACACACACACACACAACACACACGCACACCAACACAACACACAAAAACAGAAATTTTGGCAGGCAGAAACAGAGAGGAAATATCGAAACAGGAAGACAGAAAGAGAGAGAGGGGATGAGAGAGTGAGAGGGAGGGAGAGGGAGAGAGAGAGGGGGGGGGGGAGAGAAGGGGTGGAGAGGGAAGGTGGAGGGTATAATGAGAAAGAAGGACACACAGCTCGTTTTTTTTTTAAATATATATTTCAAATAAAAAGCAGCGACAGGCAATAAAACTCACAATTTCGCTTCCCCATTCTTCTCTTTATACGAGTCACTGGATGTATCTCCGAAGCTATGGGTGAATGAGGATCATGGTGTCTGTGATCCATCCTTAATCCGATAAGGATCATCAATTTGTCGCGAAGAAAAGATAAATTTATCATGCCTCTCATTAAGCCCCCGGACTACCCGAGAAATCTTCCCTTTTTTGTGTGTCTTCACATATTCTTAGCTTCCAACATTCATTTTATGACCTCGAGCCAAAAACAGGCTACTCATTTTCAATTCTCCTCCTTATATTATGTGATGTGCTTTGTTAAATGTTTGTATCTGTTCTTTTCCTGTTTTTTTTTTTTTTAGTCTGTGCATCTCTTTCTTCATCTCGCTCTCCATTTCTTGGATTTGATGGTTGTTACCACAGGACTGTTTTTCACTGGCGTAGAGTGGGTTCAGGCATTAACGCGAAATCGGCATCTTGGGGAGGGGTTATTACCCATTCATGACTCGCATTTGGTAAAACAAATTCTACATGTAATATCAATGATTCTGAAAATGAGAGATAAAAAATAAGAAACACATTTAAAGATGGAAAAATCTGGAAGTAGATATTAGAATAAATAGGCTATTATGAGTTTTTGTTACTGTTAGCATCCCTCACAACAGAAAACATGGGAGAGCATTTGTACAAAAAAAAAAAAAAAAAAAGGAAGAAAAGAAAAGCAACAAACTGAACAAAATTTAATTAAGCGCTGTTTAGGGGTTACCTGAGACATTTTGTTTTTATTGTGTCTTCACGATTCTAGGACAACTACCCCCTGGACAACTATCCCCTAGGAAAATATCCCCCCGAAAAACTACCCCCAAGACAACTACCCCCCTCCCCCAGGACAACTACCCAAGGACAATTAGCCCGGACAATTACCCCGGACAATTACCCCGGATAATTACCCCCAGAAAAAATTACCCCTCCCATAAAATGACGATTACCCCGATTCCCCCCCCCCCGAACAAAGTTTTAGCCCCACCCCCTCAGGACAACTACCCCAGAATTCGGAGGTAGTTGTCCGGGGGGATAATTGTCCGGAGGTAGTTGTCCTGGGGGGGGGGGGGAATTGTCCTAGGGGGTAGTTGTCCGGATACGTGTCTTCACTCATCCTCTGCTTCTAACATTCATTTCATGGCCTTAAGCTGTATTCTCTTTCAGGGGAGCGTTTCATGAAAGGAAGTTGTCGGATATTTCATCCGACAACTGTTATAAGCTACTGAAATCCTTGCATCTGATTGGCTGAGAGCAAATTTGTCGGATAAAATATCTGACAAGTCCTTTCATGAAACGCCCCCCAGTTCTCCTCCTTATATTATCTGCTGTGCCTCGTTATGTTTGTATCTGACTTTTTCTTCTTAAGTGTATTTTATATCTCTTTCTTCATCTCGCTGACTAGCTCTCTATTTCTTCGATTTGATTGTTGTGATACAAAGACCCTCTTTTTACCTTTTTTCATTTTTTGTCGTTTCTTTTCTATTCTCATTGTGCCCTTTTGTTGTTGTCTCTAGCATTCCCTCATTCTGATCTGTTTCTCTCCACCAGTACTAAATTTCCTTCCTTTTTTTTGGCCCTTTCTTTTCTTCCAAAACACAATGTCCCTCTCCAAACTTCCTGCCGTTCCATTAATGTTACTTCCACTTGTTTATTTGTGGTCAGTAACAATTATAATGATAATGATACTACTACTACTACTACTACTACTACTACTACTACTACTACTACTACTACTACTACCACCACCACTACTACTACTACTACTACTACTACTACTACTACTACTACTACTACTACTACTACTACTACTACTATTACTACTACTAATACTAATACTACTACTAATAATATAATGATAATGATAATAATAATATGATAATAATAATAATAATAATAATAATGATAATAGATAATAACAGTACTAATACTAATATTGATAAATAATAATAATGATTGTTATTATTATCATTTTTATAATAATAAAAGCACTAAGAAACATATTACAGTTATTATTATTATAAAAATGATAATAATAATCATTATTATTATTATCATTTATCAGTATTAGTATTAGTACTGTTATTATCTATTATTATATTGTTATTATCATTATTATCATCATATTATTATTATTATCATTATCATTATATTATTATTATTATTATTATTATTATTATTATTTATTATTATTATTAGTAGTAGTAGTAGTAGTTGTAGTAGTAGTAGTAGTAGTAGTAGTAGTAGTAGTAGTAGTAGTAGTAGTAGTAGTTGTAGTAGTAGTAGTAGTAGTAGTAGTAGTAGTATTTGTATTTCTTTGTTTTTCCCTTTTTATATCATCCTCTCTTTCCTTTGTATTTCTTTGTTTTTTTTCCTAAATCTATACTCTTCTTTTTCCTTATGTATTTCTTTGTTTTTCGTTATTTCTATCCTCCTCTCTTTCATTATGTATTTCTTTTTTTTTTAATCTGTCCTCTTCTCCTTCCTCATGCATGGCTTTGATTTCATTTAATCTTTTCGAAAACCCTGTTTATCACCTCCATAAACAGGGTTTTTAAAAGTGATAAAATCAGTTGATCACTTTGAAAAAAAAAAAATTTATTAACTACTTTTTCGCTGATAAACTTAGTTTTTCGAGTGATAAGCAAAATTTATCGAGAGAAACTCTGCATATTGAATGAAAAAACTGTGTTTATCGAGAAAAACCCTGTTTATCGGTGATAAACTAAGTTTTTCGAGCAAAAAAAAAACAGGTTTATCTTGAAGAACTAAGTGTATCAGTTGATATGCAGAGTTTCCCTGAAAAAAAATATGTGTTTCGCACGAAAAACTTAGTTTATCGGAATTAATGGGCATCATTCTAGCCACTTTATGTTTGCAACCTGCCTGGAGCGATGACTGGAATAGCGCCATCTAACAACTGTGCGTTGCACAAGAAGTGGGAGGGGGCGAGCAGCTGTAATCCCGTCCCATATCATAATAATTGCAGCTCGAATGAAAGAGTGAAAAAGAAACGTGTATAGTATGTACAAAGAGTAACATATATACTGATATGCAGACAAAGAAACACAAGAAGATAAGAAGACAGAACACACACACACACAGAGGAAAGAGAAAGAGAGAGAGAGAGAAGAGGGATTTGTGATGTTTATTAATTTCTGTTTTTATTTTGTTAGTATATGCTTTCCTTTTGTTTTGTTTTGTTTTATAAGGGCAATTTTGTTTGGAAGCAGATAAAGATCTTTTCTATCTCTCTTCAAAAGATAAAAATAGATGAAGAGACCCAATCGCCAATGTCTGGAGCAGACAAGTAAGCGGTGCTATATCCTTTCATTCATGTTTATGAAAAAAATGTTGCAATCTCCTGTACTTTTCATCCTTAGCTTTACCTTTCTGTATTATCACCCTCTCTCTCCTCTCCTCTCCAGCCCCCCCCCCCCATTCTCTCTCTCTCTCTCTCTCTCTCTCTCTCCCTCTCCCTCTCTCTCTCTTTCCCTTGCTCTTTCTCGGTCACAGTTTTTTTCCCTCTTCTCTCTCTCTCTCTCTCTCTCTTTCTCTTTCCTCTGTGTGTGTGTGTGGGTGTGTGTGTGTGCGTGTGTGTGTGGGTGTGGGTGTGCGTGTGTGTGTGTGTGTGTTCTGTCTTCTTATCTTCTTGTGTTTTTCTTTGTCTGCATATCAGTATATATGTTACTCTTTGTACATACTATACATGTTTCTTTTTCACTCTTTCATTCGAGCTGCAATTATATTATGATATGGGACGGGATTACAGCTGCTCGCCCTCTCCCACTTCTTGTGTAACGCACAGTTGTTGTTAGATGGCGCTATTCCAGTCGTCGCTCCAGGCAGGTTGCCAACATAAAGTGGCTAGACTAATGCCCATTAATTCCGATATACGAAACACATATTTTTTTCAGGGAAACTCTGCATATCAACTGATACACTTAGTTCTTCACGATAAACCTGTTTTTTACTCGAAAAACTTAGTTTATCACCGATAAACACAGTTTTTCATTCGATATGCAAAATTTCTCTCAATAAACTTTGCTTATCACTCGATAAACTATGTTTTTCATTGAAGAACTAAGTTTATCAGCGAAAAAATCTGGTTTTTTTCAAAGTGATAAACTGAGTTTATCACGCTTTGAAAAACCCTGTTTATGGAGGTGATAAACAGGGTTTTCGAAAAGATTAAAGGAAATCAAAGCCATACATGAGGAAGGAGAATAGGACAGAATAAAAACAAAGAAATACATAAGGAAAGAGAAGAGTATAGAATTAGGAAAAAAAAATAAAGAAATACAAAAGGAAAGAGAAGATGATATAAAAAGGGGAAAACAGAGAAATACACAAGGAAAGAGAAGAGAATATATAAAATGAAGACCCCTCCCCCCCCCCCTCCCGGCCACAAAAAAATACACGAGGAAGGAGAAGAGCATAGATAGATTACGAATGTAGTGGGAGTTTATTCCATAGGAGCTGATCAGCAGATAGAAATGATCGATCACCCCAAGAATTATGAGTTTGTAACTTATAATATAGCAATTATGTCCCAATCACCTAATATATTACAATAAAATCATCACTGTGCTCATTATGTTCCGTTTTCTAATTGTATACTAAAAGAATTAATGTGAAAGAAAACGAACGGTTGTATTTTTTTAACATGATGATAAGCAAGAAAGTGTCTTACAAATCTTTGATTAGTTTTAGTCAAATATAACACATTTTTTATTTTTTATTTTTCTACTGAAAGAAATAACTATAGCTTTTATTTTGAGACGAGGTTGACATTTTAACAAATTTTAAGTTTGATCGCCTCTAGGAAATGGGTATTTAATTGAAGATATCTATTATTGTGAAGGGCATCACTGAAGGAGTTGAAATTTGATAAAATTTGGTTGCCATGGTTGCCTACTAAATTTATAATCCATAAAATATTCAATGTTACACGGACGGACAAAATGCCTACTCGTAACCCGGGTTTGATCAAATTACGAAATAAGAAAGTCATGAAATCGTAATGAAGTTGTAATCAATCAAACACAAAGTCGCAACTCCGTGAAGTATCTTGCGAGCTCCACTCCCGTTTGCCCTGTACCCCAAAAATCATTTATTTCCATTTTCTCTAAAGAAAATATTCAAATAGAGTTCAGTGTCAAACATGCACACACCTTAGATATAAGCATTGCTCATATGTTTTTACACAAAACCTGAATGAAGCAAATTTATTCCTTCATCAGAAACTAAGAAAATGAAATTTTATGAATTTTTCAGTACTGATTAAATGGAAGAGAAGCTCGCAAGATACGTCTCGGAGTTGCCAATTTGTGTTTGATTGATTACAACTTCAAAAATTCATAACTTTCTTATTTCTTATGGGATTTTGCTCAAACTTTTACTCATCTGTTTCTCTCATTTTCTAGTCTGCTTTATACCAGGGTGGACTTTCCCTTTAAGTGTCTTGTGTATTCAAATGTACTTGGATATTGATATGTCAAGTCACTTAATAAATCATCACTCAGTAAATTAGCTTTTGATGCCTTTGCTACCAACATCTTGGACTGACCAGTCTCCTTTCTTGTGTTTACTTTAATAGATGCAATAACCACTCCCTGCCGGGAGGGTGTAACGATAATAATGATACTCACACTAATAATAGTAGTAGTAGTAGTAGTAGTAGTAGTAGTAGTAGTAGTAGTAGTAGTAGTAGTAGTAGTAGTAGTAGTAGTAGTAGTAGTAATAATAATAATAATAATAATGATAATAATAATAATAATAATAATAATAATAATAATAATAATAATAATAATAATAATAATAATAATGATAATAATAATAATAATAATAATAATAATAATAATGATAATAATAATAATAATAATAATGATAATAATAATAATAATAATAATAATTATAATTATAATAATAATAATAATAACAATAATAAAATTGATAATAATAATGATAATAACAATAACAATAAAATAAATAGATAAATAATGATAATAATAATAATAAGAAGAAGAAGAAGAAGAAGAGTTATGATAATAATACTACTAATAATAATAATAGATCTTTAAAAAATAATAAATGATAATAGAATAAAAACATAATAGAATAAAATAAAATAATATAACTAAAAAACTTTGTATGGAACTTAACAAGCGAGGGAGCAAAGACACCGAGCAGTAGATTTTTGTTTTTGCATTTTTAATCCTCAAAGATTTAATTTATGCACTTTATCCAAGAAAATTTCAAAGAAGCACTGCAATCAAGCGGTATAGAGTTTCGAATTCATGACAAACACTGAGTAACGGTTTTCTCAAATGGGGCGTCAAATTCATGAAAACTCAGGAGAATTCTCGTTGAGGAATTTAGGAAGGAAAACAAAGTTAAGATTTCTTTCAAATGTTGAACCTTTGCCAGTGGTATTTCAGCTTTATCCTATATCAGGGGAAAAAATAAAAAGAGGTTGATCAATCTTAGATGCCTACATGTATAGGAGAAAAGCATGCAACGAGAATTACATTTCTTTTCTTTCTTTCTTTTTAAAGTTTTAACTCTTTAAAAAGCAATTTTTAAACTATATTATAATTATATATATAGGCCTATAGAGGGGCGTGAAATTACAAGATCCTGAAGAAACATTATGTGAGAGAGCAAAGCGAGCAAGCTTTTGAAATTCATTCGCATGTTATACCCTAAAAAGACTAATTTCTAATGCAATGGACTATGCTTACTGGCGTATGTATAATCCTCCATATAATCATAATTTTTCTTCATTTTCTACCCTTTCTCTTACTCAAATTATGTTTTTCCACCCTATTCAAGTGCCCCCCTGACAAATAAAGCACACAGAACTAGATATAAGCCTATACCTAAACTTATTATAAGTTTTTCATATGACAATGCAGGGGCAGATCCGGGGGGGGGGGCGAATCGGCCGCGGCCCCCCCCCCCCTCAGTTTAAAACCCAACTGGCATACCTTAAGTATACAATTAAAAAAAAAAAAAAAAGCCTCCTTAATTGTGTACTTTTCCGGCTCCGGCCCCCTCTTTTACAAAATCCTGCATCCGCCCCTGTAATGGAATATGGCAGCCTTTGACAAAAATCACCCAAATTTGCAAGTGACTTCGTTTAAACTTACAAAATGTTTACAGAAGACAACAATCCAAGTACGTTTGTTCCAATCTGAATCTGCACCTGTATTTCATACGGTATTACTGTTATCATCATCATCATCATCATCATCATCATCATCATCATCATCATCATCATCATCATCATCATCATTATCATCATCATCATCATCATCATCATCATCATCATCATCAGGGGCGGATCCAGGATTTTTTATAAGAGGGGGCACACAATGCAGGTTTGTCAACTTTTGGAAAAGGGAGACCCGCATTTTTGTTCTCAAAATGGGGCCACAATACATACTTTTCTTTCAAAAGGGGGAGGGGCAGGGGCCGGATGTGCCCCCCCCCCCTAAATCCGCCACTGATCATCATCATCATCCAGTCATCATCATCACCATCTTTATGTGCACCCCTGGCCCGATACCTGGCTTGATGACACATTTGGCTTTCCATAGATGTTGCAATTGGACATCAATATTTGGATCAACAAAATCCAGTACCATATACGCAACCAGTCAGAACATACGGGCTTCTAATTTCTTTAGTGCCTCTAATCAACGTCATTTGATGAAAGTGCTATGGCTTACATGTACATGTAGCTACACACCTTTAGGCTGTCAGTGTATCACCTGTAATTTTGTGAGTTATATTAATTTTTCGTATCACTTGTCTTAGTTATTTGTGTTGTGGCGGAGCTCACTAATAACGTTAGCAGTAGCAACGCCAACGCCACGGCACTCATAGTCAGAGGCCTTTGCCTATGTGGGAACTTGTCCAACATTCACTGACACTGTTGCAGCAGTCAAAAACAGACAACAATTATAAACAAGATTACCTGATTCAGGGACTGTTCAACAGTTGAAGTTCAACTCTTACTGTGCCACTAATTTTGGGATTCAGAGTTGAAAGTGAAATTTTAAATAATTTTCCTCTCATATATGAATGATCCAAGTACGTAAGACTGGAAAACGGCCCACTGCACTGTCACTGATACACACAAAAGGCGAAAAGCTATTGAAGCCTAATCACCCTTAAAAGCTTTTGTGGAGTACAAGATTATCTTCAGATAAGCTTGTAAATGTATAAGTGACACCAATCTGGACACTTAACAAAAATTAGCCTGTCAATTTTGCCGTCAGATTTTACGAAAAATATGCATTGGGTAACACTAAAATCAGTGAATATTTGCAATTCACATGATTTTTAACATATCCTGTAAAAGATTTGTATGAAAAGTTGTTCAATTTACTGTTTAAAAATGACCTGTCCGGATAACCAACCTGTCCGGACACCCAACGTCTGGGTATACAGCACGAGCGATGTGTATATTTATGCAACTGTACATGTTGCAAAACTTCATCATGGAGGTTTTATCTCTTGAAATTCACTCCCTTGTAAAAAAAAAAAAACCGTGGATTTCACGGCTCGGTAAAACCATGGTTTTGCAATGGATCCATGGTTTTACCATGGTAATAAGGTGGGACGGGGTCGGGCTAACTTGGCACTAGGGCGAACTTGGCACTGCGCAGTGACTGTGTTTCAAGAGTTGAAGTCCACGCTACGCACCGTATCGTTTTTTAGCCTTAAATTTCATGTTTTGTATTATTTTACATCTTGAAATTTTCAACATTTCTTCTTTGCTAATCATTTTACCCATTGATATTAAATAATTTGGAATTTAAGTGTTTTGAAAAGTGTAATTAATGTGAAATTCAACAGGAGTATTTGTGATCAATTCAACTCTCTGGGCTCACTTGGCCGCGATTTTCCACCAAGGCCGAGTTCGCCCTAGTGCCGAGTTAGCCCGGATCCGTAAATTGGAACTGACTTACCATGGTTTTACCATGGTTTTGAATGTGATTTTATCATGGTAAAAGTTTGGTGAAACCACATCAGCAAGTCAAATGGTTTTACCATGGTAAATTGACCAAGATTTAATCCCCAATAACCATGGTTTAACCATGGTTCTGAATGTGATTTTATCATGGTAAGCTATGGTAAAACCATGGTTTTATCATGATTATGGTAAAACCATGGTAATTTTTTACAAGCGAGCTGACATAGAAAAATATACAAAAAGTATTTTTACTTCATTTTCATCTGATGACAATGAAGTAAAAATATTGTTTGTATGTCACTGAATTTCAAGAGATAAAACCTTCCTGATGAAGTTTTGCAACATGTACCGTTGCATAAATTTATACACATCGCTCGTGCATGCTATGCACTTGCTATGTAGTATATACTTGTGCCGGTGTGCTTCACAGAGACTTCTAGACGCGTGTGGCTGTTTCCTTCAGCCGGGCGATGGATACAGCCACACGCATGTGGCCATATGGTAGAGACACACGCTTGTGGCTGTATACACTGCCTTTCAGAAAATCAACCATAGGCATAGCAAATAAAATATCAAATGACTATCTGTCAAACTTACATAATGAATGCTTTAACTAAAGTCCTACAGAAAAAGAAGTTGGTGGAATTTGAAAAAGACAAGATAGATAGAGATTTAATACTATATTTCCTTTCGAACGAACCCCTTCCCAATGACGCGCAGCCGTGACACGACAAAACGTATGTCGAATTTTTATAAAAATCGACTTTTTGTTGAATTTGGCTTTGTACTAGATCTATGGAAGTGGATCCTGTTACCAAACACTTTTCAGAAAATCAACCATAGCAAATAAAATATCCAATGAATATCTGTCAAACTTACACAATGAATGCTTAAAGTCCTGCAGAAAAAGAAGTTGGTGAAATTTGAAAAAGACAACGTAGATTTAATACAATATTCCCTTCCGAGCTAACCCCTTCCCAATGACGTGGCGTTTTCGTTCCTTGAAAAAGGTATTGTATTACCGAACGTGTGCCCCTATGGGAAAAAGATACCCAACCTACCCCGATTTGAGGCCACCGGGATGACAAATGGGGGGGCACATATTCACGTTTCAACGGGCGATCGTGCATTTGGTGCGTTTGATGCTGTCGCTCAATAGACAGTAGAGGGCTCACTTCCCCGGGGCTTTTAAAATTCTACCGTGATCAATTTTCAGCTCGTCACCACAGACTCATCCAACGTCATCACCCAAAGATTACGTCATGTAGGAAATCCCAGAGTGATTTCCAAACTCTTCTTCAAATAAAAATCAGATTTGACCCATATCTCCTTTCAGTACAAGAAATAACAACAGTCATATCAACAAAACAAAACATTGGCATGCATTTTAATTTGACCGTCAACACTTCCGGGTTTGCGAGAATGAGCGTACAGGCAATCACGATCGTGATTTTTGCACCAAAAAAGTTCTCCTAGATTTACAATTTCTCTCTATTCTGCCGCATATTTTTATGGTTCGAGGTAAATTTTATTGAAGTTATGAATACTTTTCTGACAAATGCATAGCATTTCTGACCATCCTAGAGTTTTTTGTGAAAAGATTTTACGCCTTTCAAAATGACCTTCTCGGGCCCAGCTTCATCGAGTGCCCCTGCATTTTGTACAGTTTTTATGTGTTATCGCAGGACCCATATATTGTATTTCATGTGTGGTGGATCGAGCTAGCCTAAGTATGTGCTCACTTTGCTTGTGTCATTTTCACTAGGGTAAATTTAATAAATCTGACGGGAATACATTAGGCCAGTCCATTTGAATTCCATGAGACAGAAGTGAAGCTGTAATTTATATCAAAGTCCGAAGACATTTAGAAAGATAAGCAAATTTGTGCATCGTGACTTGACTTGACAATGCTTGAGAAGTTGAGTGGACAATCAACAACTTACAAGTTTTAAACTGATAAACAGTCCATAGTCTACCTTGATCTGGAAAGGCTTCCTACCCCCTAATTCTAACCTTAGACCCTAGCCTTGGCCTCCCTAGGATTCTGTTATCCCTTTAGTAAGACCCTTACCCTGACCATTTTGTGGACATGGGGGGGGGGGGGGGGGAGAGAGAGGAGGGGGTGCAAAACTTCAGTTTAAAAAAAAAAAACCTGTACTTTTCTAACATTTTTAAAGCTTTCCTTACGCCTCCGTGCTCTGGCAACAATTGCTGTGTGTCAGTTTTCGCACACTATCATGATGAACCAGATTAAAAAACTTTAACCTGAGAAAAATTTTACCTTAACCATACCATAAACCTAACCCTATTTTATTATCTAGATAATTCTATCTTTAAAATATTTTTAAAAATTGACACTTGATTATTAATAACTCAAAAGTAACAATTTAAAACTCATTTTAGGCTGAGGTTTCCACTTTGTAAAGTTGAAGGATGTAAAATTTATTTATATTCTCAAAACATTGCTCCAGTCCGATTTAGATTTTCACTTTTAGAAAATACATGACAGGCCCCAAACTATTTGTGTAAAGGTACAATTTACACTGTGCACTGCCATGATTGCAGCTGAAATTCTTTTTTTTTTAATCCTTAGTTGTGACTCATTAATGACATTGGATAGCAAAAGTTTGGCAGAAATGACACGTGCAATACACAATAACAATTGTCACCTCTGCATATATGTCGATAGACAGAAATAACCGTCTAGTATGGATAATTGTCCCCGCCGAACGAAGTTCGCGAGGGGACTATGAAACGGGCTCCGTTTATGTGTGTGTGTGTCCGTGCGTCCGTGCGTGCGTCCGTGCGTGCGTCCGTGCGTCCGTCTGTCCGTGTGTGCTCAAATGTTAGAAAATGCTACTTCTCCGTCATTTCTTGGCCGATTTTGATTCCGATTGTTTTATCTGATAGGGCTGGGTGGGGGCTTCCAAACTTCTACACAGAATTTTGAAATTCATTATTCATGCAAATTTATGCAAATTTATTCAAAATGGCTGAAGGTTCATAATGTTTTCATGTTTTATATTTCAGTTGTATACATGCATTGTTGGTATTCTCTTCTTTTGAATGCAGTAACATTATTATTTTATTCACAAAAAGTTTTTCACTGAAGTTTTAAGGTTCAGGCTAGTTAATTTCCACAGATCTGCACTTCCGGCTGGGACATTTATTACGCATTGCGTAATCTCAACCTTCCCCAGACGGTCAGTGGAACAATATACAACAGACCGAAGCTTTCGGTCTAATATTTTGGAGCACCTTCTAGATGGAAGGGGATCAGCAAGACTTAAAATTTTGGCCCTCTTGTCTTTGGGCACTATTGTCTCCAACTTGGCCACTCTGGTTCTCATCACTAAGACGTAATTACTCCCCCCCCCCCCCCATTGGTACATGTATCACTTTTTAAAAAATGTACCAGTATACGCACGAGTGAAGATTTTGCATGAAACGGGCAATTTTCAAGGACGCATATTGATGAACATGGAAATGTTACATGGATTTGAAAAGGAAAAAAGGAACCTGGTAGTCTGAGTCTATGTCTCTTTTTTGAAAGGGAGAGAAAAACACCATAACGTAGGGTCATATCTTTCTGAAAGAAACTGGGGACTCAAATAGCGTAAGCCTGACTCTTTGAAAATATGGTACTTTCTGTGAATATACACTCGAAAAGCAAAAGATCAGGTACCTGTAATAGAGCCCAATTTAATGTGGCTTACACACAAAGTGATTATTTTATGAAAATTGTTCTTGGAAGTGTGCAAAATAGGAGGTCATTTACTCATTTTCAAACCTGCGAATGATAATGTGTTACACCTTTGAAAACACTTGGCCCCACCGCCTCCCCCCCCCCCTGCCAAAAAAAAGAAAGAAAGATGCAAAGAACTTTACAAACAAAAATGTAAAATAAAGACTGTGATCAAGGAATTCCAAAATATCCTTAAAATTATGAATATAAAATATTAAACCATGCATAAGTTTTCCAATGATCTGTCCATAACGTGCAAGAACTTGAACAAAAACAATCATTGCATCCGTATATTTCAGATAAGTTTCAGCTGAGTAGAAGTTTATTACACATATTCACAAAATTACACTTCTTTGTACATACATGTATCATGTATTTTTAAAATCTTCTGAAACATCACTTCATTGCTAGTGCTACACTACATTTACTTTCATGAACTTCTTTAGGGGACAAACCTCCTCCCCTTTATCTGTTAGCAAGGACGGTTATTTTTGTCCTGGTATTTATTAATCAGATGTACATGTAATTATATATTATCAAAATAAAAAAGAATAAAGTCTTGTGCAAGTTCGGATCATACATCTATAATTGTTAAACACCAAAATTTGCTGGTTGAAGTGGCCTTCTGAAAATGACATCGTTGAGGCAGTTAACTGAGAATAATTCCTCATCTTCATTTTGTATCCATCCAGATCTCACATCCTCTCCTATCGTGGGTACCTTCATTGATAGAATAAGAAAATAAAAATAAAAGCAAGGATTATTCACTTAGCATTGCATAGAAAATGTCAATAAGAACAGTTATTTTCTCTATAACATTTCACACTCAACAAACCTCGCCACAAAATCCTGTCATTCCTAGAGTGCAAGGACATACATGTATTATGCTTAGGGAACTGGACGCCCCCCCCCCCCTTACAAAATCTGGGGCTACCCCTAGGTATTGTTATTTTGATGAATATAAGTCCATTATGGCTCATTTTCAGGGCAGTTAAGCATTATTTGTTGTTTTCAAATCCACATGTTTTCTATGATAAATACTGTGTAGCAGTGGCGGATTCAGGGGGGGGGGGGCAATCCCGGCCCCTGCCCCCCCCCCTTTTGAGGGAAAACAATGCATTGTGCCCCCCCTATTTGCGATTGTGCCCCCCCTTTTCGACCAGAAAACCTTTTTTTTTTTTTTGCTTGCTTGTCAGAGAATTATGGAGGGAAACTGGACCCCACAACCCCCCCCCCCCCCCCCCCCACCCACTGAGCGACTTTTGGAGGGCTGGTGAAAATTTTTTTTTTGTTGTTCGATTTAGGAGAATGTGAATTAACACATACTTGCTTTCTTGTTGAACCAGGATTGCTGAATAATGCCCTTTTTTGGTCATCTCCTAGTCCTAGTGATAAAGCAAGCCAAAGATGTCTGTCGCCATTTGTTCTCATTAAGTTCAACCAAGTGGAAGCTTTAGAGAGTTGCTGCAGAATGGGCTGCCTCCTGCAAAATATGAAAGGAAAAAAAAAAAAGAAGCAAATTAAAATCTCATCTGAGCACCTCCTGTCTATCATGGAAGAAAATCTATCCTGAATATTCATTAGATCATACATTTTAAACATGTGAACTATTCATTAATTAAGACTACGTCAATTCTTAAGACAAATACCTGACTAAAACAATTATTAATTACCTGACACAAATCATCAATTTTTCTATTATTCCACTTTCCTGTTTTCTATTTTACTTGCTTTCAAAGAATAATCTACAATAAAAAAAAAAGAAAAATAAATTACTCACGCGGACGCGCACGGACAGAAAATTTTGAAATGCTTAAAATTTGATTAAAAAGTAATTTTGAGCATTTCTAAATTTTGACGCGCGCGTATGTGCGCGTCATGATGCGCGTGCGGATTTTGTTGACATTTTATGTTGACCCATGACCTGAAGTTAATGTGTGTCAAATATGGTTTATTTTTGATGACTCGTTATGAAGATATGATCGATAATGTGATTTCACAAAATGGCGCCCGGATGACGTCACTGCACTCAAGAAAAAAAAGATCCAACAAGCAACAGAAAAAACAATTAAAAAAAAAAATTGCTTACTTCATGACATGACATCCCCCCCCCCCCCCCGGCACTGACGACATCATGCCTAAAATAAATCACACAAGCATGTCAAGAGGACCATTACCTAAATTCTTAATATGCCTGAATCTATTCTTTAAGACTATAGAGAGCACTAATCGCTTGCATAAGGACACAAAATCAAGTCAAAATTAAGACCAAAGCAGCACCCAAAGAGCCTTGTGTAACAGGGTGGGACTGGATTGTGTCGCCGACAACCGCGGCGGAGGAGCGTATGTCGCACCGCTGGAAATAGAATTCAGCGGCTCTCATGATCGAACTAAATTCGACATCTCCAAAATAATATCAGAATAAGTAAATTGAACACGATTGCATCAAAGTCACATCACTTCAGACTATCATAATATACAAAATCTAATTTGTGTTGATTAATATACATGACACGACTTTCATAATTTCAGTGGGTCGTTGTTTTACCGTTAAAAAAATGAAAAATTACCTCTGAATTCCCCCAAGTCGAGAGTTCGTCCGATTTCAGGAAAAACTCTAAGATGAAATGCTTTGTTATTATAATGAGGTCTATGTCCTCGTTCACATATCTGAAAAAAAATTATTCAAAGAAAAATGCCCCCAAGAAATTACATCATTTTTCCCCAAACCATATATTTTACTCTCAAGTTTAACAATTTTGAGACAAAATCATACCTTTTGATTATTCGATATTAGGACATTTTCTTACCCTTAAAATTGAATAAAACTACTTGCAAGTTCAGTAAATGAATATTCATAGTAGGGGACGGCAAAATTTTTGCATAGTTTCTATTCTTTTTTGTGATTGGTCATAAAAAAGAGTTTGGGTAAAATTTTCTTTGCATAATTTATCAATAAGATATTGTTTACAATCATAATCACCTACGTCACAAACAAAATGTCCGCGCGCGTAACCTGGGCGCACACATACATACGTGGGGGGGGGGGGGGGTGACGAGAAAGCAGGTTATAAGATATTACTTACGTTTTTTTGCCTCATTTTATGATCTTCTGCCCTGTGTTCTCTGTGTCAAATAGTGTGGAGAACATACGCGTAGTCCCACGCGTAGTCCCACGCGTATAAAAGCCATTTTAGGCGCTTAATTCTACGCGTTCAGTAATACAATGCTGTTCGGTAATACAATCCATGACTATACTACTAGTACAATCTAACTACCAATGGAATCTTGAAACCCGAATGCCTCCCTGTCCCTGAAATATGGCAACCCCTCCCCAGAATGAACGTTCCAATTCTGCTGGCAAAATAATGTAAGCGGCGATACACGTGGGGGGGGGGGGGGTTTTCTTGCCTGCCCTCCTAACGTCGCTCAGTGGAGGGGGAAGGTGCGAGAATTTTTTTTTCTCTCGCCTGATAAGCAAGACCATCAGCAGTTATTTTACATGTTTGGCGGGAAGTTTTATCATAAAGTGGGAGATTTACATGCTTGGCGGGAGAGCGGGAGGAAGGTCATGGTGGCGGGAGTCTCCCAACACGACGCTGGTGGGACGGTGGGAGAATGAGCATGGTGGTGTGAGACTCCTGTCAAAAGTGGGAGCGTTGACAGCCCTGTAAAAGTAAGTTATATAGTAAAAAAACATGTATATTTAATATAATGCACTCACTAACGCTTTGAAATTCATTTGTATGGGTGCAGTATTCACCGAAGTATCAGATGGTTTGCTGTTTGTCGTCACGTTGAGAACTGATCGTTGGCGAGTGAATCCGCCAGCCAATCGCATTCAGTGTACAAGTTTATGATTTCCACAAATCATTAATATTCATAGATTAAATGCTCATGAATATTTACAAAATTGGAGAGAGATGGATTCGGTCATAGATGATTCATATTTGCTTATTTGCTTTTACATATTGATCGATCGATGGAAAAGTCTGTCGACCAATCAGAGCAAGTGTTATATGGCGACCTTGAGGAACGTCAGTGACCATGATGTCGAGATATGGATACAGATTTTTGCGATCT
Organism: Heliocidaris tuberculata; assembly: GCA_025618425.1. NCBI lineage: Eukaryota > Metazoa > Echinodermata > Echinoidea > Camarodonta > Echinometridae > Heliocidaris > Heliocidaris tuberculata. The sequence continues at coordinate 29,444,888 of CM046844.1, read as the reverse complement.
ACAGTGAATATTTCCATCGTGTATTGTGGTCAAGTTGAAATTATGTCGTAAAATACTTTTGTCATCTACATGTATGTTATATCGATCTTGGGGTTTAAATATGTGCGAATTTGAGGTTATTTCAACTTTTGACTGTAGTGGAGAACCCCAACGGGAACGACCGTGGCTTACTTCGGTCTAAGGGAGAGGGATTCCATGAAGCCAGACGCAGTCTCAGCGGAACATATCCCCCGAACGAAATAGACTGAATTGGCGGTCAAAGTTTGCCCTGGCCTTGGCGCAGCCAAGATTTGGCGGCTGTTGGGCCATTCCTTCTCCAAAAAAGTGAAATTTTTTGGACAAAATTAAAAATGATGTTCAGTCTTGTTCGTTTTGAATAGTATATTCTTGAAGAGTAATATCTAAAGTTACATGTAGGACATTTTTCCAATATTGAAGACCCAGTTATGCTGATTTGCAGAGATCTAGTCTACAAACATTGACAAATACAATTAGATATTATGTAGATTCTACATTGGCATAAATTAAAGTTTTAAAAAAATCACCATACACTGTAGATAGACTAATAGTCATCTCTCAGGAAGAGCTTGGATAGTTGTTTCAACTATATAGTGAAACCACACTCTTCCTAGGTCCCTTTGGCTTTGCAAGTAAAGTTGAAGGAAATTAGAAAATTTGTCTAAGCATTAGCCTATGAGATAATAATTAACATACATACATGTACATGTAATTAAGTAGATCTAGATCTAATTCTTATGGGGCGCAACATTAATGTAAACCATTAAGAAATAGTCGAGGAATTTAGGAAGACAACCAAAAGTTTTCATTTCTTTGAAATTTTGAACCTTTGCAAAAGCGAAATATAGACTCAATCTTATATTGGGGTGCAGTATTTAACAAGAGGATGATGAAACTTATTTGATAGCAAGCAAAGCATAGAGAATTATATATCAATCTGGAGCCCTTAAAGGAGAATGAAACCCTGGGGAAATATCCATTTTAATGAAAAGAGAGAATAGAGAGAAGCAATTTAAAAAAAGTTCCATCAAAATCGGTTACAAAATGAGAAAGTTATGAAAGTTTGAAAAGTCTCAATTTACTTTCTGTGGCGATCCTCAAATTGGCAATGTTGCTTCAAAGTGACAGGTTTAGTAGTACAACTCTCAATATGTTTTGGACACAAAATTTCATATTTTCTTTATTATCTCTAAAGATGCTGCTTGTCTTTTTGTGAACTCAACATATAGTGTGTCAAATACATTTTCCATGATATATCTTGAGTTAAGAAGGAGACAAGCTGCACAAGCTGCACCAGAAATGGGGAAAATATGAAATTTTGTGTACAAAACATATGGAGAGTTGTACTACTAAACCTGTCACTTTGAAGCAACATTACCAATTTGAGGATCGCCATAGAAAGTAAATTGAGACTTTTCAAACTTTCATAACTTTCTCATTTCGTAACCGATTTTGATGGAACTTTTTTAAAATTGCCTCTCTCTATCCTCTCTTTTCATTACAATTGATTTTTCCTCAGGGTTTCATTCTCCTTTAAAACACTATTTCCTATACTGGGAAGCGAAATTTCGAGATCCTGGAGCAATATTGTGCAAGGAATCAAAGCGACCAGCACTAATGTCCTTTTTAGCTCTTTGGTGCATGTTTGTCTATTGCAGAAAATATAAAACAGACTTCACACAAGAATGAAAAAAAGTAATATAACAAATACATTGTTGCAGTTGTTACATTGTTACATTTAAATGCAATTGTTATGTTTGTAAAGGAATTAATATCTTTTACTATGTAAATTTTGTAGAGGGGCCAGGTTTGACTAGCATTTGTGCAATTTTCTGGTCCCATTTACCAGCTATTATCATACAGTATGTTTCAATCCTGTAACAGTATTTACTGTATGACATCTTGTACACAAGTCACATGATGTTATTGTTGGTGAATAAAATCAATCAATCAATGAAATACATGTAAATGTCTGGATGCAAATTTAAACTTTTTTTTCTCTCTTAAGGAAAGATGAAAAAGATTCAAACATACTTGTATTTTTCAAAGTTTTCTTTCGTAGTTGTTGAAAGAAAATGCTTTTTATATAATTTAATTTTTTGAACTGGTCTACAATTAATCTTTTTTTTATATGAAAACACCATTTATCCTTTGTTAGATAATTTCTTCCTAAGTCAGAGCTCTGTAAATTAAAAACAATCCTGAGAATGTGTGTATAAAAATTATATTCTTATCATATGACACTCATAGCTACATATACATTGTGTAATTGTATGTCGTGTGTTTCTACACTGTATTAAGTAATACCACCACCTCTGGGGACTTGATATAAAGTGTTTGATTTCAGTTTGATTCATATTCCCCCAAAAGGTTATGAAATTGATTATCATACATGTGCTATATAATGTATTTTTGTCCCCGCCGAACGAAGTTCGCGAGGGGACTATGAAACGGGCTCCGTTCGTGTGTGCGTGTGTGTGTGTGTGTGTGTGTCCGTCCGTCCGTCCGTCCGTGTGTGCTCAAATGTTAGAAAATGCTACTTCTCCGTCATTTCTTGGCCGATTTTGATTCCGATTGTTTTATCTGATAGGGCTGGGTGGGGGCTTCCAAACTTCTACACAGAATTTTGAAATTCATTAATTATGCAAATTTATGCAAATTTATTCAAAATTGACGAAAAATGCTACTTCTCTATTTCACATCGGATTTTGATTCCGATTGTTTTATCTGATAGGGCTGGGTGGGGGCTTCCAAACTTCTACACAGAATTTTGAAATTCATTAATTATGCAAATTTATGCAAATTTATTCAAAATTGACGAAAAATGCTACTTCTCTATTTCACATCGGATTTTGATTCCGATTGTTTTATCTGATAGGGCTGGGTGGGGGCTTCCAAACTTCTACACAGAATTTTGAAATTCATTATTCATGCAAATTTATGCAAATTTATTCAAAATGACTGAAGGTTCATAATGTTTTCATGTTTTATATTTCAGTTGTATACATGCATTGTTGGTATTTCTCTTCTTTTGCATGCAGTAACATTATTATTTTATTCACTAAAGTTTTTCACTGAAGTTTTAAGGTTCAGGCTAGTTAATTTCCACAGATCTGCACTTCCAGCGGGGACATTTATTACGCATTGCGTAATTTACTCATTCACTTGTTCCTTATTGTTGTTAACTTTAGTCAGTGCTTTTGTGCATTTTCAAACATGTTGATTTCTTTATCATGAAGGCAGTCTTCTGTGTATATCTAGTTATCTACATGTATGTATTATAATTATGCATGTAAACAGAAAAATATCATTATTATTATTATAATGAATAATAAAACCATTGAATTGAATATGATCCTTTCCTGTAGTAAACTCAGTGGGATGCTTCCATAGAGTGTGCCTTGAACAGATTCCTGCACACACAACAAAGCACTGCAGTGGCATGCCACTCCAAAATGGCAAAAGTAGCTCCTCCCTGAAGCAACTCACAGGGGAAGCAGAACAGAATGACACCAAATGGGTGCACCCAGCAACAGATGCAGTCGGAGACAGTGAATTGGTAGTTGACCATCAGATGAATGAGATAGGACAGCCTTACCATGAAATCCAGACTGCAGAAACAAAGCCCCATGTTGGATGCAGGGATAAGGTATAGAATTACACTAGTTGGTCAATCTGTAAGGTAATATTGTTCATATTAGCAATGCTGATAGTTATGTAATATTGGATAGATTTGAAGACAGTATAAGGAATTATTACCTGTACAAGGCATTTTAGCTGCAAAATAAAAAGCCGTATTTTGCACGCTACTCCGAATCTGTTACCGGAGGGGGCAATATTTTCCATATTGCCCTCTTCCTGGTTTTCCCCATAGACCACTGTACTAAAAAAGAGGGCAACATTTTGCCATATCTCAATTGCATATATGCACAGTATTGTCTACGGTTTAAAAGTGTACAAATGCTTAAACAATGGGTATCAGTGGTAACACTTTACGTCACATTCGCTTGGCCCAGATTACACACCTTTATGAATAACCTGAAATCAGAGGAACTGTCAGGCAAACAGACTTGTTTGTTATTGCAACAAAATAGGCTTAGACATGATATAGGTAATAATAATTTGGATGGCTCCATTCGGTGAATATTGAAAATATTGCCCTTAAAACAATCATATTGCCCTTATCTTCAACTCGGGGCAATATGATTCTGTTGCAGGCGTTATATTCTGATATTCCCCTCAAGGTCAGTCAATATTATATAAGTAAATAGACAATTCAGAGACAAGTCCAATATTGCTGGATTTCCTGTATTGGCCGAATGATATGATTCCAAGATAAAATAACATCTGTTAAAGTGATTTTTCACATTTGAAAGTTATACATGTATATTTGACATGATCTGATGTGCAAAGTTAGCACATATTTAAAGTCTGTGTTGATCCATTATTTTCACATTCTTCCATACATGAAACTCATAGGCCGGAATTCACAAAGGTGGTTTCAATTCAGACCATGGTTTATGCAGATTTCGTGGTATAAATACGCTTGATTTAGCGCATACACTTAAAAAGATCCAATAATGAATGCGCGCCGGTCACGCTTGGTTGGCAAAAGCGCTAAATTTACGCTAGTTGCCATGGTTCAGACCATGGTTTATGTTAATTAATTTAAATAAACCATGGTCTGAATTTACATAAACCATGGTCTGAACCATGGCAACTGGCATAAATTTAGCGCTTTTGCCAACCACGCGTGACCGGCGCGTGTTCATTATTGGATCTTTGTAAGTGTATGCGCTAAATCAAGTGTATTTATACCACGAAATCTGAATAAACCATGGTCTGAACTGAAACAACCTTTGTGAATTCTGGCCATACAGTGTTAATGTATGGTGCTCATCAATTTAACAAACAGTAAAAGTTGAATTTATACAATAGGTGACACTGAAATATCAAGAATGTGGGAAACGCCCACATACTACCTTTCAATCAAAGTAGCTGGAGAAAATTTCATATTGTATTTTTCAAATATAACAACAAATACTTGCAAGGCGCACCTTGATGTGCATAGTCATTATTTAGGCTTTTGAAGGCATCTTCATTCAGGTATACTATAAAGCATATCATTTAAATTTGTGCTTTCCCCTCCCACTTTTTAATATACACAGGGTTCTCTCCAGTGCATTTCACCCTTGTTGCTAATACCAAGTAAGGGGGACTTGAAAATCAAAAATACCAAGGCAAAATTTCCTTGACAATGCTACGAACTTCGTTTTTGCATCCTTCCAACCTGCAAAGTTGATTTGGTCTTCCTCAATAAAATAACCGCCACAGGATGTTACAAGACCATATTTCACTCTGTTTGGTCCAAGGGTAGACAAATTCCTGCCAAGAAGCCTGCATATAGCATCCGATCGTTTGTGTGTGTGTGTCTCTCTCTCTCACTGTCGCTTTCGTATACACCAATTTATCTTTGTTACATCAACAGCTCAACAAGTCTAGTTGCCCTGAGAAGACAGTCTATATGGTGAGCGTTGCTACGTTGGTAGTTGTCTGCTGCTCTATGATGTCTTTCCAATGGTTTCTTCCTTACCTCTACACTGCCTATCTGTCTATCCTCTTACCAATCCGTGCCTACAAGTATACCCATATGAAGTGGCAATTCTTCCTAGCTGACTGGTGCTATGTCGCAAATGCAATGAGTCTCTTATACCTGTGGTAAGTATCCGTCAAGATTTATTTTTCAGCATAAGCTGTATGTACAGTAGTTGACAGCTTGTGGTCTGAAAGTCCATTAAACCCATCAACAAATTGTGTTTTGATCTTGTACAAAGCAAGCTGAAGGAAATTGTATTTTTGTTCTCAGTGATTTTGTAAAACTTTGGAATTCTTGAATCATGCTTTGAAAGATGCCTTATATTTGAATGTGTAGACAAAACTTAAGAAATGTGGCAAAACTGTTATACCTGACTGTGTTTTTAAAGAATGTTATGCTGACCATAGTTCATTTGGCTGGTTTTGCATCATTTTATTCGAGATGTTAATTGATATGAATTGGAGGCCTCAAATCTGTATATATACATTAATGTCCTAACAACATAAGTCTTTTTGAACAAGCCACAAGATTTAGTTCATTTGCTCTCTAAATTATCAGGAATAACAAGATATGAGCTATTATTACAGGAATACAAAACATTCCTTATTATATACCACAATGTGTCAAATGTTTAGGGTTGCTGAGCCTGATGTACATCTGTAGGGCTTCTGATCATGTAATGTGCATTTAGCAAAGGATGAACCTTCAATGAACATGTACCGTAATGTCACCAGTCGTGGCGCACCCTTGTAATACAGCTCCATTGCTGCAACGCCATGTGTCAACTGCCTTAAGGCCACCGCACACCTTACGATCAGTCTGCGATCCGATTTCAGAAGAAAATGTAATATTTGACAAATCATTTAAAAATTGAAAAATATTTTTGATTGAGGGTCTGAATAGTCAAACAGATAGTAAAATCGATAATATGGCCTTTGCCGAGTTTTCGAGTCGGTGAAATGGCCAAATCGGCTCCGAGTCGTAGTGACGTCACAAAAATCGTACGACTGCCTACGATTTGAAACTAATTTTGCCCTTATTCCCTGTAGAAAGCTGACAGCTCACCAAAACCCTATGTTTAGTATTTATATTACTTTTCAGAACCTGAATAGGATAGATTTCCTTTGTTAAAATGCCAGTATTTAATACCATAGTGATTTATTTCACAAATCGGATCGCAGACCGATCGTAAGGTATGCGCTGGCCTTTGTCTTTCCAGAGCAAAATGAATGAATGCTCTTGGCTCGCAGATATTTGTACCAGAATAAATAGGAACAACTATACGGCGTTTCTCTCACTGCAGCAGATCGCGCAAAGAATGAGGGCAGGCAAAGTTAGTTTCCAAAGAGAATTATCCATGGGGCCTTTTTATGTTCTGCTAATTCTAATTAGTATTACGTGGGGAAAGTACAACATTTCAAATGATTTTAAAGGAAACCAAAACCCAAGGAGAGAATCAATGTTATTGGAAAGTGAGAATTCAGAGAAGCACTTTACAAAAAGTTTCATTAAAATTGGTTAAAAAATGAGAGAGTTATGGAAGTTTGAAAAGTCTCGTTTTACTTTCTATGGGGATCCTCAAATTGGCAAAATTGCTTCAAAATGGCTGATTTTGTGAACAACTCTCCATTTAGATGTTCTCTGTAGGTTTCCATGGTGAGTGAGTATTCTCAATTGAAGGTTTTCGGTAACACCATGTGGGAGCCTCTGTGAAAAGGCTGTTGATATATATTTTCGTGAAAAAATAACCCACTTATGGGGCGTTTAGAGGAATTTAGGAGAAGTGAAAGGAAAGGAAAGAGATGGAAATGGAATGAAATTAAATTAAACACTTACACAAGACTATTTTTGGTTTTTGTTTTCGGTGTTTGTACACCAAAAATGAAGTGAAATGGAAAGAGGAAAGAAGAAAAAGGAAGAAAGAGTGATCGAGATCAGGAAAGTTCCGAGTAGGTCACAGAAGTTTGGAGAGAGTAGTTCTGAAAAGAACTGTTTGTATTCCTCTGTAGAGTAGTTCTGAAAGAGAGTTTCTGAACTATGGTATTCTTTCGGTAAAGGAGTATATCTGTCTCGACGCGTTTCGATGAAGGGAAATGCTACAGTCATCATGGAACGGCAAGAATACAACAACAAAATACAGGAACTACTTGACACACCAACCTACACCAAACTGTCGAGAGATCCTACACCAGCTACGGAAAGGAAGATCAACGGGAAACTCCTGGCACTTCAACGAGCAGACGTCCTTCCCAAGCCACTCTACTTCAAGCTACGTTCTTCTGCATCGACATGTCCTATTCTGTTTGGACAGCCCAAGATACACAAAGAAGCAGCTCCACTCCGACCAATCGTTTCCACGAGAGGATCTCCGACATACAGTACAGCTCGCCACTTAGCTACAATACTACAGCCACTGGTTGGAAAGACAACTCACCACATCATCAACTCTCAGGACTTCATTGAGAAACTAAACCAGGTTACTATCGGTCCGACTGATATCCTGGTAAGTTTCGACGTTGAATCTCTTTTCACCAGTGTTCCAGTTCCAGAAGCCTGCGACATCATCAAACAGAGACTACAGGAAGACAACACCCTTGCCGATCGGACAGCCATGTCTCCTGATCAGATACATGATCTACTTCTCATGTGCCTCAACTCCACTTCCTTCCAGTGGCGAGATTCCTTTTACAAACAACAACAAGGCGCAGCGATGGGGTCTCCTCTATCCCCCATAGTTGCCAATATCTACATGGAAGAATTCGAAAGAACAGCACTTGAGGCAGCAACACTCTCACCAAAGCTTTGGGTTAGGTATGTGGACGACATCTTCGTAGTGTGGCAGCACGGCAGATCTGACATCGAGGACTTTCTTCAGCATCTCAACCATCACCGTCCAAGCATCAAGTTTACTATGGAAATGGAAAAGGACCAATCCCTTCCATTCCTGGACGTACTCATCACAAGGTCAGCAGCCGGGAATCCATCTCACCAGGTTTATCGTAAACCTACACACACAGACAGATACCTGAACTACACATCTTTCCACCACCCGTCGGTTCTTCAGTCAGTGTCTAGCACACTCATCCGGAGGGCACACGCAATCAGCGACCAGGACCATCTTCAACAGGAGCTGCATCACATCAAAACAGCACTCATGACAATCAACGGTTACCCAGCCCACAAGGTGAAGACTAAGTTACCTCGGGCCCGGGCCCCAGATCCACCAGCGCTGGCCACGGTCGTACTCCCATACTTAGGCCACACATCTCACAAAATACAACGCATTCTCAAGAATGTCAGCATCGAGGTTAGACACCGTTCTTTCAGCAAACTTGACTCGACACTCTTCACCCACAAGGACAAGAAACCTACAGACGCCTACCCGGGAGTTTACAAGATACCATGCCAATGTGGCAAGGTGTACATCGGAGAGACAGGACGCAGCCTCAAAACCAGACTTAAGGAACATCAGACCAGCTTTAAACACAGCGATTGGGATAAGTCGGCAATTGTCAAACATGCCCAGCAACTCAATCACCCTATCGACTGGCCCAATACGAAACTCATCACCTCCATCAAACACTGGCACACCAGACGAGTTCGAGAAGCCATCGAAATACAACAACACAACACAGTACCACAGGACAGCGGACTAGTCATCAACGACATTTGGCGACCTCTCCTAAACAGACGTACATCACAACATTAAACTACATTACCCCCCCCCCCCCCAAACACAACACACTACTTCACGCCAATCGATAATCTCTAAACAGATTAACGGACCCGACAGGAAACGACTAACAATAGACTCAGACATTTGCGCGGCAAACTTCCGACACAGACACACATTTAGACCACGCAACCGCAAGCCACGCCCACTTCCGTTAACGGACCAATCAGAGGCCCGGAATGGCGAACACGGGCTCGCACAGTAACGGTACCCCGGTCCGCATAACTGCATAAATACTCGCCGCACTGCAGTTTCCGAGAAACCTTCGTACAAAACACGAGCAGGTTTGTCAGGACGGTGCCAATTTAGAACCGACAGGACTCGGTAACCTGGCATGATACTATTTTATCTTTAAAGAAAATATATATATATATATATATATAAATATATATAATATTATAACTTTTTAAAAAATACAAAAAAAAGAAGAGAGAAGTCAATTATATTATTCAAATGATTAAATTTTGTTTAAAAAAAAAAATATATATATAGTTGGTGATAATAGTCAAAATTGACTGATTGCCATAAAACACTAATCAACAACAACAACGTTTTCCTCGAGTTAATCTCCTGACGATGAACAGAGCACACTGTTCGAAACGCGTCGAGACAGATATACTCCTTTACCGAAAGAATACCATAGTTCAGAAACTCTCTTTCAGAACTACTCTACAGAGGAATACAAACAGTTCTTTTCAGAACTACTCTCTCCAAACTTCTGTGACCTACTCGGAACTTTCCTGATCTCGATCACTCTTTCTTCCTTTTTCTTCTTTCCTCTTTCCATTTCACTTCATTTTTGGTGTACAAACACCGAAAACAAAAACCAAAAATAGTCTTGTGTAAGTGTTTAATTTAATTTCATTCCATTTCCATCTCTTTCCTTTCCTTTCACTTCTCCTAAATTCCTCTAAACGCCCCATAAGTGGGTTATTTTTTCACGAAAGAATATATCAACAGCCTTTTCACAGAGGCTCCCACATGGTGTTACCGAAAACCTTCAATTGTGAAAACTCTCCATTTGTTTTGTACACAGATTTTCAGATTTTCCCCATTATCTCTCAGGGTGCTCCTTGTCTCCTCCTGAACTCGACATATGAGGTGTAAAATACATTTTCCCATTATATATGTTGAGCTCAGAAGGAGATAAACTGCACCTTGAAAGATAATGGGGAAAATCTGAAAATCTGTGTACAAAACAAATGGAGAGTTGTTCACAAAATCAGCCATTTTGAAGCAATTTTGCCAATTTGAGGATCCCCATAGAAAGTAAAACGAGACTTTTCAAACTTCCATAACTCTCTCATTTTTTAACCAATTTTAATGAAACTTTTTGTAAAGTGCTTCTCTGAATTCTCACTTTCCAATAACATTGATTCTCTCCTTGGGTTTTGGTTTCCTTTAACATTTTCTTTGTCTTGCTACATGTAATCTCTGTAAGAGAGGCAAGATATTTTTTTTTGGTGTGAATTCATAGATTCTGTCACATATGTCAATTGTCAATGTCACATTCTTCAATTCTTGTGTCCGTGCCCAGTTGTTGATGTACAATATTTACATGGAGCTATTGCCTATTACAGACTACATGTACTTATCTTTCCTTTCCATCTACACAGCAAAAACACTGTTTAAAATGTCGCTGTTTAAAATTGTGTTGTTTAAATTTTAAGCAATTTATTGTTTAAATGACGGACCCTGTATTTTAAACAACCGCTGTTTAAGACATCACTGATATTGTAGAATAATCTTTTAAACAATGTTGTTTAAAAAGGTTGAAAATTTGCACTAGACGGGTTTCCTTTTCCTCTAAACACGGCCGGCCTTCATCATGGCGGATGACTTTGTGGTTGACATGTTGCAGAAGTTCCAAATGCCAGAGCTGATTTATACATTCAGAGGTAAGCATTTAGACTAAATATATTGTAATCTGATCGAGTTTATACTCAAGACATATTTGTTCTGCCATGACATCTATATGATGTCTAGATCTAACCCACAGTCACAAAATTAATTATGATTTAGCAGTGCTGTAGTCGAGTCCATCCCATCCGAGTCCGAGTCCATCCCGTCCGAGTCCGAGTCCAAGTCAGAGTCCGAGTCACGATGGAAACATCTTAAATTGCAAATTTTTTTACGTCACATTATTTTTGTTATGATAAATGCCTTAATGTGAACTCTCAATAACATAAATAGTTTCTGGTTCATTGAAAACTTCATTTGTCAGAGAATTTAATTTATTGTAAATTTTCTTAGTACAAATGCGGACAACTATAACTAGGCTTGCTCACAAAGAGTGATTTGTCGCCGTGACATGTCGCTTGGTGCTTAAGAAGATTAAGTTTAGTAAGATTTCCAGCTATTAATACTAAAAATTCTGACAGAAGGTAAGAACATTGAATTGGAGGTGTTGAGATAAATGTCTAAGGTTATAATTTTATCTTTTATCAATTATAGGTCAACAGAACAAAAAGATAACAGGTTGAATGCCATAAAGCCAGATTATGGAATATAAAGTTTCCAACTTTAAACCGTTTGACACTGCCCAAAATTATAAATTGATGATTTTGACTTTTTGCCACAGGAACAAAGGTTGCAAGTACAAAAACAGAAGATAAAAACTGTAGTTTATAATACTAGCTTGAAATACAAATGGATGATAATCTGTTTGAGACTGCCCAAGATATCCCAGGCTGGGGTCTATGGAGAAACGTGTGTTTGTAGATTAATCCATCTTCAAATGTTGATATCAATTTCAATACTTGTCTGTGTCATACATGTGTATAACGAGTGTATACGAGCGTAAAACGACTAATCTTAACGTCTATCATCTATTTGGGCACATTTTCGTACCGTTACGGCGATCGATGTTTTAAAGTTCATTTTCAAAATACTGCTCAATCGAGCATGGTGCGCGAAAATAGCGGGGTTTTTTGCGTGCCTTGGGGTAATTTTTTGAGCTAAAATTAAAAGCGGAAACGGAAAAAAATGCCAGTCTCGTTGCTGGTCTCGGCCCGATTTTCACCCGAGTCACGAGTCACCATTGGTAGAGTCCAAGTCTGAGACCGAGTCCTTGTGGCTCGAGTCCGAGTCCTGAAAAATAGGGACTCGGGACCGGTCTCAAGTCCGAGTCCGGACTCGAGTCCTACAGCACTGTGATTTAGACCTGCAACTTTGCAAGTCACCCTTCCAGCGTAGCGCAGCGCAGTAATTTTTATTTTAAGCTGCACACAGTGAACATGCGCGTGTGGGTCTGGTCCTATACTGTATGTGCAACTAACTTAAACTGTGCTGCACTGCAAAGTTCCAGGTCTACATCATAATTTATTTTGTGGATGTGGTCATCTAGACATGTAGATGTCACGGCAACACAAATATGTCTTGAGTATAAACTCAATCAGATTACAATATATTTAGTCTAAATGCTCACCTCTGAACGTATCATTCAGCTCTGGCATTTGGAACTTACTTGTGTACAATAGCCTTATACAACCGTGTATGTTTAAACACATCTGTAGGCCCTATAATGTTTGAAACAATTATTTTGAACAACAACTTTGCATGTATTTTTTAAACAATAGTTGTGCAAAAAGATTTAAACAACTTAATTTAAACAACCTAAATGTTTTAAACAATTGTTTTAAACAACAAATTTTTTTTAAATAGTGGTGAAAAAAGTTTTAAACAACTGTGTGTGTTTAAACAACTTAATTTAAACAAATAAAGCTGTTGTTTAAAAAATTGTTGAAAATTTTAAACAAGAGGCTGTTTAAAGTTTAAACAACCTTGGTTGTTTAACATTTTAAACAGTAGTTGTTAGAGTGACTTGCTTGAACAGCGTTGTTTAAACATTTTGAAGAGTTGTTTAAAATATTTTTTACTGTGTACATCATCAAGCCAATACGTGAAATATAACCATGATGAATGTAGTAAATTGATAATATAGCTGTACGTGTGTAACCATAAAAATCATCCAGAATTTGTGCCAGTAACATCTTGGGATAAGAAGATCAAAGATCATAGGTTGAGTACATGTGATACAGGCAGTGGATGGTACCAGTAAACCAGACCAGGGGAGCGTTTCATCAAGCATTTTGTCGGTGATTTTTACCGACAAATTTGCTCTCAGCCAATCAGATACAAGGATTTCAGTAGCTTATAACAGTTGTCGGTAAAAATCACTGACAAAGCACTTGATGTTGTTATTAAAGGGTGTGGTATGTGCAAAATATACTTTAATAAATTCATCGTCAATTTTTGTTAGACAGTGCCAAGCATCTTGGCAAGTCCAAATATATTTAGTACCTTGGTGTCCCATGTATTTTCACACATCATTATATTAAAAACTTAATAAACATTGAAATTATTATTTTCTTTGATATTTGGTCTGATCCCAGCTACAGTATCAATTTACTACATTCATCTTGGCAAGTCCAAATATATTTAGTACTTTGGTGTCCCATGTATTTTCACACATCATAAGATTATAAACTTAATAAACATTGAAAGTATTATTTCTTTGATATTTGGTCTGATCCCAGCTACAGTATCAATTTACTACATTCATTTTGGCAAGTCCAAATATATTTAGTACTTTGGTGTCCCATGTGTTTTCACACATCATAAGATTATAAACTTAATAAACATTGAAAGTATTATTTCTTTGATATTTGGTCTGATCCCAGCTACAGTATCAATTTACTACAGTCATCTTGACAAGTCCAAATATATTTAGTACTTTGGTGTCCCATGTATTTTCACACATCATAAGATTAAAAACTTAATAAACATTGAAAGTATTATTTTCTTTGATATTTGGTCTGATCCCAGGTACAGTATCAATTTACTACATTCATCATGTTTAGATTTCATGTACTAGCTTGATGATGTAGATGAAAGTAATTAGACCAAGTCCATTACCTGAGTCTTGGACTAATTATATTCAATTACATACATCAAATTTACTGAAATCTTTAATGTAGTCGGTAATGAACAAGGCAGACTTATAATAATAATAATAATGGCTACTTATATAGCGCTCATATCTGTCATGCAGTGACCCTCATGGCGCTTAGACATTATTACCCTGGTTATAGCCGAGCCGCCAAAGTAACGTAGCGCTCAAGCATATCAAGTACCCATTTACACCTGGGTGGAGAGTGGCAAATGTAGATTAGAGTCTTGCCAAAGGACCTTAGTGCCGTGCCGTGGTGGGATTCGAACCCCGTACTTTGTGATCTGCAGTCCGGTGACTTATCCACTAGACCACAACACCTCTACATCTTGGTCTTGCCTATACATTGTATGTGGGCAAGTGCAATCTATTTTGTTCTGTTTGTTACTGACCATATCTAAGATTTTAGTATATCTGGGCCCAGTTTCATAAAACTTGTCATCAATGACAAGTTGTAATAACTGTTATAAGCTACTTAAATCCTTGCATCTGATTGGCTGAGAAAAAAATTGGTCAGTAAAAATCACTGACAAGACGCTTGATGAAACACCCCCCTGATTAGCGTGCCGAGCTAACAGCCCTACTACAGCTCGGATCAGACGAAAATCTGAGGTAGAATGATATTTTTATGAAAATTCATGTTCAAGATTCCATAATACTTGGTAATGTATGGGACATATCTTGGGCTTGTCCATGTCTGCATGTATTTTGATGAATGTCTCTTTCCCCTTTTAAACTCTAATGAATAGAGTGTCACACCTGCTATGTCTTATTCTTGTTTTCATTTTGTCTACCATCCCTCCTGCAAACACAGGGCCGCCCCTTACAAATCCAACTTCTTCATGATCGTGTTCGGTGTGTCCAACGGTCCCGTGACGTGGTCCATCGTGCTCTTCCGCAACTGTCTGGTTCCACACAGCATAGAGCGCATGACGTGCCTCGTGATCCACCTGATGCCAAGCTTGATCACGTACTTGGTACGATGGTATCCGACTGAGACATCGCAGCACTGGTATCAAGACTTTGCAAACACCACCATGATGGAGATGGCTACAGGATGGGAGTTTCTATGGCTCGTAGCTGTACCCCTTGGTTGCTACATGTGTCACTTAGTAAGTCTTGAGTTTGGTGAAAAAAATACCTTGATGTAGGAGCGATGAGCTATGTATCCCTTGAAAGCTCAAAAAAGAGTTGTGGAAAGTGGAAAACTCAAAAAGAGTTCTGGTAACAAAAAAATAAAGTTATATTTACATAATTGACAGATTAGACAATGAGCTCCTGTTTACATTTGTTACTTGAAATATTCCATTTTGTTTTGAAATTGTTATGTTGGCTTCATAGCATTTTTTTCACTGCCTCTAAATTTCTCACTGTTACCAAATATTGTTTTTTTATTCACTTTATAATTATATTTTAATATCTTTCTCTCTTCTCTTGCAGATATTATACTTAGTACTCTTCATGTGGATTTTAGGGTAAGTATTATATGAAGAAGGGATATATTAATATCAATGTTTTCTTTCTGGTATAGCACGTATCACTTCATGATACAGTGTCCTAGCATTTCCAAGGAATCAAGGAAGTGCAGTACATGTAGGAGGAGTGCCTGTTTTGATATTGATTTTGTGTCAGTTCCTTTAAACATTACCTGCAAATGTGTAAAGCAAAAACTGATCAATCACTTGTATGGTCAAGAGCCTATGGTCAGTGACCTTGATGGATCCAGGCTAACTCGGCACTAGGGCGAACTCGGCCTTACTGGAAAATCGTGGCCGAGTGAGCCCAGAGAGTTGAATTGATCGCAAATACTTGTGTTGAATTTGGCATTAATTACAAATTTCAAAACACTTGAATACAAAATTATTTGATATCATTGTGTAAAATGATCATCAAAGAAGTAATGGTGAAAATTTCAAGGAGTACAGTTATACAAAACATGAAATTCAAGACTGAAAAATGGTACAGTGTGTAGCGGGGACTTCAACTCTTGAAACATAGTCACCGTGCAGTGCCGAGTTCGCCCTAGTGCCGAGTTAGCCCGACCCCACCTTGATATGGTTTAGCTTAAAGCTGTACTTGAATCCTTCCCAGAGTGTATTATCTTCATGTAAAGAAGAACTGATTAGATTAGGAGGTCAAAGAATACTGTTCTCAATGTCTCATATTCATGAAGATGGGCCCCGGGGAAACCTGGTTTGTTTAACTTAGTCCACCGATTTATGGAGTGCCAAATATCAAGCTCGCAATTCTGTATAAATAACTGTAATTCTAGAAATAATAATAATAATAATGATACACATGTATTAAGTTCTTGTATAGCTGATAATACCTGTTTATTATAAATGGAATAAATCCAGTCATGAAATGAAAATGAGAAAATGATCTCATGTTGACATAAATTTTTGTTCGTTATTTAGTTATGGCTGTTTTTTGCAAATGAGGTGTACACTTGGTGCTCAATAAATCAGGGGATGAAATAAAGATTTAAACGAATTCAAGATAAATTGAGTTCTGGTCATGAGATAAGATTGTGAAAGAATCTGTCTCAAAGGAAGCAGGAAAGCACGATGTCTTCATAAGAATACTGTGAGGTTTTGGAATCATCAAAATGATGACAAATTGGCTGAAAAGCACATGCACTGCACACAGAAATGGGTATATGGGACTGCAAACACATGTGCCATAGGTGTTCGTCCCAAACATTTTTTGCTATTTCTCGTCATGTTCTGAATTGATATTCATTTAAAAAACAATCCTTCTCAGGGGACATTTTTACTGAGATGTTCTTCCAAACTGACATAACAGGAGGGAGAAGGGTCACAAATTATTTTTTTCACCTTACCCAGATCTCATCCTTCTCTTTATCCTGAACTAAAATTACTACCAGCCAGTGACCTTCCTGATCTTAAATTTCCCTTTTTCATCAACAAGAGTAAAAATCAAGGAAATGTGACTTATTGCTTTAAAGCTCATGTACAGTATTGGTAGCAAAAAGGAAATTGGAAAGAAACATGTTAAATGTAGTCTCATGTTGTTCTCCTTGTATCAAAAGATATCTGTAAGAGATCATTTGGTATTCCATCTATGATTTCTGGTGAATTTCAGTGTAAATATCTGTAAGGAATGCTTGATCACTGCCATTATGCTAGGACCCTTCCACCCCGACGGCTCCCCGCACAGCAATCTTGGGGCTTCGCATAGAGACAGCGTGTGTGCACTGTGTGTAGCTACTCATCATGGGTTTTACACGTGTGTTTACAGTGTATAGCACAGGCTGCCTTTGTTGGGATTTTACGTGCCTGTCCCGGCACATAAATTAGTTTTTGCCTCTTATTTGTTTAATATTAAACTTTAGGAGGCGAAATCTTCACAGTGTCTTAATATTGCTAGTATCTTGCTATTTATCAACAAAAATTGAAGAAATCTGACGAACAGTTTTTGAGGGCTTACCAAAACTTTACATGACCTTTAAGCAGCTTTTCCCCAAATCAGGCATGGCTTTTCCAATTGTTTTCGTAATACAGATCTACATTCAGCTCTTCTGAGTACCTCAATAACTACACCTATATAGCGTACCAGGGAGATGGCTTCTTCTCTAGAGCTATCAAGTGTAAAGGAGGAAAGTAAGTACAGGTAGCATTAGCCCTTTAACAAGGCCTTGCGTCGGATTTCAGAAAAATGACTGACTGGTGTGAGGAGACTAACATGCGAAGAGTGTCAGCCACTCAGCCTTTCCGCTTTTAATATTAATGATAATAATGGTGGCTTTGTGACGGTCCCGGCGCTACAACATTATTACCCCAGTCAGAGCCAAGTTACCAAGTAATTGCACTCTAGCATATTGGGTACCCATTAAAACATGGGTGGAGAGTGGCTAATGTGGATTAATGTCTTGCCAAAGGAAGCTGGGATGGGATTTGATCCAGAGTCAACTAAATGAACCAATTTTTCATTTTTGTAAAATGGTGAATATTCACATTCAGTCAACGACATGATAATTCTGATATGCCTGTAATTCTGTAGTGAATTTTGAACAGTGGGCACATTTTGTTTACTTTTGTCTCGTCTGAATTATGTATAGTGCATATGCATGTAGTCACCCTATCTGGTTGGCCACATGCCATACATATACAATCATAAAATTATCTTTGAAACGGTAGAAGAATTCAATACACAACATCGGAAATTCAATTTCAGAGCTGTAACTGTAGAAAGGCCTCGTGGCTAATGGCGCTCACATTCTAGTCTTCTCACAGTCATCGTTTCCGGTATTGGCCAGTGGTCATGAAAGTAGACTAAGTTAAGGGGTACCAATCACAACAAAATATTTTGCTCTTTATGTGAGGGTTTCCATTTCGCCATACTATATTCAAAGCAATATCAGTGTCGGCATATTTTGTATATTGTAGAAGCAGTGTCAACATACATTGTTTCCATGTATGATTGTTAATGTCCTCCATACTTAAATGCTTTGCATTTTAAACATAAAAATTAATGTACAATGTCAGTGAAATTTCATAATAAATATCAAATAACAAATACCAAAATATGAGTGTCAAATATTGCTTCTAAAATAAGATATTTGTAGTTCAAATACATTCTCAATTCACATAAAAGTGACTAGCGACTAGGCTAGTCGACACACCAGTTATTGTACACGTTCTCATAAAATAGGCATGCACAGAATCTAAGTCAGACTTTGGTTCTGTACATCAGTTTTTATGTTGTCCTTTAAACTGTTAACCCATTGAATGCCCAGTAAAGGTTTTTGAGGTTGATTTCATAAATTCTAACTGTACGCAAATTATTTTTGATCCACTTTTAACCTGATTTTACTTGGTGCACTGATTTATGGTGCACCAATATCCACCCTTTAATATTCCATGCAATTTATTGTAATTCCGTTAAAGTTTAAGTTGAATTCTGGTCATGTGATTGCATTGTGAAAGAAACTGTTGGACAGCAATTGGGAAAGGTTGATCATGTCTACATAAGAATTGGTGTATACTGTGAGGTTTTGAAATTATCAAAATAATAAGAAATTGACCCAATCTAGCTGAAAAGCACAAGCACTGCACACAGCAATGGGCATATGGGACTGCACACACATGTGGCATGAATGTTCGGCCCGAACACTTCAGCTATTTCTTGTCATATTTCGAATATGAGGGCATTTGAAGAACAATCTATTTCAGGAAACATTTCTACTATGATGTTCTTCCGAACTGACATAAAAGGAATGAGAAAGCTCACAAATTGTTTTTCACCTTACCCAAATTGATTTTCACCTTACCCAGAACTCAACCCTTCTCTTTAAAATGATTCATCAAAATTAATTAGATCGTGAAATGAAAATCAAATATTGAGTTTATAGTGCCATGGTTTTTGTTTGAAGTTAGTGAATTTATGTTGATTTTTGTGGAATAGAGTGATTTTGTGACTCTACTGTTCAGTGAACTAACTAAACATGGACTAAAGTTAGTAGGCATTTATGAATACCAGCAATTGTTTTAATTTTAACATGTTGTGGTTCATGCCAGATACAACTAGGGATACAAGTATCAAATGGAAATGCATTTCTAATTCAAATCAAACTGTCCCAGTAGATTACTTGATTTTTTTTTGTTTTTGTTTTGTTACCATGTACCCTTTTTATTTCTTGCTTTCTTTAGGTTCAGATTGTTGGTGTACATGATCTTTCAGGGTGTGTATGCTTCTATAACCATTGCAATGACTTGGCTTTGGTTCAACTTCTGGATTGCTCACATTGTATTCCTGTGCCTTGTATTCACGATTGCTACCTACAACGGATCCACCTACTATCTGGACCTGTTCCCGAAGAAGGTCTACGATTCTGATCCGTATCGTTTGTGTGGAAAGTCACCAGAATGAACCATCTTCCTTCCCGACCTGTCCCTAAAGAAGGTCTACAATTCTGATTCTGGTATTCAAAATTGCTACTTACAGCGTATCCACCTACTATCTGGACCTGTTCCCCAAGAAGGCCTACAATTTTGATCATTGTGGATAGTTACCAGAATGATTCATTTTATTTAGGCCTGGGCCCTCTTGCATTAAAAGTTGCGTTTAATCGCAACTCAAAAAATTAACGCAAGTCCCAAATACGCGATCCTGATTGGTTGAAAATCAAGTTGCGTTTGATTTTTGGACTTGCGTTTAGACGCAACTTTTTATGCAAGAGGGCCCTGTTCCCCAAGAAGGCCTACAATTCTGATCCTTGTGCACAGTCACCAGAATGATCCATTTTATCTAGACCTGTTCCCCAAGAAGGCCTACAATTCTGATCCTTGTGCACAGTCACCAGAATGATCCATTTTATCTAGACCTGTTCCCCAAGAAGGCCTACAATTCTGATCCTTGTGCACAGTCACCAGAATGATCCATTTTATCTAGACCTGTTCCCCAAGAAGGCCTACAATTCTGATCCTTGTGCACAGTCACCAGAATGATCCATTTTATCTAGACCTGTTCCCCAAGAAGGCCTACAATTCTGATCCTTGTGCACAGTCACCAGAATGATCCATTTTATCTAGACCTGTTCCCCAAGAAGGCCTACAATTCTGATCCTTGTGCACAGTCACCAGAATGATCCATTTTATCTAGACCTGTTCCCCAAGAAGGCCTACAATTCTGATCCTTGTGCACAGTCACCAGAATGATCCATTTTATCTAAACCTGTTCCCCAAGAAGGCCTACAATTCTGATCCTTGTGCACAGTCACCAGAATGATCCATTTTATCTAGACCTGTTCCCCAAGAAGGCCTACAATTCTGATCCTTGTGCACAGTCACCAGAATGATCCATTTTATCTAGACCTGTCCCTACAATTCTGATCCTATGGTTCTGATCCATATTTTATGTGATTTCTGTTTTGCACTTTTAGTGTGTAGTTTTTAAACAGGAAAAACATAATCACTATTCTTTATAGTATATAGTGTGTGATGAAGTGCTACAGTGTATCTTCTATAAACATGAGAAAGAATGAAAGGCATTATTGCATGTATATTGATTCAGGGAGAGATAATCATTCCTATTATTATTCTTGATTATAACCGGTGTATGATGTAGTGCTATCTGCTATGAACATGACATTAAGGATGAAAAGAGTATTACACACACAAAAAAAAACCCCGGCAACCCACCCACCTGCTGTCGAAATGATAATTCAGGGAGAGGTTATTATTGCTATTACTATTCTTGATTATACATACACTGTTTGATGTGTTCTTTTCTGCTATGAACATGCCAAGGAATGGTACAGGGTGATACAGCATTCAACATAATCTGTCCAAAGTGTGAGTCAGAAAAAAGTACACTTTTTTCAATTGCTTTTTATTTCAAGATGAAGCTGCAACATTGCAAGTGAGTTTTGACATTATCCCATAAATCGACCTCTGTGTGCTCAACTGTGAGGAGTTGCCCAACAAAAATGGCACCAAAAGAACAAAAGAAACAGGGAGAATGGCTTTACTGGTATATGTCAAATTTTTTAAACCATAGGCCGTTATAGTAAAGTGTGTACTTTTTTCAGACTCACACACCGTATATTCTATAATCAGGGTTCTCACATACATGTAGAGTGTATGAAGGGCAAATTCATAGTTTGTTTTTTGAAAGTCAGCTGACACCATAGGTTTGTATCAGGTTTCGTCAAGGACAGCGATGGAGCATACAATATTACAGCTGACTGGTCACATAAGTGCGTGCACACGATAATCCCCACCTAGTTTATGACAGTATAAGATACGGTATTCAGACTAAAAGGGATGCTGATTCCTTATCAAGTTTTCATTCAAAGCGATGCTCAAGGTTATGTTTCGCTATACAACGATTCGTTATACAACATTTCTTTATACAATGTACAGACTATGAAAATTTGATTACTTATCATGTGCCTACATGATTCTTGTATAGCCATACAATGAATTTAGGTAGTCTGAACAGGGGGTTATAATGACATTCCTTTAACGGAACTCAAGATTTGTGCAAACTTTTTAGAGGTTGCTATTTCTTTCATAAGATTGAATCAGAATTTTGTTTCACAAATAACTGCATGTAGGTAGAATCCATTAAACTGTAACTGTGTGTGTGATTAGATACCAAATGAAATCTATATGAATTCATTTGTCTTTTTGCCTCATTGTTTTACTATTTTCTTCATCTACCTCATCATTCTGACCAGTAATTAAGTACAGGTTCTATTTAACATTTGAAATCTAATGAAGTCCATCTTGAATTGTGCACAACAAAGTTTTTTTTTTTTTTTTTTTTTAACTCTGAATGAAATTTGCTAGATACAGAACAATAAACCCATTATATTGGGTTGTAGCATTTTGCATTTTAATCTTAGATATTACTTGTATTTTTAAATGAATGAAATATGCATTTGTAGTTTGCAATCTCATATTTTGTATTTACTGTGTATTTTATGTATTTCGTATGTGGTACTAATCAGTTTTTTATCAATATTCTGATGTCTATAATAGTTCAGTTCCTGTATATATTTCTTTATTTCTCACTGTGCCATAATAATATTTATTATTATATATTACCTTCTATGATAGAAATCTGTATGATAAAACCTATGATCAGACTCACATAGAAACAAATAAACACTGTCCCCATATTTGAAAGTTTTTTTTAATTGTAGTTAAAGCAGTACATTTTAAAGTAGTATAATGTGTAGCATTATATAAGTAGCATGGGCCGCAGAACCGGGGGGGGGGGGGCTGGGAGGCTGCAGCCCCCTCTCACTTTTTTGAGTAGACACGTTTCGTGAAATCTTGGAAAAAAGGTTCGAAAATTGTCATTAATGAGTGAAATTGAGGCAGCCCCCCCCCCCCTTTCAAAAATGCTCCGCGGCCCCTGAGTAGGACTAGGTGTTGTGAAATATGTTTAGAGTAATTGCCAAATTATTGTTAAGCTATTTCAAAGAGGAGATTTTAGTAGAATAGAATAGAAGAACTGAACAGATTTGTCGTTTTGTTTTATAATTGTATAGCATGGTTTGATATTTTATTGCTTTTGTTTGACCTTTTAAAGGTTGATGCAGCCATATAAGGTCACAACATTTTGTATGTACCTGATACATTTACATTGCAATATAAGTATATATATATGTTTGATAAAGTTTCATTCTAAATCTGTGCGGTGATATGAATACATGTATGTTTACATAACCTGATATATTATGTAGCAGTATCATAGATACATTTTTATGTGGTACATGCATTTTAGGTTTACAGCTCTAATGTTACCATAAATGTTTAGCTTTATCGTCTAACTCTTATACACAAAAAGGGTATGGGAATTTTTTATAGAAACTTCATATAATTTCATTGCGAATATCATTGCTATTATTATGTATGAACTATGAAATGTTATGTCACTGGCAGTATGATACAATCATATGAGAAAAACTCGCACCATGCTCAATTTGAGCAGTCTGAAAAAAGAAAAGAAATAGAAATAGAAATAGAAATAGGAAAGATGGCAAACATCTTCACCGTCTTGAAATGAATATTTCACGCCCCCAGCACATTTACTCTTAAGCTAAATCCTTGACCGTTTCAATGAAATCATTCATTAAGGATCATAAGTATCTAAATTGGATATTACGATTACAAATATGAACCACGTCAGGGTTTCATATGGTCTTTGTAAGTCAAGATCAAGTCCCTGTGAAATATATCTCGCTCCCCTTACCCTCCCCCCCCCCTCTCTTTTTAGAATGATGTATGTCACCATAAAATATATATGTGTATGTACATATTCAAATTTATGAAATAGAATCTAAATTAAATGTGGATTTATATTTCTTATATTTCCAAAAAGACTTTTCTAGTTTCTTGTGTAAATATATGTTCCATTTTTCTCATATTCCTGTATCTCTCTCTCTCTCTCTCGCTCTTTCTCTTTCTCTTTCTTTCTCCCACTCTTCTCTCTTACTCTCTATTTCACACACACGCGCACACTCACCCACACACACGCATACACACTGTTTATCTGTTTTTCCTAGACTTCCTTAAAAGTTTTTTTTTTAAATAAGAGTACAATATAGCCTGACCCCTCTCATCCTTACTTATCTATACACTCGAAACGGCTACTTGAAAGGCTGCCACCGCACTTATCCGAAGAATGATGGACAACTGTTAAAAGCTACTGGTAATGTAAGCTCTTTTTGACAACCGTTATACCCTCCACAACCACTATCCATTGATGAAGGGGTGGATCAAGAATTTTTGTAAGGGGGGGGGGGGACATAATTTCAAAGATATCTTACAAGCCCCCCCCCCCCCAATATAAAAAATATGAAAATTTAATAATTTTATATATATATATATATATATATATATATATATATATATATGACTCAAAACCGTTGAAATCAAGTTTATTAGATTGGATTTTTATTTTTTATTTATTTTTTTTGTGCGTGTATGGTTTCAAAGAGTGGAATTAAATTAGATCGAGGAGTTGATGAGACATTTTGTGTTAGAGGTGTCGTGGTCGACTGGATACGTCACTGCTAGAATTAGTATTAAAACAATATTTCCACTTCTTTGTGACCCCCCCCCCCCCCTTTCTAGTGATGTTGATAAAGGTAGCGTGATTTAAATCATATGAAAAACAAAATCTGGGTCAAAGCCGAAGTAACACCTAAAATTTGACAGTCTAGGAAATCCATTGTTACATAAATACGACTGACTGATTCACATTTGGTTCATGGAAGAGAGAAAAAAAAAAATCAAGTATCATCAATGCACTGTTAGATTGGGAGGGGGGCACATGAGCCACGATACTATTTTTAGACCCCCCCCCCCCCATTCATAAAATCCTGGATCAGCAACTGCATCAGTAGAAAAGTTATATATATATATATATATATATATATATATATATATATATATATATATAATTGTAAGGAAATAACATATACAACAGCTTTGGCAACTCTCGTGGAAATAATTATAATTGTGAGAAATGAAAATGAGAGAATAATGGTTGCGTAGCTTAAATTAAAGGTCCCCAGAGCTGTCCTCCCTTTTTGAATTTTTGCAAAGGTTGAAAAAATTCAAAAAGGGAGGACAGCTCTGGGGAACTTTGATTTAAGCTACGCAACCATTATTCTCTCATTTTTCATTTCTCACAATTATATATATATATATATATATATATATATATTGTTCTGATAGTAATATTTCTTATCAAGTTGACAGAGTTAATTGTTGTTTCGGCTGAATGACTCAAAACCGTTGAAATCAAGTTTATTAAATTGGATTTTTATTTTTTTTTATTAATTTTTTGTTTTTTGTGCGTGTATGGTTTCAAAGAGTGGAATTAAATTAGATCGAGGAGTTGATGAGACATTTTGTGTTAGAAGTGTCGTGGTCGACTGGATACGTCACTGCCAGAATTAGTATTAAAACAATATTTCCACTTCTTTGTGACCCCCCCCCCCCTTCTAGTGATGTTGATAAAGGTAGCGTGATTTAAATCATATTATGAAAAACAAAATCTGGGTCAAAGCCGAAGTAACACCTAAAATTTGACAGAGTCTAGGAAATCCATTGTTACATAAATACGACTGACTGATTCACATTTGGTTCATGGAAGAGAAAAAAAAAATCAAGTATCATCAATGCACTGTTAGATTGGGGAGGGACGCATTAGCCACGATACTATTTTTAGACCCCCTCCCCATTCATAAAATCCTGGATCAGCAACCGCATCAGTAGAAAAGTTATATATATATATATATATATATATATATATATATATATATATATATATATATATATATATATATATATATATATATATATATATATAATTGTAAGGAAATAACATATACAACAGCTTTGGCAACTCTCGTGGAAATAATTATAATTGTGAGAAATGAAAATGAGAGAATAATGGTTGCGTAGCTTAAATCAAAGGTCCCCGGAGCTGTCCTCCCTTTTTGAATTTTTGCAAAGGTATATATATATATATATATATATATATACATGTAAATGCATTTGGGATTACCTTTATTGTGATACACACTCTCGAGTGAAGCATGTGTTGCCCTATTTCATACATGAGAGTCAGAGATGATTCTTAAAAGGTCGTTTTTTTTGGAGAAAATATTCGTTTACTTTACGATACACTATTGTACACAGAACTAAAAGATGTACCAGGCATGATGTTATTAACCGAATTCTGTATTACATAAGCTTTTGATTTCTTTAATTTCGGTAAAATCTAATGACTTATTTTATGACAATGCATCTTCTAGTGTTATAGTAAATGGATTTTGAACAGAGAAATTTGTTACAGGACGAGCGTGTCGTCAATGAGGACCTTTGTCGCCCTACCATTTGTGTGTTTTGTTTTGTTTTGTTTTGTTTTTTTACTTGTTAGCACTTTCCAATTCTATATCTGGCTTGCACTTAAATGGAAAAACAAGACAAAGACAAACGCCAAGCGTTCTCTCGCCTGCATCTCGCTATGCGAATGAGAATGTGAACTTTGGTCAGGCAGCTCTATTAGCAATAACGATGATGTTACATACATTTCATCCTTGGAAAATGAGACAATGCTCTTTGTGCATGCTGTTTATACTTAAAGGAGAATGAAACCCTTGGGGAAAAATCATTTTTTAATGAAAAGAGAGGATAGAGAGAAGCAATTTAAAAAAAGTTCCATCAAAGTCGGTTAAGAAATGAGAAAGTTCTGAAAGTTTGAAAAGTCTCAATTTACGTTCTATGGCGATCCTCAAATTGGCAATGTTGCTTCAAAGTGACAGGTTTAGTAGGACAACTCTCCATAATATTTGTTTTGTACACAAAATTTCATATTTCCCCCGTTATCTCTCAAGGTGCAGCTTGTCTCCTTCTTAGCTCAAGATATGTCATGGAGAAATGTATTTGACACAACATATGTAGAGTTCACAAAAAGACAAGCACCATCTTTAGAGATAATGGAGAAAATATGAAATTTTGTGTACAAAACATATGGAGAGTTGTCCTACTCTACCTGTCACTTTGAAGCAACATTGCCAGTTTGAGGATCGCCATAGAAAGTAAATTGAGACTTTTCAAACTTTCATAACTTTCTAATTTCTTAACCGATTTGGATGGAACTTTTTAAAAATTGTTTCTCTCTATCCTCTCTTTTCATTAAAATGGATTTCCCCAGGGTTTCATTCTCTTTTAAGCTTTCAATGAAGTTTATTGACCACTTGACTTTGACCCAGGTCAGATTTTAACTTGACCTGTGCCTTAAAGATAACTGTGATTTGATATTTCAAAGGTATTACAAAAAGTTATTACAGGTGAGGTGATTTTCACTGAAAGTTCATTGACCTTTTGACCTTTGACCTTGGTCAGATTCGATCATTTTCAAACTGGACCTGCGCCTTCAAGAGATGTGCCTGTGGTATGAATTTGGTGGTTCTACCTCGAATCCATAGAAATTAGTTATTGTGATTCAAAATACTTTTATTAACCTATCAATGTTTACAAAAGCTAGCTCCTTCTTATCTTACTGAATTGTTAACTCCATATAAATCAGAAAGAATGCTACGTTCCAGTGCCAAGTCTCTGCTTTGTGTTCCACAAACCATGACAAAGTCATACAGGGACAGGCCTTTCTCATACGCAGCCACGGAATATTCCTCTGATTGCGAGGTGAGTCTACACCATAGACTCGTGTGTCGACTTCTCGCAATCAGAGGCAGTGGCGGATTTAGGGAGGGGGGGGGGCGGCACTTCCGGCCCGTGCCACTCCCCCCCCCCCTTTTGAAAGGAAAATGTACACTGTGCCCCCCCCCCCTTTGGAACTGCTAACCCTTTTTTTTTTTTTTTTTTTTAGCTTGTCCGAGGATTCTGGAGGCAAAGTGGACCCCAAAAACCTGATAACCATTTCTTTTTTAATTTATTTATATTTTTGCTTGTCAGAGAATTCTGGAGGCAAAGTGGACCTCAAAAACCTGATTACCTTTTTTCCCCTTCTTTTTGCTTGTCAGAGAATTCTGGAGGCAAACTGGACCCCAAAAATCTGATAACCTTTTTTTTTTTTTTTGCTTGTCAGAAAATTTTCTGAGTGTGCCCCCCCCCCCCCCACTTTTTACAAAATCCTGGATCCGCCCCTGATCAAAGGTATAGTATCACGTGCGAGCTGTAGAGCAGCAAAGAAAAGAGCTGCCATGCCGTCTTGATTAAAGGTTAACAGATCATTCTGGTTCTTTGCTGCTTTTTGACGACCAATACTTCCGAGTATATATTGACGGGTTAATCGTCCGTATTCACAGTCACCGCCCTATCATCCATAGTCTGATATCAGAGCTGCGACGAAATTTGACTTGTCAACCGGCAGATAGGTAATTTAACTTTTTATACAATTACATTCACACTCTATAATCACATTATGTTCATACAAAATATTAAAATATAATTTACTAATGTAAAGTGTATGTGTTTTTTTTCTTCTTTTTTTGAAATGATACTCTATGTTTTTCCTCTTTTTTTTTGCCATATGCATGATTGTTTAGTTTACTTTTTTGAATGTATTGCATGAATTATTATGTACTCTTTGTCAGGGAACAGCGTTTTCACAAGCTCTGCTCCTTTGCTGGTCTCTGCTTTCATTCTCAATTTCATGTACATGATGTAATTACTTTAATGTCGTCTTTACGTAATTATTTCAATAAAGTTTTTATTGTTCTTTTTCTCTCTCTGTTATTACTTAAACGCTAATGCTCTTCATTTTGTTCGTTATGATTGAAACATGTTTGGGACATTTGTTTCTTTGTCAAATTATTTTTCAATTGTTAATTGTACAATTGTTACTTTGAAAAAGGAAAATGCAATGAAATAAAATCTATGACATCGAAAATCTAAATCTAATAGAGAATGGTGAATCAATCGGTAACTTTGACGATATTTTGTTCAATTCAGATTTCATCGGTCGGTCAGCGGTTGATGAATAAGCCGAAGATATTCTTCAAATTTCCTGTATTATGTTACTAATTTTCTGACCATTTTCTTGGTGGCGAATAATTAGCTATCATTATATTTTTACATGGGCAAATCATTATATTTTTTTCTTTGTTCGATCGATTATTTTGTTTGATATTTATTACTTAATAATAAGTATATAATTTTTCGTGGTTCTAGTATATTTGATCATAGCCTATTTGCAAAAGGCATATTTCGACTGGAGCACATTATTGAAAAGAATGGTAGATTAAGATCGGATGATTATTTCATCAGAAAAGGTTTGTTTACATGGAACATATCACGAATAAAATATATTTTTGGAATGATCCCAGATAGTTGGAAGAAAAAAATGGTGAGAAAAGAAGAGGAGAAAATAGGATTAGATAAGGGAGAAATCAACTTTGTATTGGGTGACAGAGTAATACCCTTAAGTGAAATCCCATCAAAAAGATTATATCTACAGTTACTTGATAACAAATCTGAAAATTCATCTGTTCTGAATAAGTTGAAAGATTCGTTTAATATACCCATTATATGTGCAGAAAGAGCATTTACTAATTTAAGGAAATGTACTCTTAATAGCAAGCTACGAGAATTTCAATTCAAAATGTTACATAGCATTATTTATACAAACCATCATTTGTATCGTTTTGGTGTAGTTTCAAACAATTGTTGTTCCTTTTGTAAGAAAGAAGAGGAAACATATAGTCATGTTTTTTACGAGTGTGTTCACATTCAAAATATGTGAGAAAAAAATTGGCTTTGGAGAGAGGTACCCTCTCATTACACCTTAGAAAATGGGAACATTTTGATTTCCGGGACGAAGAGATGGACATGGGGAGCTAAGCGTGCTTAATAACATCAAAATCATGAAGAAAATTCTGAACTGTAGTTTTTTAAAATCTGAGGCGGAACAACGGACACTATGGCGGGGGGGGGGGGGGTGGGGACCTTTTCTTTCTTTTTTTCTTTTTCTTTTTTTTTTTTTTCTCTCATTTTCTTCCTTTTCTATTTTAATCTTCTTTTTATATTTCCCCCTTTTTTATCACAATAAAGACTTCCATATTTTGCA
The DNA here is from genome assembly GCA_025618425.1 of Heliocidaris tuberculata. Classification (NCBI taxonomy): domain Eukaryota; kingdom Metazoa; phylum Echinodermata; class Echinoidea; order Camarodonta; family Echinometridae; genus Heliocidaris; species Heliocidaris tuberculata. The sequence goes on along the minus strand of CM046844.1, from coordinate 29,414,513 downwards.
TAATTTACTATTTAATACATGCATGTAAAATATTATGGTTATTTATTATTATTATGTAATTTGGCACAATGATACTGCATGTGAATATATTTGTTTGTATATTTTACCTTGATTATTGCGAAAATGTTATTTTGAAAAAGGAAGTAATAAAAGATTCTTAAAAACAAAAAAAAAGATATTATTTTTGATTAAACATTTTAAAATTATTTTACCCTGTGAGGTGAATTTTAGGAGACTTTCTAAGTTTAACAACGACCAAGGAACAGACAGTCCACAAGACCGAAAACAAAAATTACATGGATTTACGTTTACTAGATATGCCAGATTTAGAAGAGGGATAAGGCGTGTACCCCATGCACTCCCTGGATCCGCTTCATATTTTCATACCTTACCAAAGCTACAAATGTATGATCCACGCCTAAGGATTACAATAACAAATCAACCTGTTTTGTTTTGTTTTGTTTTGTGGGTTTTTTGTTTTGTTTTTTGTGGGGTTTTTTTGTTGGTACTTTTTGTTCTAAAATTTCCATTGTAATATCAATCTTTACTAATGTTTACTTTAAAAACTTTTTTTTCTTTCTGTCAACGAATTCGTGATTTGTATCATCGGGCCTATTCCGCTTCCCGTTCCGCTTTGAACGAAATTTCTGCTTTATCTGAAACTGTTCCTGTTTTATCATTATTAAGTTAACATTAGGATCATTGTATTGTACGGTACATGTACAGATCAATCATTCTTGTTTTGCACTGGAATAATCTTGATTTTTCGAAAGCCTTTCCGATCGTGTTTACGAGTTTTTTTTGGATATTCATCACCTCGATACATCGTTTTATTTTTACTCATCAACACCTTTATGGAAGAGTGACATTTTGCATTATTTCGTTGGATGAGGAACGTGTATTTTATTTCTTATGTTGGAATAATTTTGTGCAAGAGATATATTTTACGAGTGTGAATGAACGCAGTCCCATGTATGTTAACTTTGTGTCGGCATCGGGCCATCGGCAGTGAGATTCATCGGACCCAAGACTTTGTTTATCTTCACTGGCCATCAACCAGGTTAGATACAATTGTTTGATTTATTGCTAGGTCAAGAGCATGATTTTTCTTCAATAAACTATGACGCTAAAATCTAACTTTTATTCATTGGACCCCGTGGCTATGATGGTTTTAGATAATTATAAACTTCCTAGATATTTCCTCTCCACATGCAGTTCAATTCAACATCTCCAATTATCATTTGAGAAATATGGAAAGGAAGAAGAAAAACAGAGAATCGATTACCTTACAGACATATTGGCCACTATTTCTATTTTACCACAGCTAAACAAGACTTTAATTATGGAAGCATTTTGTCAAAAAATTGATTCATGTTCTACACGCAGAATCCAAAATGGCGCTGATGAGGACATAGAAGTTTTGAAAAGTGACAATGAACTTCATTCCGAGCCAATGGAATGCAATCCTAATCCACAGGAACAAAAGTCTTGCGAACAATGCATCAATTTATTATAGAGCAATTAAAGCTAATCTGATCTCTGTTCAAAAGGCAAATGCAATCTATGTCAGAGGCAGTAGCTGGTATTGTGTCATCAAAATGTACTGATGAGGTACCCATTCACACCACCATCTCCGAAATCCCGATTATGCCGAATGAAAACCCCAGAGAATGACAGTGGCTCTAATGACAGGGAAAACGGCATGCGTGGTCAAACAATGTTAATTTTAACTGAATGCCATTATACCACATACAGTATATTATTAGCGGAGCAGCTTCGATCAAGGAGAAACATCGTTCTACGCCTCCTGAACGAGCAAGTTGATGTCCCGGTTGATGTATTAATCGTCGGTGATTCAATGATCAAAGCAATCAAGGCGTGATTATCAAGCCTTTGAAATGTCTGCAAGAAGGCACCGCACAATAATAATAGGTTTTCCCGGTCAAATTCATCAAAACCTGAAAACAGCAGTCAAATTGATGCACAATCGCTCGATTTCATTTGAATTTGAATGCTTATCAAGATCAATACATATTCATTTGCCTAAAATGAGCATTCAATTTGATTTTTAGGGCAGGCAATCGCATGCTTTCATCATGCATTTTGATAAAAATGAGCATTCAAATTAGAATTTTACCCAATGAGCATTCAAATTCACGGGAGCTTCTATCTCAAACATTTGGGAATTCGATTTAATCAACAGACTAGCATGTTCGCGATTTAAGCAATGGATTAAACAATACACTTCTTCTCTTCGAATTTTCAACTTGTTTTTACAAGATGAGATTTCAAAACAATACGTAAAGTCGTGTTCTTGCAGTGTCATAGATCAGGAATAAATGATGATGATGAAAAATGATGTTACTCTACAAAAATGCAAAATCATGGAACATAAAGTTGATAAACAAACGCACTCTGCCGCGGAATTATTTCTGACTATATAATATGAAGTACAGTGGGGTTGTTCGAAAAAGTCCACTTCGTTTTTACCACCATTAGATGAATTCATCATTTTGCAAAAACACGTCACATTTGAAAACATTGGAATGCTTAAATTTCGAGAAAAAAATGGAGAAATTAGATTCCTAAAAAAGGCAAAGCCCGGCTTTTTTCTTTACTTGTTGTACCTGTTTGAAAATGAATGAACATCCTTCTGACTTGACTGCCTAGCCTATTAATGAAAAGGTAAGTAAAACTGGAGCAAGATTCCGCACACAAGTCGTCGTAAATGAATTTGAATGATGCTTGGGCCTCTTTAAATTGAATGACGATAAATTAATTTGGATGTTCGAAGCACATTTTTCGACGCTGGAAAATGAATTTGATCGCCTAAAAACTAATATGAACCAAAGGAGTAAACGGGAAGGGCAAATCGCTTGAATACGAGCGTTTGAAAACGAATTTGAAAGCTAATTTTGCGAATTTTACCGGGAAAACCTAAATGCAAAAAAGCTTGACAGGCGCGAAGAGAGAAGATGCCTGCGGACACTCTTCATTCTCAAACAATGAAAAGTAAAGCAGAAAAAAAAAATCATAATTCACTTGGGATCCAACAATGTGAGTTGCGACACTATACTGATGAAATAATCGCGAAAGTGAAGTCACAAATTAGAGACAACATTACACAAACACTGGGTGTAAAATCTTTTGCGATTTCTTGTATCATCCGTCGTAGCGGAGAAAGTTTCGTAGAGCACGTACAATGAACGACATTAATAAAGCATTAATTATTAATGATATATATATATTTCTATAACCTACGACGGTGTAAATACTGAAAAATGAAAAAGCATAAAATGCCTTGGAGTAGGCTATTTCCCAACTGAAGTGGATACCCTTTATAATGAACGTGTCAAATTTTCGATGTGTGTTTTTCTATAACTGCATTCATGGGCTATCCACTGAATGTTATTCCGATTTATTGACTCATTCAAAATCCATCTAAAGATATATTTTCAATAATTTTTAGCCATGCATGGCCTCTGATTGAGCAGTTAAATTGTTCACCCCGCTCTCACTCTGGTTGTTATTTGTTGTTCCTCATTCTCATGTTCGAAGTATATTATCACTTGCAGTATTCTTAAAATATATTCATACTGTGAGTGTGAATGTGAATTTCAATTGTGTAAATATTTTTTTCTTTTTCTCATTTAAATGTCAGCCATCCCTCCCCCAAAGCGAATCAACCACCGTAAAAAGTTGTTCCCTTGTCGAAATAGGATGAACGTATCCAACGAAGAACGTTGGTATTTGCTCTTCTTTGTATGTTGTATATTTTAAATAAACAGTCTAAATCTATTAAAAATTTCAACAAAATAAAGAAAATCTTGTCTCTTCTCTGCTAGAATTCCAAAGATGGGAGTTTCTCTTAGAAGCATTGGGGTGGTCATCGCTCTCGCTCAGCTAGTAGTCCTAGCTCTCGCGAGCCCCCCGACTCCGCACATCGTGTTCGTCATGGTGGACGATCTCGGGTACAATGATGTCGGTTATCATAGTGACGGGTCGGCGATTGAGACAGATAACATTGATGCTTTGGCGGCTGGAGGAGTGAAGCTGGAGAGTTATTACGTTGCTCCGCTTTGTACACCCTCTAGAAGTCAGTTCCTCAGCGGAAAATATCTGGTAAGAAAATCATCTAGGAAAAAAATACTTGTTTTTCCGAATTTTCGTAAATCCGAAGGTTCATAATTCCGAAACACAAAGTTCCCATACCAAAGGGCTCATAATTCTGAAAATGAAAAAAAAAAAGGGTTCATAATTTCGAACATTATTTGCATTATACGCTGAAGGTCTGTCATTCTGAAGGTTCGTTATTCCGAAAAAGAAATAAGCTTCGTAATTCCGAAAAATGATGTAGGGTACTATTTCATTTCATTATGAACCTTCCGGACAAACAAACCTTCGGAGTTTTTTCCTTCGGAGTAAAGCAACAATGTTCGGAATTGTGAACCCTACATATTTCATTACGAAGACCCTGGTATACGGGAATTTTGTGTTTCGGAATTATGAACCTTCGGAATTGTGAACCTGCGGAAAAACGAGTACCCCCCCCCCCCCCCCAAGAAACGCGGGTAGGCCTACTAATGGTGACAAGGTATACATTTACATGATAAATTAAAATTAAAAGTTTACCAAATGGGAGAGGAGCTTGCAAGATGCTGTCACTTAGTGTTTGATTGATTTAAAAAAGTTCCAAAAAAAGTTCAAAAATTCATAACCATTCTTACTTCTTATCAGATTTTGCCTAAACTTCCATTAATCTGTTTCTCTAAATTTTCTGCTTTTATTAAAATCAACTTTGATCAGAAATAGACGGAAATAAAGACAAATAACAACATGGATAAAAAGATAAGGTTGCCTATGTTTCAGTCCAATTATTGATAGCTCGAGGAATAGTAGCAAACATACATTCCCTTTATGGTTACACTAATAGCAAAATATATCTATCCAACTGACGCAAATTTTAATTTGAAATCATTACGATCCATCTACATCCAGCTGCAATAAATCAACATGTATTGTGTTGACCGTGACATATAATCAGCATAATTAAAAACAGGACTAAATTGTTTGAGGTCGTTGTTCAAGTAAATAGTGATATTTCTATCGACACAATAAAAAGAATAGATTCAAGATACATCGTTAAAAATTTGACAGATGTTGCTTGTTATAGCCTATTTGTGTTACGCCATGAAATGATGGATTTATTGACCTTCAAATCCAATTAATCATGATTAATTAAAATATCTTATGATAAATTTGCTCATGGACGATATAATTGCTTTATAATCGCGCTCAAACATCGGACATTGTGTTCCAAATAACAATTTAATCACTTGTATACATGTGTTTTCAGTAATTTTGATTGATTTTGTGATGATATAATTCGCACATAATATTAAGCATGTTAAGAGAATACCTGAAATAGTGTCATATATCAACAAAGGTCATAAAATGCAATAAAAATCAAGTGTAATAATTAAATCAGTGTTGTGAAGAAAGCAGGTGGACAGTCGCTTTTATTTTGTTCAGGGACTGTTCAAAATGGATTATTTTTTTCTAGGGGGTGGGGGTGGGGGGCTGTGCTCTATATGATTTGACTCATAATGCCATAAATCTTGTCATAATAAGTAGGGGGAAAGAGATTTCAAACTTGCCATGATTGCCTTATAAAGATTCATGAATGAAAGAAAAGAACTGTGAAAATAAGCAAGAAAAAATAAAACATTCATCTCCGTATATATGAAAGTCATAAATTCTTACTAATGCCATAATATTTTTCTCAAGCTTTACAGGACTGCAACCGTTCAACCGTTCAACTGTTCAACCGTTGAAATATAATGCACTGTGAAAAAAGTACATTGCCCGATATCTCATCAAGTATATAAGCCTGATAATATTTGTTTTGTTTTGTGTTTCATCTGATTGTTAAAGTGTATGAGAGCATATCAGGTCTCACGGCCATGTCCATTCATGGTAAATATATATACCTTTTGTATGATAACATGTCGTCATACTCGGATGTTTCATTGTGGTTAACAAAATAACAAGAAAATGGAGGACTTGACCTTAATTGGACTGACTTTTCATGTAGGAATAATCAGGTCATCAGGGGCGGATCAAGGACTTGGTTGTTGTTGTTTTTTAGGTTGGGGGGGGGGGTCGTAATTCCGGGTTTTTTTTCGGGGCAACAAAAAATTGGAAAGGTTATCACATTTTCCAGATGCCTTTTGGGTCGAAAATTTGAAAAGAGGGGGCACATTCTGGGGCTTAAGGTTCTGCCAATTGGGTTTTTAAAAGAAAAGGTTGTGTCCCCCCTAAAGCGTGGGTCATATTTGTCCGATAATGATAATGATAACGAGGATTTCAATTAAAGGTACACCCTGTTGTCTGTTAATAGTAGGGCAGCTCTATAGGGTGTACCTTTAACCCTTTCAGGACAGGAATTATTTAAGGGTTAAATTGATCACATTTTGTTCTTCAAATTGGCAACAATAATATTTTTCTTTTAGTGCTACATGGTTCTAATAAGGTGTAATGTCTTTGAAAACAATATACATGGTTACTAATTTTGTCGAAAAGTTGAAAAAATTGCCAATTTTGATAAAAAACAATAATTTTGAACCTCTCAATGTGTTGCCAATTTAGGGATTTTAAAGCTTATTCTCATTTTAAAAAATCCTGGCATCAAACGCAATATGGTCATGTAACAAAAATGGACATAGTGTGTGCAGACATTTTTGCTCTTTCTACTCATGCATCTGGTATATTTTTTAGAGCTCTGATTGAAAAGTTATTGAGCCAAACCACAAAATGTGGTCAATTGTCTTGAAAGGGTTAATGAAAAATCTCGTTATCCTTATCGTTGTCGGACAAATTAATGTGACCTACGCTTTAAGGTTATGCCAACTGGGTTGCAAACAGATTGACCACGGGATGCTTTTGTCCCCTCCCCCCAATCATGCCAATCCATGAGTGGGAATGATAATATCTTCGGCCCTATCTCAATTTGATAATCATCGACCATGTAACGAAAATGTATACGAATCACGGTTTGTTCAGGATGACGTGTACATGTAGGTTAATTACATTCTGAATAGAGTATAAGCAATTTAAAAGATATTATAAGGCAATGGAGACAATACAATGCTGGAGACTGAGAACATATTTTTATCAGTCGTAAGGTCGTATAGTAACAAGCAATTAATCAGGGTATTAATTCCCTGAATTATCCGTGACAAAAAAAAAAAAAAAGAATGATAAAGAGATTATGGGAGGATAGAGAAAAGGAAAATTAAGAAAGCATGTAAAGTGTAAAAAAGATAGAAAAAGAAAGAGAGAGAGAGAGAGAGAGAGAGAGAGAGGGGAGGATCAAGGAGGGAGGGAGAGAGAGAGAGAGAGAGAGAGAGAGAAGAGAGGGGTGTTTAATTGTGCTCCCCTCATGGCGATAACAAAAAATCAAACGCTTTCTCGAGGGGAAGAAAAAAATCTTAACAACTATATCTTTCTGAAAAAAGAGTTGTCATTGCTCTCATCGTATTAGATTCACAATGGGATGCAACACCTTGTGATCAGCCCGACGGAGCCCCGATGCCTTCCTCTCAATGAAGACACACTGGCAAACAAACTAACTGATGCAGGCTACGCATCACATCTCATTGGGAAATGGCACCTTGGGTTTTACAAGAAGGACTGCTGGCCACTCAACAGGGGCTTCCAATCCTTCTTTGGTAAGTGAACTTGATACCGTCCCTCGGATAGGACGTTAAATGGAGGTCCCGTGTGAAGAAGAGTATTACCACCTATGCACAGGTAACGCAGATGAATAGACATAATGATATAACTTTGGTGTTGTCTAGAAAGTTCAGATTTGATTTTTTTTTTAAAGGCAAAGAAAAGAAGAGTTGTTCTTTTTTTGAATGACTCAGACAATGATGATCCCATTACAGTGGCGATGAGTGGGTGCAGTGATTTTGGGCACGAGCTGGGGTCCAGCAAGGAGTTATCACAGATCTGTGATAACTCCTTGGGTCCAGTGATTGTGGGCACTGGTCTTACAGTTGGACGAAATGGAGGATAAGGCGGAGAGTGTCTAATGGGAAAGGTCTGAGCATCTTCTTCTCGTATTATTCATTTCAATTTTTCTGTTTTCCTCCTCTGTTTATTCTTTCTTGGTATTCTTCTTCTCTATTACTTCTTCTTTTTCTTCTTCTTCTCCTCCTCCTCCTCCTCCTTCTTCTTCTCCTTCTTCTTCTTCCTCTTCTTCTTCTCCTTCTCGTCCTTTTTCTTCTTTTTCTTTTGCCCTTACATTAGGCTTGGCATCTGTGCCCCCTCCTGGCCTTGCACAATAGTTCCTACATAGGCGGATCCAGACGAGGTACAAGGGCGTCCGCCCCCATTCCCTTAATTGTGAGAGATTTTCTGAGTCGATTAACACCAAAACGTGACATACAATCTTGATTTCCTTTTTTTCATCTGGTCATCCCTCCGGAATTACGATCCCCCTTTACAAAAAAAAAATCCTCAACCCTGCCCTGTTGAAACAAGCTGTTCTTTCTCTTTCCAAGGATTGCTGCTTGGTAGTGGTGATCACTACTCTCATAACTACACTGATGTTGGGAGCGGTAAAGGAAGATGTGGTTATGACTTTATTGGCATGGATCTACGCGACAACGAAACCAATGTCCAACCCGTCTACGAAGGAGATTATTCGACCACCATCTTTACTGAAAGAGCGCAATCTATCATCAGGGAACATGACCCAGACCAAGTACATTTGTTATTTTTTTAAATATAACTCTTTTGTTGTGGTTTGCAGCTATTCAAAAATAAATTCAATGTCTCATCTCTTGATCTATCGGGATGATCGACGTATGCGATTTTCGCTTCTGAAATGTTCTATTGTATTTACATAACCGCCCACCTCCTCCTCATTATCTATCTCCTCTTGGCCTCCTAATCATCATCATCATCATCATCATCATCAACATCATCATCATTATTGCCTTCTTATTTCTTCTTCTTCTTCTTCTTCTTCTTCTTCTTCTTCTTCTTCTTCTTCTTCTTCTTCTTCTTCTTCTTCTTCTTCTTCTTCTTCTTCTTCTTCTTCTTCTTCTTCTTCTTCTTCTTCTTCTTCTTCTTCTTCTTCTTCTTCTTCTTCTTCTTCTTCTTCTTCTTCTTCTTCTTCTTCTTCTTCTTCTTCTCCTTCTCCTTCTTCTCCTTCTCCTTCTTCTTCTTCTTCTTCTTCCTCCTCTTCTTCATCTTCATCTTCTTCTACTCCCCCTACCAATTTTGAAAGCCCGCTTCCAGAATCTGAAACTTTAATTAGAAAAAAATTTATAAACACGATAAAAACTACTTTCGGAAAATTAACTCAAGGGCAATTTCAAAGGCCTATTGTACTGCCCATAGAAATCTTGTTCGGATTACGTAATACGCTATTGTAATGTTCGCACATTTCTAAAGGTGATAGACAGGGCTATTGAAATTGTCTTGAGTTTATTTTTCGAAAGTAGTTTTTATCGTGTTTATAGTATTGTGTTAGATGTAATCTGGTAGCTGTTTTATGTGATCACAGGATCAATTCAAATTGTGGCTATTAGAATAGGGGGCCATATATGGCTCAAAGGTCACACTTGTTTACTGATGCGGAACTTGTGTCGTAAACGGAGGACATCCAGTGTCCTCCAATAACGGCTGTTTGCTGTTCGTGTATACCTATGCTAAGCTCCCAATCTCATGGTTCTCTCCTATAGCCCCTGTTCATGTATTTGGCACACCAAGCTCCCCATCTTCCCTTCGAGGTTCCCGACGACTACTTCGTGTACTACCGTGGTAAGATCAACAATAAAAACCGTCGCACGTATGCAGGGATGGTGACGATGTTGGACGAGGCCATTGGTAACCTGACTGACACCCTGAAGGAAGAGGGTCTCTGGAATGACACTGTCTTCATCTTCTCAACCGGTTAGATTAAAATTTGTTTGCATCTTTTCGCACTTCGCATCTTTTTTCTTTAAAAAAAAAAATATATTCTATGATGTCAACCGGATGTTTCACATTGGAAAAATCCTTTGTATAAAGTGATCAAACAATTTGACTTTTATTTAGCCAGTAAACTTATTATGTTCAGCACATATTCTTAGAGGAATATATTACATTTCAGTAAGGTGTTCTTAAACTTTGACAGATAACGGAGGTGTGGGCAAGCGTAATGCGGGCAACAACTGGCCCTTGCGTGGCGTTAAGGGAAATTACTTCGAAGGAGGGATTAGAGGCGTAGGCTTCGTCGCCAGTCCCTTGCTATCGACCAACGTCCAGGGCACGACAAGCACAGACCTGATGCATATAAGCGACTGGTACCCAACCCTAGTTGAAGGTGTTGCCAACGTTGCTCTGAACTACACAGAGTTAGGCCTGGATGGGTCTAACATGTGGGATGTGATCAGGTAAGATATCTCGGTTGGGAGTTTATTGTGTGTGTGTGGGGGGGGGGGGGGGGGGGGAGTAGAGAAATAACAAAATCAATAGTAAGAAGATTTAGCTGTCCCGTATACATGGTATACTTGGCATTCCTTGATACAAGTAACCATTATTAAAATAAACCAGTAATATATTAAGATAACAAATTTTTATTCATGCAAAAGAAAAAGGCTCATTTTTGAAAGATTCTTTTTTAAAGTTACAAAAGTCGTGGGATGAGATTTGGGAGGGGGAACCCCAAGCTCATAAATATAAATATAAATAAAATCCCCTCTTATTGACCCTCCACAGTGGTGCAGGATGGGTCCAGCCATTGAAGGTCATTGGTGTCGGGGGGGGGGGGGGGGGGGAGGCACTAGTCTTATTAGGTCTATGAAATGAAATGCAAAAAGCGCGAGAGAACAAGGCCAAGGAGTAGATGATGGGTGTAGGAGTAAGTCTATCATCCTCTTGTCACCCCATCTCCCTTTATCTCTCTTTTATCCCCCATTAGTTTCTTTTCTTTTCTTTTTTATTTTTTGCCTTAAAGTTGACGGGGGGGGGGGGTGCTTCCCTGTATCTATGCTACTGATCCTCCACCTTTATTTGCATGAAACATGGGCGTTATGTCTCTGCAATTCAAAAAAACAAACAAAAAAACTTTAAGCAAATCAGTTTTATGACATTTGATGCTTTTGTATATCAGTATATATACAATTGTTGACCCCTTTGCTGCGTTTATCTCATCTCTCTCTCTCTTCTTATCTATCTCATGTACACTGCTTCTTCTATCTCTCTCTCTCTTTGTCTTCCCCCCTCTCCTCTCTCTATTTGTCTCTTTTCTAATCTACGTCATGTATATTGCTTCTTCTTATTTTTCTCCCCCTCCCCCTCTCTCTCCTTATATAATATGTCATGTACACTTCTTCTTCTTCCTCCCCCCTCTCTCTATCTCTCTTCCCCCTTCTCTCCCACTCTCTCTATTTATTGCCGCTTCTCTCTATATTTCTCTCTCCATCTGCCGATCTCTCTATAGTCAAGGGAATTCTGGTGACCCCGATCGCGAGATCGTCTACAATATTGACCCTGAGATGCAGAAACCGTCGAGCGTTGATTCCAAGTATAACTACCATTCTACCATCTTCGATGTGTCTATCCACGCCTCGATCAGAAGAGGGGATATGAAGCTCGTCACTGGGTACCAAGGTATATGTATTAGAATGCTTGATATTTTATTTCAGTCACATTTGAAAACGGTCATTTTTCCCCTAAAGCATACAGTAAAATATAATTCAACACAGATTTGTAGTATTCTTTAGTCCATTCTATTTCTACCTTCTAGTTGAATAATTTAACGAATATGACCTCACACAAATTGCAACAGAAATATTTCAACTGCCCTCATCTCATGAATATGCACTCTGTATAACATATAAAAAGTAGTGGAATGTGTTGAAAAATACCAAAATCTGTGATATTCATTTTCCATTTTCGGCCATCATGCATAAGCACAAACAGAGCAAACTATACAATAGATTGTTCAACTCGGTTTCAGCAAGGAGTTCTGTGATAACTCCTTGGTTTCAGCTATAGACACACCCTGATGTGTACATTCGTTAGTTGCGTGTTCCCAGCAAAGCAACATATGTGCGTTGGCCGAACTATTATGTTTATAAATCTTCATGATTCTGAGCTACAGCTTTCAAGGAAACCCTCTGATTACAGCAAATAATTACATTTCGTAATGTATGATAATTGTCATGTAAGATGGAAATAATGACATTGCATAATTATGAGCAGAGAAGAGAGAAGGAGAGAGAGGGATGACGAAGGGGGGGGGGAGAGATAGAGATGGAGAAAGAGAGAGAGAGAGAGAGAGAGAGAGAGAGAGAGAGAGAAGGGGGGGGGGGGGGGGGGGAGAAGGGAAGAGTTAGACAATTTAAGAATATTAGTTATTAGTGCCAGGCTCCATGCATGGTGACCAAGCGGAAACTTCTTTTTTTTTTTTAAATGTGCACTTTCATAATTATGAGTAAAGGGTATAATATTTATTGAAAAGTAGCCGCTATTGAATTAACTTTTCTTTTCAAGGCTACAAAATCTATTGAACTGTCGTGGTTATATTGATCTACATCAAATTAATTCGTCTAACCAACCTGACACATATATGTTACAACTTGTAGCCATACTAGAAATGTATTTCTTTATATAATAAATATATATAGTCATATAGGCTGTAGATTATCACCACAAAAATGTTATCTCTGTCATCAGTCATACTGTTACAAAAAGCAGATTCCCTAATGATCTGTGTAATGATGATGGTGATGATGACTATTAATATCATCAATATATGTAGCAGCAGCAGCAGCAGCAGTAGCAGTAGTAAATAGTATCATCATCATTACCATTATCATGGTGATTACCATCATCATCATCATCATCATCATCATCATCATCATATCATCATTATTATCGTCTGTACTATCATTATCATCACAAGAGGTAAGATATTTAAGAAATAAAAAAGACAACTTTTAATTCCCTAATATTGGTGCTCTAGTGCATTCTCCCTTTCTCCACCCCCTCTCTCTCTTTCTCTCTCTTTCTTTTCCACGATATTCCATACAAGTACAATCAGATTGTGTAGTAATATCAAACTATACTACACTATACCAAACTACTCACCTTCAAATTAACAATTTATCAAGCATTATTATAATCATAAATATACATAATATGAGTGTAACTGTGAGAAGTCTCTGTCTGTTCCACGGATTAGATGTGTTGAAAAAGTTTCTGTGCTGAGACAATAACCACATCTACCACTCCACCAAATTTGAGTACATTTAAACAAAACAAAAAAAAAATAATTGTTTCACAGCCTACCTGTATAGTTGTACTTGTTCAAATCTAGTTACTATGATGGTGATTTTTATTACTCTTATTATTTTTTTAAATTTTTATTATTATTATTATTATTATTATTATTATTAGTATTAATTTTATTATTATTATTATTATTATTATTATTATTATTAGTATTATTTTTATTATTATTATTATTATTATTATTATTAAATTTGGTTGTTTTTATCATAAAGTCACAATAAATTTGTTTTCTGTTCAAAACAAATTGCCTAAATGCAATATATGTACATGTGTACCTATCTTAAGTTTTATGAAATTTTAATTTTCTTGTTTTGTTTTGTTTTGTTTTTTTTTAAAGCTGAAACCGACTGGCTTGCGCCTATTGAATCAGGATATTCCGACAAAGCTGCTAACGATCCCACTGGTAAAGCAGTCTGGTTGTACAACATCACTGATGATCCTAATGAAGAAACTGATCTCTCTGATTCCATGGTTGACGAGGTGTACGACCTCCTTGGACGACTCAATGCCTACTACACGAGTTCAAGGTTCGTAGCCCCATACAACCCCGGCAAGGATTGCGATTCCGACCCTGCTTTGTATGGAGACTTGTGGACCAATTGGGAATAGGGTCTGACAGTAAACGGCATTTCTTCTACGTCGACCTTCACAGGGAAAGCCCACCCTGATATCAACTTGGTTTTAAAAGAAGAAGAAAATTTAAAGAAACGGATCAATGACAGTTTGAGCAAAATTCGATAAGAAATAAGAAAGTTATAAATTCTAAAATTACCAAAAACAAATTGGCAACTCCATGACGTATCTTGACAGCTCCCGTCTCCAATTTGCCTTTTACTAATTTACAAAAAAAAAAATCCACTTTTTCTGATGAAAATATTTAACCATAAATGCAACCTAGATATAATCATTGCTTATATGTTTTTACACAAAACCGGTATGAAACAAATTTATTCCTTCATCAACAACTAAGAAAATGAAAATATATGACATTTTCCGTAAAGACCAAATAGGAGAGGACCTCGCAAGATACATGTACGTCACCGAGTTGCCAATTTGTATTTGATTGATTACCAATTCAAAAATTCACAACTTCCTTATTTCTTGTTGAATTTTGCTGAAACTTTCTCTTATCTGGTTCTCACATTTTCTGCCTTTATTAAAATTGACTAAAATCCAGGGGGCGACTCCCCCTTTTAGTAACCAAAATTTCTTTTCACATTTCCAATACATAATGGATATATTTCAGTGTTGCAGGTCCAACCCTCAACATTGTTGTTGGCTTTTCTAGTAGATGCCCTTTTTCAATTCATTTTTTCTCCAACTCATCATACTATCACTGCGTATATACACTTGTACCAACACTATTTTTATTTTGTTTGCCTATCTATGTTAAAATTATTAATTTTGATGTTTTAAATGTTATTAGTGGTTTTACTTGTTTATTATGTTTTGTTGTTTTTTATCGTTTGTTTGTATCATTTTTAACGAATTGGAAATAAATGTTGAATTAAATTGAAAAGAAAATGAAAATTAGTCCGAAGGTACAGCAAATATTCATTTCCATATTATATGTAAAAACATTGAGTTATTTACTGGGCTATTCCATACCAAAGCTCTGGGTTATGTCTCTGTTGGCCAATGTATTGAAGATCCAATTAAAAGTTAGAAGAAATACTCTTAAATAAGTCCATTTTGGGACATTCTTTTGAAGTTGATGACTTTGATGTGGAAAAAAGTTCAGTTCTATTGTTCTTCTCCGTATGAATGTACGTATATCATCTGACCATATATATTCATACATGTATATCCGACCATATATAATATTTAGTATGTAATCTGAAGTTATAATCATCTGCCTCTATTTTGATTTCAAAGAATAGCCCTACTTTTCTACATCTCTTTGTGAATTCAGTTCTACATATTTTGTATTTTCTGTCATAGTTTGAATACCAATAATAAAATTTCCTTCTGAGCCTAATCAAAGCATATACTTTGTTGTGGTTGTTGACAAGTTGAAGTACATGTAGGTGATTAATTCCATTTAATTTTAAAATAGAAAAGATAAATGTGTATTTCATTTGATCATGATTTGTTAAACATTCGACTATAAAACTTATATTCCCCTCATCATGCACTAGCAGCATAGTTGGTAATTCTACTAAAATGAGAACATTTGTTCATCTTAGCATTTAAACAGTATGCATGTATCTCATACATACATTCTATTTACATTTGCTTCTGTTGACTTGGGCCATACATCACATGTATGGCACAATCTTCAAATGGCATTATCACTACATGTATCTGGTTATGTGGAACATGATTAGCATATGGGAGACGAAGAGGGTTATTAAATAAATATCATATGTAGATTAACTGATCATATTAGAATGTATAACCTTGTCTTTTGTTATTTGACAATCCTAAGCATTGCCAGAGGCAGGGTAGACACTGCAACACACACACACACACTTTTGTATAGCTGTATTTCTGAGGACAAGTTTTGTTCCTCTATTGTTGCTCGTCGACACTCGACGGAATGAATGGCAAATTGATTGTTCGACTTTCGAGGACTACTGTAATGCTTTCGAAGACCATTGTTCTCATGGATTTTCTTTTTGTGCTCTGTCCGAAAGTGTCCTCAGACATACAGCTATACAAGCTCACACACACACATGAAAGGGATGGTCCACCTTATAGGCTGAACTTTCATGCCACATGTGTGAGTAGTTCCATATACACATTTCTGTGACTTTCAGCAGGATTAAGTCAATTTCTTCTCATTTTGTGATTCCCAAACCTTACAGCATACACCGATTCTTATGTACTGTATAATCATATTTTCCCAATTGCTTCCATTTTCGTTGTAATCGCATGACCAGAACTCAACTTTATCTTTAATACAATGAGGTGGATTCACCCTATAACAAAGCTTCACACGTCACAAAATATCTAAAACTAAACAATTGAGGAAACATAAGGCACTTTACTACTCTTCCAATCATGTCATAATAGTTCGTGTTTTTTCATGAAAATTTCAAACATTCACATACATGTACTGTGCAGTCATTAATCAAACTCCATAGCTTGATGGACATACAATGATCATTCACACCAAAACACAAGATGGTGACAGAACAGGAAAAACCTGGTGAATATTTTGGTCAAAAATTCATAATTTTAACATTATCTATTAAGTCTTAAGAAAGCCACAAATTCATTCACAAATGACTTCTTCATGAACGTTTCAAAAAATGCTTTTATCCTTCAATGCAAAACTCTACAGTTGAACAATTCCTTTCTAGACTTTTTATGGGGAAAAAGCTTCTAATAGATATAAGGAATCATCTATTACTTGAATGGTATAAAAAAAAAAAAAAAGAAGAGATGGTTCATTATTATGATATATATGCTGCTCTTCTTCAGTAAAAAAAAAAAAAAAAGCAAAAAGAAGAGCTTTTCTATCATCATATGATAATAGAAAGATATATTTCCCTCCTGAAATGAAGAAAAACATGTGCAAAACTAAATTCAATCATATCACTCTACAAATTTTAAGGTTTTGATGTGACAAGTGCCATACAGATGACTCGCATGATAATGAATACATGATTACACATAAGCTAAGTTAGGATATATAAATGGGGAAATCTGGCACTAGGGGAAGTCTTGTGGTTTATTTCTCACAATATCAATGAAAATTGCATCCTTTAGTTTTAGGGTGGAGGTCACCTACAGCGGCTTCTGTACTGTAATGATCTAGAGATAAACCATTGTTAAATGCACTATAAAACAGACCTTGCATTACCATAGACATCTATGATCTCAATATGATATCTAATGCATTAATCTTGTGGGGGTAGGGGTACAGGGGCAGGCAAAAAAACAATTACAGACGTAGGGGGACATTGTCTCTTTCTTATAATTCCAAATTGGGTAAACGTTAATTAATTATATCTCCGTTTTGGTAGTTCTTGCATGTCTTTTTATCACTTACACAATGTGAACATTAACATCTCAATCGACATATATAAAATTTAGTTGAATATCATCACTTCTTGTCAAGGGCACTAATAACGAAGTCCTTATCCGTGAGGTTGAGCAGCAGACTACCCGCGTTCAGGTAGACACGATTCTGAGAATTGGCAATCTGTGGAAGAGAAAGAGATGGAGGATAATCAAAATGCTGAGCACTTATTCATAAAATAATCACTTATAAAAACATGAATAAACTTTTGCGATTTTATGCGAGTGGTCGAGATTTGTGAAATTTTATGCCACAATTTTGTGGTTCTAAAGTGCAAGTTCAACACCTGGGTGGTGAGGAACAAGGCAGATAAAATGCTTGGCATAAGGTGTCACAAGATGGGGGGGGGGGGGGGGGGGGGACATGATTCAGAGAGAAATTTTCCTGTGCATGAAACTGCGATTTTCACAAGTGGTCAGGATTTACCCAAGTTTCATGCCGCAAATTGTTACAAGAGACTGAATCACAACATGAAATATCAAACTTTCGTGAAAGTTTCAGGTCGCAAAAGTTTACGGTTTCACATTAACTGTTCATAACCTTGGTGGAGAAAAGCAATGTAGATAAAATGCCATAATTCGTCATTGAGGACGAATCACAACATGAAATATCAAACTTTCGTGAAAGTTTCAGGTCGCAAAAGTTTACGGTTTCACATTAACTGTTCATAACCTTGGTGGAGAAAAGCAATGTAGATAAAATGCCTTGCTTTAGGACAGGAGTCAGTGCCAAGTTGCCAACTTGGTTTACGAACCCAAGACATCTGTATCACAATTCCTTTGATTAAACCACTCAATACCAATACCCAGAAGGGATCTGAGGTGAGTGACTTTATTAGTGTTGGTACAAAGTCCCTGAAAAAATTGAATTAAGAAATTCTCTCATAGAAGTTGATTTACCAGTGGAGATTCTACTTTTTTTTTTAATGGGGGGGGGGGGGGGGGGAAGGGGGCAAGTCCAAGCTATTTGTCCAATACGTTACTGACAGCATCTAAGATGTTAGTATATCTGACGAATGTATCAAGTTGATAGTCCTCTTGGAGATTAGATCAGACAAAATATCAGGTTACATGATAATTTCATGTCAATTAATGTTCAAAATTGCATTATATAATTCAACAATAACTTGGTAACGTATGGGACATCCCTTGGACTTGGCCTCTTATTCCTCTTTTATTGCATTTCTACAATAAAAAAGATAACAAAATGCAATCTCACCGTTCTGGCAATGCTCTGTGCTGCTCTGATCTTCCTTAGTTGAAGATAGCCAGGGTTTTGTGAGACTGCTTCTCCCAAGTGCATCACGAGACAATAGTCAAGGAATACAAAACTCAGAATATAATACACAAATGGAAAGGGAGGAAGCCCTGTATCTTACCAATTTGAAAGCAATTGGGAACTTTGTCCACTGAAAAACTTGGGCCTAGTGGATCACATAATATATACAACAGTGTCACAATTTGTAGTTGAATATATGCAAATAATACTTACACTGTATGTTAGAGCACATGTATAATTCGGAAACAAAACCCCATATAAAACAGCCAAACAAACGAACTGTATGTCATATTTCACTTATTTTTCCTGATGTAGTAGGAAGATACTAACATATCTTCTAAGCTGCTGTTAAGTTTTGGAATTTTTAACAAATGAGAGGTGCACAGAAATTATATCCAGGCCAACATGTGCCTATCATGTGTCAAACACAATACACGCTGGTGTGCGTGCACCAATTTTATGCACCTCTTGTGGCAGTGTGGTGCTGCGACCTTCGGGATAACACAGATGAGCAGTTGCCTTGGAGTTTCTGTCAGATAGATAAACTAAAAATTGATTGGAAATCATGGAGAGAAAATAAAAAAATCCAGCACATGTATGTGTTATGATACCATTTAAGAACTTTGTCTTCCAATGTAACTGAACTAAACATCAGCATTAGCTTTGGTTCAGCAAATGTAATAAAGCTCTGCATATATGTACCACTATTCACCATCAGTAACACCCATATTTTATAGTCATCAGATTACCAAAGATGTTGTGATCACAGGGCCAGCCAAGGGTTCCCAACGAGACCCTACTGGTTTCCAACCCAAAGTCCTTCCCTACAGACCAAACAAATACTTACTGGTCGCAGGGAGTGAAGCGGCGTCTGACGAGAAACTGGATGTCCCAAGACTTTCCCGAAAGACTCATTGTCCAACTCCTCTCCCTGTAACATAGCAAGGGCTTCTGATATTTCCTAAATTCATCTAATGAATTCCCCAACTGTACTCCTGAACTGACCAAAGCAATGCTTACTTGTAACAGGGAGAAAAGTGGCATCTAACAAGAAACTGGATGTCCCTAGACTTTCCTGAAAGACTCATTGTCCAACTACTTTCCCTGTCACATAGCAAGCTCTTTTGTTATTATCCCTTTCCCAAACTTACTGGCATTCCAACCCATACTGTCCCATCGCAAGATGGAGCAACGAATCACCACAGGATCTCTAGTAGTGGCAGCTCACACCTCATATCAGATGGTGCACTGTCCGTCTGGGTTTACAATGAAGGACCACTGAGGAACCCTGGTGTCCGGCACCCAGAGAGGGGTGTCCAAGGACACCAGGGCGGGGGTCAATCATCAAGATTACAGACGGTCCCCCTCAAGGCATACTCTGGTTTCTCAGGGGATTACCAATGGAGGCTTGTTGAGATCTTAGGAACTGGCATCACTTCTTGGGGATTATCATCATCTGACTTTGACTCTGTCTTGTCTAGAGACAATCTGGTACAGAGATTCATACACTTGACTTTATTTTCAACTAACAGTTTCCATTAGTATCATAGGCCTGATGTTTTAATTCGCTAAAAGCATTCAAGGATCAACTTCCTACCAATATACTACACTTGAGTAAAGAGTAGCAACTGTAGATTAATGCCTTGTCATATGTGCTGTGGCTGGGACTTGAACCACAAACCTTGCACTTCACAGTCCAGTGACATAACCACTAGACCAAGACACCTCTACATAAACTGGTGCATGGTGAAAAAGGATATCATTTTGGCTGCCTCTGCCTCTCCTTCTGCCTGTACCACTTTCTGCTGTCTTTCTTGAATGGCCCTCTCTACCAAGAACATAGCTCTCTGAGCCTCCTGCTGGGCTACCTGCTTAGACTCTACTGCTGCCGTGTAGTCAGCACCTACAGAAGTTTGGGAAAGCACAGGGGATAAAAGATGTTGGTTAACATCAGATAGAGTAGAGCTCCTGTAGTGTTGTCATTTAAACAGAAAGTCAAAACAGAAGACATAAAAGAGAGAGAAAGCTGTCACAAATTACATGTTCACAGTGTGGAGTCCAGTTTAATGTCTGCCTTTCAATGTACATTTACGATACATCACACCAGGGGGACGAAGGGGGAAGGTCTTTCAAAACCTGAGAGACTTACGGAATGAGGAAAAAAATTTACAGAAAGAGAGTTTGAGAGGAGTCTTACCAAACCTGGCAAGATTTAGAGTATGATGCGAAGAGAGCTAAAGAGCATTAGAGAGGGTTCTTACCAAAACAAGACTTGGAGAATGACTAAAAGTGATAGAGAGGGAAAGAAAGTGAGAGAGGGTTTTTACTAGAAGAAGACTTAGAGAATGAGGAAAGTGAGAGAAAGAGAGAGAGAGAGAGAGAGAGGAGAGAGAGAGAGAGAGAGAGAGAGAGAGAGAGTGAGAGAGGAGTCTTACCAAAGCTGAGTTCTGTGATAGATACATCATCAAGGATGATACCAAAATCACTGGCTCTGTCTGTCAGCAGCTTCCTGATCATTAAACTGACCTAGAAAAAGAAAATATGGACAGGTCTTATACAGAGATCTATGCAGGCTTCTTGCCAGAAAATTGTCTAGCCTTGGTCCAAATTGAAAGGAATATGGCTTTGCATCATCACAGGGGGTGATTTGAGAGAACCAAAGCCATTTTGCAGGGTGAAAGTATACACTGACAAAGTTATTGGTTCAAATTGAGTGACATATGGCCTTAAGACATCCCAGAGATGTGGTTTTGGTTATGGAGGACCACAACAATTTTGGATTTATAAAAAGCACGCAAAACATCATTATCACCCTTGTCCATACCCTTGTTGAGAAGAAAATTTGCCCTAGGCTAGGTATTAGTACCAAGGGTGTTTAGCACTGATGAGAACCCTGCATATATTCATTTCAAGGCATTGTCCAATATTGCAATCCTGTACAAATAAATACTTTGTCTTGGGATATCTAACCAAGCAAGGGTTCAAACTCTGAAGCTCTTCACTGAAAGTCAAATGATCACCATAAAGCTTTGATGGGAGTTCAAAAAACTACTTCAAAAGTGAAGATTTATCAAAGTAAACAACAGTTTCCCATTACATTAACTCATTCAAGAGTACCTAATGAGAAAAAAACCCCAAAAAACTAAACTTACAGACTCAACTGTCTAAAGATCACAAATAAAATGAAACTTCTTACATCACAATCATCAGAACAAATATTTAAAAAACAATTTTCCCTGCAGCTACATTTTCACTGGTTTTCATCTCAATGTTAAAGTATTAGAAATAGGGTCATTCCATGTCAGATCACCCAATGGGTTAAACCCCTACCCCTTTCAAATTGGCCCAAATTTGGCATATGGGGTAATTAACTCTTCCCAAGTTAAATTTCAAGTTTTCGCACTATGGCACGCATTCCACAGGCATGTCGGCCAAAAATGGACACTTTTTTCAATTTTAAAATGACCATATCTCTATAACTACCTAGTCAATTTTGTTGATATTGACATATTTAGAAAGGTAATTATATAAGCTATCTAAATCTGCCATCATGATCCTTGTCCAAACGATATAAAGTTCAACGACCTCTTGATCTTTGCTTTAACCTTGAATTTTACCTTGAGCGTCAAGTAATCTGGAGATGAAATTTGGTCAATTTATACATCAACATATTTTCTGCATCATACAAAAAAATGGGAGGAGTAATATTTTTCTCCATTATTCATCTCAAGATTACCCCATATACCAAACTTAGGCCAATTTGAATGGGGTAGGGTTTAAACTTTTAAAAAATTTGGGTGATTTGACACAGAATGACCCAATATCTGGGAACTACAAAAGAGAGAGACAAAGCAAACAGAACATACCTGCTGACGCTGTGTGATCAGCTGTGATGCATTGAACTTTGCGACCACGCTCTTGAGCACCTCGTTACATATAGAGGGCAGCACCCTCTCATCGTAATCTGTACCAAGTTGCTGAAGGATCTTGGGAAGCTGAGAGGAGACAGGTCTGAAGAGGACACGCAGTGTGATGTTCACCATCTGCAAATCTGAAGGAATTGTAGTATACAGTAATATCATGGATTATTATTTGTAAGAAGGGTTTTCATGCGACCAGAAAAATTGGCGTATTTCATGGTTTGCACAAAAGTCCCCGGATGACCGTGCAATATATTTCCATATCTTATGGTTTGGGGTGCGCTCTGGCCCACATGACACACCCGCCACCCAAATGAAATAAAACTATATCTATTACACTGCTCCCCCTAATCCCTGTAAGTGGACTGTGCTTAAAATACACTGTATGAGAGGATTGTGATGACAAACCTTTGCTACCAGTGGGTGAAGATATCCTCCTTGGCTTGGCTCTGATGTCATAGATGACAGGCCATTGCAACCAGGGCACTCTAAAATGAAGACCCTCAGCATACACTTTGTCCTGGACACCACCAAGCCTACTGAATATCACCGATCTGTGACCACCATCAACTGCACACACACACACACAAAAGAAGAAATAGTTAAAGGTCATTTGCAAGCAATCATTGATCGACATGAAGTTTGATGCATCTTCTACAACTATGACTATGTAAGAAACTAACATGTTAAGTATAGAGTTTAGAATCAGGAGTCATTTTGCAGGAGGGTACTTCCACAAAAATGTTCCCTTTCCAAAACCACAAAAATTGGCTATAACACCTGAAGTACTTAGTCTATTATGACCAATTTGGTATCAAACAAAGGAGCTCAACAAGCTCTTTAATTTGAGGTACACGTATATTAATAGGATTAAAGTATATTTGGGCATGATTTTTCTATAAAAACTCAATTTTTGGACAAAAAGTGGCGACGTTTTTGGTCAAAACCTCTTATCTTTGAGTCTCATTATTTTATGCCACAAACATTTCAGATTTGATTTTGGGGTCGTAAATTGTGATGAATGGATCAAAGATTACAAATAAAAGGTTGGCATGACCCAATGAACCTTTTAAAGCAATGTTATAAGGGTTTATAAAAGGTGGACAAAAGTGTCATGTCCGTTACGCACAGCGTGTCATGTCCATTACACTCCTTTTCGGCTCCAACAAGAAAATGTATAATCTAATCGTTAATTTATGCAATATGTAGGCATGTTAAGGACATATATTTAAGCATCTGTTGATGCCTATATTAGACCAGTTGGACCCTAAAACTCACAAATCTTTGAAAATGTTCAAAGGACTTAAAAATCCTCCACTTTGTGTCATGTCCGTTACGGTTACAAAGAGTCAATTTTCTCTTCAACTATTCAGTGTTATGCTCTAAAATTTGCTGTGTATATCCCTGATAGCAAAATGTGCCCGATTCAGTTACTAAAATAGGTTTTAGGACTCCTGGTTTTGATTGAAAGTGTCTTAAATAACCTAAAATGCTTCTGTCATGTCCGTTACGCTGGAATCGCCCAAGAGACAGCACCACAAAATGATCATGACACATGTACTCAGAATTTGCTATTGCTTTGCCTTTGCACTATCGAGACCTTTCACCTTGTACCAAAATCATTGACGTGAAACCTTTATTTTTATTTTTTATGAAACAGCTTGCAAGTATCACCTCTTAAAAACTCTGCTTACTTTCTTAGTTTTTCAGATATACAGCGCAGCGCCCTTGTCTGCGCACAAGTGTAACTGCGCGATTCTGATAAAGCAAACAGTAGAGGCGCACGGCCGATATCAGAGACTCTCTCCCATTTGGGAGATTGTCTCTGTTATCAGAGACTTTTATAGATATTTTTGGTAGCCGATGTGGGAGACAGTCTACCATTTGGGAGATTGATTTTCTTTGTTTACATTTGCGGCAAAGGGATTACCTCGGCGCAAAATGAAAATGTGATAAGCAGATTCCTCATGAAAAATTACCCCTTTTGATCGTCTACTTCAAAGATTCACTGTCAACTTTTGTTTTCATAACATTTTTTGTTATGACCCACACACAAAACAAATGGGTTTCTGACCACACCACGTAATACTAAAGTGGTCATATTGACCACTACGCGGGACGAATGCAAAAATACTAGTCATTTTCTATCGCATGTACTTAAGGTATGGGGGGAAAAATTAGGTAAATAGTTAAAATACTTCCTTTCAAATTCAGCTCTTTAAAATCTCACTCCTACCTTAAATGGCCGTTAGAAAGAACTTCTGATATTTCAAGCAAAATCCAAAGTCAAAATCATGTCCAAAACCTAAGAAATCCACGCCAATTTTTTCCGCGATCGCATGTTGTTTTCATGCCTCTAATGTTTTAGACTAAAATCGGCCAATAAAATTTTGTCCACAAAGAAACTCGGTATCGCGCGCCCACATCGATCTCTACGATCGCGCACACGGAAAATCGGGACTTTTACCTGTGTGCGATAAGGACCGAATTTTAACGGCCGAATGTTTTTGGGGGAGATGTCAGCGCTCGCTGCGATCAGGAAATGTACACAATGACTTGCGATACCCCGTTTCGCCAGAAGTGACATTAAATTACTGATTTCATTTTTGGAATTATCTTTTCCAACATCGGTGAGTTGAATTTATTGTATTTCATGGATATGTTGGTGTCGGTTTTTGTAAATTAAATGCCGATTTTGAGTGAATGTTGGTGACTTTTGTGCAGTGGTGTTTTGAAAGTGTTGAGGTGTACGACTGCCTAGAGTCTACACACAAAGTATAGTAAAGTCGCTATGAGTGTTTCTGACCTCAGTCAGGCAAAAATTTTGTTGGGATAAACTGCCTTGTTGTTTGTGTTGTTTCTTTTATCCTTTTGTAAGCTGAGTCTCCAATATGAGAGACAGTCTCCCAAATGGGAGAGAGTCTCCGATATTGGCCGTGCACCTCTACTGACAAACATGCAACAAACATAATAATGTTTTTCTTCTTTGTTATATCGATAGATATTCATGCAAAAGAACAAGTCAAAATATTGAAAAAGGTTTCATTTTCATATTTATATTCACGGCCTTGAACTGCGTGTAAAATGAAAGAGTGCGCAGACATGGGCACTGTTACTTTTTCAATGTCAAAATAACAGGGCCACCTTCTTTCTTGTAAAAATTGCTTTGACTAGATCTTGCTCTAGATTTTTAGCATACCGTACCAGACTCTAATCTTTATAATATCACTTATCAGGGCCCCTCAGCTTGCATAAAAAGTTGCTATTATTAAATGCAACTAAAAAAAATTAAATGCAGGTATCAATAATTGACCAAATACGCGATTCTGATTGGTTGAAAAATCAAATTGCGTTTAATCTTTTGAGTTGTGTTCAAACGCAACTTCATGAACTTTTATGCAAGAGGGCCCAGGTCCAAATTACATTACAATAAAACAAGTTGTGTCAGAAAATTAATATAATTATAAAATTAAATTTAGACTAGGGCCTAGGCCTAGATCTAGTAGAGGAAAATACTCTAGATCTAGATCTAGATCTAGACTCTAGTAAATTCACCTGTGTAAACTGATTCTTTGACTCCATAACCTATTGCTCCAGCCCCGATGAGGAATTGGATTCCTTTTCCAAGTCCTGCGGGTCCTTTGGCTAGCCTTCCCAGCAAATCTCCAATCTTTTGAGCCATCTTTTCTGAGCTCCGATTACCTGAAATATCTAATGCACTGCCACTAAAGATTATCTACAGTCCCACACGCGCCTCTCTATGTACTGGTTACGCAAGGTCCCAACATAGCTACACATGGCCTTATTGCACGTAACTGATTGGTCATCCATGCATGCTGAAAAGGGACTTGCGCATGCGTACATGAAAACATCATCAATAGTCTTTTCTTGCAAACTTGTTTGAGGTATTGTAACAGATAGATCTTATCAACAATTTAAAATGATTTACATAATAATGAAATGTTATCATCTGTACCTGAAAAAAAAGATTTAATTGAATAGTTTCATAAAATGAAACAGGAAAATGCGGATGTAGCATCAAAGCCTTTTTTAAATACTTTGAAAATAGTAGCAAAATTAAGACTATTACGAGTTAGTAAAGATTTGATGTTGAATGATAATTTGTAATTTCATCATACTAAAGTATGTTCACCCAACTATATTGCTATACACACGACCACATGTTTTCCAAACCACCCCTAAACAAGTTTTATCCATTGGTCAAATTTACAACCAATTCAAGGATTTTCGCGTGCTTTCTTTAAAATTTTACCCCAAAAAGTATAACCCGTAAAACATACCCCTAAACAAGGTCTGCCTCCATTAAACCTCTATAAAATCAAGGTTCAACCACCTTAAACATTTAACCCTTAACAAGAGTCTACCTCAGTTTAAAATAAACCTCTCAAACGTGCCTGTCAATAGCAACTGTTTCTGATATTAACAATATTAATTTATACAGCATGTGACCCCGCATGTGACAACACCAAGTTATTTCTCCATTGGATATCTCCCTTTAGATGCTTGTGTAGAATAACAAAGGATGATAACTATCATGTCTGTTTCTGACAAAATCTTAGAATAATTTATTTAGAAAGAAGAAATATGAACACGATTAAAACATACATTTAATTTCGTTCCTGATTAAAGAGAACGAGTTCTTGATAAGGCTAAATGTTGTTGAGTAATAGGAAGAGGTTATAATGATAAAGAACAATATTTTAGGCACGGCCTTCAAATATGTTTCATATTAAAGGGCAATCCAACCTTGGTAATAAGATGATTTGTGTGAAAGCAGAAAAATAAGAAAAACAGGATGGTGAAAGTTTGAAAAAAATCGGACAAGGACTAAGAAAGTTATGGATGTTTGAAAAATGAGATCACTACATCTATGCGAATCTCAAATTGGCAATTTGGTGAGCCAATTGTGACATTTGTGTGGACAACTCTCCCATTTGTCGTACACAAAAATATCATTAATTTGCAGTTTTCTTCGAGGCGCTTTTACCCTCGGGCAGTACTCAAAATATATTGGAGATAGCATATTGTTATAGGTCCTCATGAACAAAAAGATCCTACTGAGTAGTGCATTTTGAAAAAAAGTGACATTTTAGTCATTTTGTGTATTAAGCGAATGGGGGAGTTGTCCACAGCTACATCACAGTGACATTACCTATTCGGCCAATTTGAAATTCCCATATGCATAGTGATTACAACTTTCAAAAATTCATAACTTTCTTATTGCTTGTCCGATTTCGTTCAAACTTTCACCAATCTGCTTCTCTGTTTTTTCCTCTTTATTTCAGAGCAACTTGCTATTAAGGTTGGATTTCCCTTTAATTCTGTCTGAGAGTTTGTATTTGACAACAAAAAAATTCAAAAGAGACTCGCGCAATTCTAGATCACACAAAATCCCCCGGCGAAATCCAGACAACTAAGGGGGAAAATATACCCTAAACGCGTATTGAAAAACTCCACAAACATATACCCTTTTCCCAATTTTTGGCGTTTTTGACATCCTAAACGCGTCACGCTCCTTAGTCGGCGAAAACTACCCTTTTCACGCATTTTTTGGTCGCGCTTGTGTACAGCAATATAATTGAGTGGGCAGTCAAATATATTGCTGTACCGTGGCACACACACACACCCCCCAAAAAAAAACCGCTTGGAAAGGGTAGTTTTTGCTGGTGAAGATGGTGAAAAAGTGCGACAAAACCTCGAAAATGAGGGGATGTGATTTTGATTAATGGATAAAACTTGTTTAGGAGGGGGGGGGGGGTGGAAAACCTGTGGTCACGTGTGTGTACAGCAATATATTTGACTGCCCTCCCCCCCCGGAATTTGTTATCATGACAACCCACCCCAGCTCTCCATGCAGCGACGTAGCATCAATATACTAGTAATCCTGCATTGTAACCCCCACCCCCGTGAGCCAGAGATTCCTGGATCCGTCACCAGCTGCCAGCCATTCAGAGGCACTGATGTCAGGGAGGGGCGGGGCTAACCCTCACCCTATTAAAACCACTGCAAAATCGAACTCGGAGCAATCGTCACCGGACTGCATGAGCAAGGTCGGATTACCAAACGTGTGTCCACTTATGGATTCAAATTCAAATTCAAATCTATTGATATAAAATCCTGATATACATGTAATAGGATTATCATCAAAACAAAACAAAACAAAACTCAGCAGAGGTATATTGAATATACAGTGTGTCCCAGAAAAAACGAAACCGAGATTGATCGATGCATAATCATATCTTTATCACAATTATGATTAATAAGTGGCACATATTTGTAAAGCTTAGAGTCTCTTCTTTCCTGCGATACCACTCATATGATACATATTTCACGCATGAGTGAATAATAACAATGTGAAGTTGGGATGTCAAAAATTCATTTGGCCAACGATGTTTGAATTTTAAAAAGATAATCACATGTCCAAAAAAATCATTTTCCGCCCTTTCGTTTGACACCTTAATCTTGAAAAATGACCAACGGATGACAGAGATAACTAGAATTTAAATATTGATTGCATTTCGATGATCTTTAAAAATCCTTTGTTCCATAACTCCGCATCGGTTTTCCGCATGAATGGATGCGGAGAAAGTCATGGATGGTCTAAAAGCTTTCGAGTAGAAACCAATACTATCCCACCCTCCTCATCCTCATTGCCTATTATTACCACCACCCCCCCCCCCCCCCCCCCCCCCATCATGCCAATCTTTCCCGGAACCTCAAACCCTACACTCCCCCAAGTTCCCCCTCTCTTTTCCTCTCCCACTTTATGTGTGCAGTGTGTGTGTGTGTGTGTGTGTGTGTGTGTGGGTGTGGTTGTGCGTGTGTGGATGTGTGTTAGAGAGAGAGAGAGGATGTTTGTGTATGGTCCAATGATCTTTAGTTAGATTTAAGCAAACACCACTGCATAATCGTTTAACTTGCATGATCAAACCAGCTATCCCTCCCTCACTCATTTCCACTTCCATCCCGTACACCACTCGGAACACTAAAAACTCTTCATCCCTCATGTACACTTCCATTCTCTCCCTCCGTATATTTGTAGGTGTGTGTGAGTGTGTGTGTTGATGTTATGGCTGTTTGTTTATCTAATTAATAAGTCGTAAACTCGGCATACCCGTCAACACTCTCAGTACAAAATAACTTTATTTTCCATGAATGTCATTCATAAATGAAGACCTTCTTCATGATCAATGAGCGTTTATCATTTTGGAGACGTTTTATACTGACCACTCCATTTTGTTGACGATCAACCACGCATGCAGTCTTTTGTCTTCTTTGTTCACTGCTATGGCAGGCAGCGAGTACAAACGAATTCATTCATTATGGAAATGCAAGCATCACTTTAAACAAACAGAACTTACTCATTCCTGGCTCATTTTTATCCATTGAGGTGTCAAATTAAAGAGAAGAAAATTATCTATTAAGGAGTATTAATTTCATATTGCAATGATAAATATGTTTTCTAATATATTACTTGGAATTCTAGGTATCGTTGTGCAGTGGACTTTTTGGAAGCCCTGTTTCATATTGTTCTCATTCACTCATGCGTGAAGCAAGTGTCATAGAATTAGTACGTGATGAAAGAAGAGGGACTAAGCTTTAAAAATATGTATTGATTATTGATCATAATTATGATTAAAATATAATAATTCATCGATACATCTCGGTTTCGTTTTTTCTGGGACACACTGTATAGGAGCAGAATACAATGAAGTAAAGGCACATTATATCAAAACATAGTTGAACATATAATTATTAGATTATATTTGACTGAAAAAGAATGCATGTAGCTATCCTTAGAAACAAATCAAAACATGATAGCAGCATATTGAAAAGAAACACAACCTTGACAACACATTGATGTGGCGCTGGCATATTGTGGCCGGGGGGGGGGGGGGGAGCAAAATGACCGAGGGCGAAAGGGTGTGGGAGTGGGATAGCCACAGCCCATACACAGAGTTTGGCCAATTCAGTTTCAGTTGGTCACAACATGGAGTATAATTCCTTTGTTGCGTGCTTGCCTTGCGCCATATTGTTACCTACCGGAGCCGAGTTGGCCAAGCTCATAGCATGATTGTCGTTTTACCTTCTCTTTTCATTTCTCCCTTTCTTTCCGGCTCTAATTTCCTTTTCAACCTGTTTTCCATATTCTTATTTCCTCTCTCTCTCTCTTGAACTCTTTCCTCCGTTCTATTCTTTCTTCCCCTTCTCTTCTCTTTCCTCTCCTCTCCTCTCTCTCTCTGCTCCATCTCTGAGTCTCCATCTTTCTCTCTCTCGCTCTTTCTCTCTCACTTTCCCCTTCCTCCACAATTGTACATGATAAATACCGAACAAAAGAGCTGCATCACATGTCATGTACTGCATTTAATGCATGAAAATTAAAAATGAAATATACAAAACCCACCAAGCAACAATTGTTCAAATTTATTTCACATAAACTTACTATTCTTATGAAACATTGGTCATTCTTGAATACCCAAAGAATATATTTCTTGCAGAGACTAAATACAACCTACATGAAGTATCCACAGAACATGCTTATCGCGGACTCTACAGGGAAATTTTCAAGCGCCATGTTTAATAAAAATAATACAATATTCTCAACTCAGTTTGGTAAGGGTGAAGTTGAAAAAGTAAGGAAAATTGCTTGTACATGTAATAACACTATTCTTGTGATGCTGAAATGCTTGTTTTATTGTCATAAAATATCCTACAAACACTAAAACTTATTCATTTCACATGAAATAAATGCATGGAACTAACATTTGTCTGAATATCAAAGGATTTTCCAATATCAAAACGGCCAATTCATATGTTTTTCATTTGATTTGATTGTCTAGTATAAGTACCTTTAAGTACAGGACAATGAAGACATGTACATGTATTACAATGAAAGAAATATTTATCTTGTTAGGATATTACCCATGAAAGCTGACCTTTGACCTATTTCTGATAGGGTTCTTAAGCACTGAGCATAGATAACTTATCATGAACATTAAAAAAGCATACTGGAAGAGTAACTTTATAGGCTCTTTATACATGGAGTTTGTTCTATTCTATATCACTGATGTAGAAAATTATCTTTTTTGCTAGTAAAGAGTCAGGTAAACATTTCATAAAAACCAGTCTTTGATATTGTTGAGAAATATACCAACAAAAACTAAAATCAGATATATTTGTCATTGATTCACTTTATAAGGAGTGGCAAATTAGGGAATATTATTATTTGTATGAAGGGTTTTCAGGCGACCAGAAAAATTGGCGTATCTCATGGTTTGCGCAGAGTACCCGGATGACCGTGCAATTTTAAAACAATATCTCATGGTTTGTGTAAAAGTACCCGGATGACCGTGCAATATATCTCCATATCTCATGGTTTGGGGTGCGCGTGACGCGTAAAAAAGTGAATACGCACTTAAATACGCAAAGGTTAAGACAATGGATGTATGCGCGCAGCTCTTGCAAGATGCTTGGGTAAGGATAAAAATGTTTTTCTACCTTTGTTTTATGTCGAAGTCAATACAAAAACATAAGGACATGTAATGGTGAAAATTGAGGAATAGGTATCATACAATTAATAATAATAATATTGAATGGCTTTTCTTTCGTGGGACACAAGGATATATCGTACTCGCTTTGAAAATATTTCACTCGTCGTGCCGACTCGTGAAATATGCTCATAGCTCGTGCGATATATCCTTGTATCCCACTCAAGGCCATTCAATATTATATTAATATCTTGCCAATGGACAGTAGTTCTTCATCATTCCTAAATAACTTTGTATGGATATGAGATTCAGGGTTTCTACACCATTTAATAAAGAGAAGGAAGAGTTCTAGTAAATATGAGAAATGGCTGAAATGTTTGGACCAAACATTTCATGCCACATGAGGGAACAGTCCCATATAGCCATCTCTGTGTACAGTACACATGCTTTTCAGCTAGATTGGGTCATTTTCATATCACTTTGATGATTCCGAGACCTCGCAGTATACACCAATTCTTAAGTAGGCATGATCAACCTTCCACAACTGCTTCAAGACAGCTTCTTTCACAATCTAATCGCATGAACAGAACTCTACTTTACCTTGATCAAAACTTTTATCTGATCTTTTGGGGATGAAAATAAGAACAACCAATTGCATTTTATAAGCATTTTTAAAGTCACATCTTTGATTTCATTTGATTGCAAGCCTGATATTAAGATATGGTTGGTACTACCAGTCCAAGATTAGTTTTAAATGGAGACATACTGAAGGTCTTTCTCTTTGTCCCCTTCAGTTTTTGTTCACATCTTTTGATTTCGGCTTTCTTCATTCTTGCCCTTCACCCTGATAAATGCATGACCAAAAGATCCAGTATGTCTATATTCAAAACTATTCTTTGATATTGTTTGAGAAACACACCAACAAAAACTAAAATCAGATATATTTGTCATTGATTCACTGTTATGATTTTGAACTATATGTACTCATACAGTGGAAGCTCGTTATATAAAGAGCTCCAATATAACGAGATTCCTGATATAACAAGGGAATTTTGCTGGTCCCAAGGTCCTTGTAGTGAGTTTCCACTGTATTGCATCCTTTCAGATCTAGGAGTAGATATGGTGTGCTACAAGGTATAATCATCAATTTTTTTACAACTCTACTACAATCACCTTATAATTTTTTTTTTTAAACTAGTGATTAGTTGTATATACCACTACATGGCAATGAATTAAAAAAAAAAATCAAATATCTATTCAGTCTAAACAATATGTTTCTTGTTCACATGATCTTGTTTTAGATTAGCCATGTGGTTAGTGAGATTTCCTTAAGATGATTTTTGATTACTTGAAGAAAATTTTCACAGCTAAATAGCTTTCCGATCCTTTGTTTTGTTTTGTTTTTTGTTTTTTCTGTCTCTACCATCAACTCAAATTCATAGTGAGTGAGGGTTCACTGCTGTGACACAGAGCAAAATGAAAATCTGACAATTCATTACAGGAAGTATTAAAAAAATGCATAACAAAAATGATTGATTTAAACCTTAACTTGAACCTTTATTTCAAGGGCATTTCAAACTTTATTCGATTCTTGTCTAAAGCCCACTGCACACTTTACAATCAACTGTGATCCGATTTAGAACTAATTCGTAATAGCATTAACATTAAATATGGGCATTTTAACAAATAAAATCTACCTGATTCAGCTTCTGAACAATAATATGAATACTAAACATAAAGTTGGGTGCGCTGTTTGCCTTATACCAGGAATAAGGGCCAAATCAGGTTTGATGCTGTATGGAAAGTCATATAATTCCTCTCCTATTTTCAATCTCGAGTGCAATACTATATTCATTCATAAAAGCTTTTATTTTGCTTCCTCATACCCCTGTCATAATGCAAACCAACTCCAAACCAATCCCGAACCAACTGATTCTTGGCCATTCGGTGTTATGTAACTTCCTATACATCGTATTGTTGGTCTGGTGTCGGTATCTTTCGTGTGACTGGGGGTATAAGAAGTTATAAGGGTCTAATAATGCAGAATATGCTGACTGCATTAAATACATACAACGATAAGATCATTCAAAATGTTACACTGTTAACCCTTTCAAGACAATTGACCACATTTTGTGGTGTGGCTCAATAACTTTTGATTCAGAGCTCTAAAAAATAAACCAGATGCATGAGTAGAACGAGCAAAAATTTCTGCACACATTGTGTCCATTTTTGTTGCATGACCATATTGCGTTTGATGCTAGGAAATTTTAAAAAGGAGAATAAGCTTTTAAATCCCTAATTTGGCAACACATTGAAAGGCTCAAAATCATTGTTTTTTATCAAAATTGGCAATTTTTTCAACTTTTCGTCAAAGTTCCTAACCATGTATGCTGTTTTCGTTACATTTTATAAGAACCATCTAGCATTACAAGAAAAATATTATTGTTGCCAATTTGAAGAACAAAATGTGATCAATTTAGCTCTTATATAATTCCTGTCATGACAGGGTTAAGTATGAAATCTGTCTGGGGAGGGGTGCTCTCATATTTGAAAGCTTTGCATTGTGACTAGGAGTTTCTGACTGTGAAGGGTAGAGAGATTTTTTTCAGCCTCCTCTGACTGTTGTCTTCATCAAAGACACTACCTTTCACTTTTTAGCATCTACTGGCATCACAGCTGTGAAATCAGAAGACGAAAGGGCTGGTTAGACCTCTCTGATAACGATAACAATAATTACAACGATACTTTCTTCCCAATCACTCAACCCCTGTTATGTGAAAAATGAATAGGAAATTACGGACTTATGGTATGTCACTAGGCCCTGTTTCATAAAACTTGTCATCAATGACAAGTTGCAATAACTGTTATAAGCTACTGAAATCCTTGCATCTGATTGGCTGAGAGCAAATTTGTCTGTAAAAATCACAGACAACACACTTGATGCAATGGCCCCCTGGACTCAATTCTCATGAGCTTCCCTCACTGATTTTATTGTCTCCTTCGGATCGCTTGGCCACCTTGTTTTTTCTTCAGGACAGACCTCACCGATAATAGCAGTGAGTCAATCATTTGAACCCTTGGATATGTTGTCAATGGTAGAGGAACAGATGGAGGCAGTGTCCATAGAGTTTAAATGTATGAACTAATGCATTTATTCTTGCAACAACAAAAAATTGGTTATCGGTACATTATTTGTGCATAGTTCATTATTTTTGGTGAGGTTTGTGAAGCCCTTAAGTCGGACCAGGGCCCTGTTTCATAAAACTTGTTTTACATCAATAACAAGTTGCAATAACTGTTATAAGCTTCTGAAATCCTTGCATTGGCTGAGAGCAAATTTGTCATGGAAATGTGGCAGTTGTTACTGATAGCAAGTTTTATGAAACGGGGCCCAGGTTGACCCTTAGTACAGCTTTATGAAAACAAGCCTTGGCTGATGACTGATCTCACTGTTGTAACTGACAGGAGGATTAAAGCATCTTGTAAAAGTACATGTAACTTAGTTCTCTGGGGATAAGTGTACTATACAAAACTTTGCCAATGACCGATTTCACAGCTGCAACTGACAGGATTGATTAAAGCCTCTTGTAGAAGTACATGTAACCTAGATCCTTAGGAAGTATCACTGATTGCGCTACTTTGTCATCATTGAAGATTACCCATCTGAAATAAAAAGAAGATAAAAATCAGAAAAATCATCTCAACTGAGTGAGTAAACAAGTAGAATTATTTTAACACCACTGATAATTAAAGACAATATAAATCACTTTTATGTAAGATGCAAGGAGAAATTTGCATCAACGTGAGTACCCATCCCCCTTTATTGGTACTGCCCAAACAACTTTTCCTTTTAAAAAAACCCCCAAACTCACTTAAGTTAATTAAACGGTACTAGTTGGGGGGGGGGGGGCAGTTACAAGTTAATAAGAGCTACATGTATTGTGTATCGTTACGTCTTCAAAATTAAAAAATATATTACATGGAATAAATCTTGCAGAAAATCATTTACAGTAAACAGCACTGCATACATATGACTACTCAAACACGTGACATCAGCATTTGGTCCAAATTTCAAACTATCATTAGTTAGATTTACAATGTCAGGACTTTTCAAGAGAAGTCCTTGTCATGTGAATACTGATATTCTTTTATAGGCCAGTTTGTAATTACAATCTGCACATGTGCAGATAAAGGTCATTTGTACCGAGTACAATTGACCTTTGTACGCTGTCATTTTGTCACATCACGATGCGCGCACCGGTATGATTTTACATGTTAAACAAGTAGCGCGTCCATCAAAACAAATGCACGTGCGCTTACAAATCGGGGTCATTTCAGGGTCATTTGTACCATGTACTAAATTAAGGACTGGCTTATTCAAAAGGAGTGAGCTCACAAATTATTTGTCAGCATTACCAGAACTCAACCTTCTTGTTAAATTGATTTTCAAAAAGAAAATATACTAAAATAATGTGATGAATTACCTTCCTTCTTTCTTGATATGACAGACATAGTGACCACAGGCTGTAGAGCTACCCATATGACTCACAAATGCAAACAGTTGGTATCCTGTCAAGTCAAGAAGCACAGGTATGCATTCAGATAAAAGGAAAACTTTGTTGTCAAACTGAGAAGATGCGGGAAATGAAATTATTATTTGTCAGGCCTATGGGCTGTGCAATGAAATACATCTATATTATGCCTGCTCTGAATGAGTGTGGGCAATCTTTCCTGATGTCCTCCTTTCTCCGGGACCCCATTTCCCCATTGACACTGTGTACAACGACAACAACAAATACATCCTGATATTTCGTCTAGCCTCTAATACACCCGAGCACAGTAATATGAAGTGCGTGCATGCAGTAGTACAAAATGAATATGTGTTTAAATGTAAAAGGCTTAAACAATGAATACACGCAGTTTACATTTCGATATCCCCCAAGGCCATTCAATATTACATAAATAGAATCACTGATCTTTTATGTCCCTAATGATATGTTCAGAACCATGGAACTATTCAAAGATACAGGATATCATAACATTGTGGCCCATATGCTTGACCTTAAATAAATATGTTGAAGTCAACAGACTTTGTAAGCCCCTAATGGCAATTTGTCAGATTTCTTCAATTTTCAATGATTTTAGCTGACAAATACCAAGATGCTCATAAATTTGAGCTGATGCAAAAATGAAAAAGAATCTGTCCTCATAAGTTGCATAGTAAGCAAATAAGTATCAGTCATTTTTCTTTCCTGTCAAATCCCCCCCCCCCCCCCACTCCATTGCAATTCTTCAGCATAAGTGATTCTTCACCTTCCTCACTAATACACAATTATACACTAATAAGAAAGGGACATCTGAAATTGTGCCCTAGCAAAAACAACTCTTTTCCTATAACTTACAGTGCATTCTCCACCTATCCATACAAACCCACAAAGTAAAGAGAGACCTATAAAAAAAACCAAACCATACTTACTTGCACTACCATCCCTACACGTGGGACCACTGGGTTGTTCCGTTTCCATGGGCGTGTCAAGCTCCTCTTGGTGGCTGAATATCCAGTCTGCTGCCCTCTCTATGCTATTGTCCTAAATGGTGCCAAAGACGGAAAGCCAGGTTCAGTCAAATCATTCATTCATTCATTCATTCATTCATTCATTCATTCATTCATTCATTCATTCATGAATAGAACAGAGACCCATAATATCTGTCTTGTATGTTCATTGAAGATGCTTCTAGCACATTTAGTTATTATTCTAAATGGTGCCAAAATGGAAGGCCAGGTTATAATAAAATACTGTAAAACTAGACATTTTAGCGACATTAAACTTTCCTGATTTGAAACAGAGCGAATTTCCTACGCAAGAAAATTTCGTAAATTTTTAAGAATGCTTTAATAAATGCAGTGTCGCGTCATTTGTGATTCAATGATTTCGCGGCATGAAACTTGCATGAATCTGAACGAAAATTTCTGGTTTTAGAGTTAGAAGTACATGTTCATCCATGTTTCTAGCAAATTTACAGTTAGTCTTTTTAATGTTACCCCGTTATCATATCAGAGACAAAGTTCATTATATTTTGATTCAGAATGACGGTAACTACACAACTCTTCTCCAGTCATTGTCAATCATTTTTATCAAAGAAGAGAATATTTGTCAAATACAATTTGTACTGCAACTCGGATGAATCTAATGATCATCAAAATCCAATCTTCATACACCATTTCATTTAGCAAACCATCCTTTTAATTATCCATCCAGCCATCCATCATCTCATATCTTCTGTTTGGAGCCAGAAAGGTGTTAACTCATATACTTTAAGACAGTCAATGCCCTTCTGGCTCCCAACAAACGAATCATCTCCAATCATTTATTCCTTCTCTTTATCCCACTCACCTTAGCTCTATGAGCCTTGATAAACTGTTCTTGTATGAAGCCCATACTCACTATTAACATGATCCTGTAACATTCCATCTATCCCTCCATACATCCATCCATCCATCCATCATCTCATATCTCTGATCATTTATTCCTTCCCTCTATGCTACTCACCGTACATGTAGCTCTAAGAGCCTTGAGAGACTGGTCTCTTGTGAAGCCCATACTCATCATCATCATGATCCAGTAACATTCCATCTATCCCTTCATCCCATCCATCAATCATCTCATATCTTCATTGTTCTATTCCATCCCTCTATCCTACTCACCGTAGCTCTAAGAGCCTTAATAGACTGTTCTCTTGTGAAGGCCATACTCATAATTATCATGATCCCTTATCCTTTTATCTATTCCTCATCCATCCAACCATCCTTCATGTCATATCTCCATTGTTCTATTTCTTCCCTCTATCCTATACCTCTAAGAGCCTTGATAAACTGGTCTCTTGTGAAGCCCATACTCATCATCATCATGATCCTGTAACATTCCATCCATCCATTCATCATGTCATATCTCCATTGTCCTATTCCATCCCTCTATCCTACTCACCGTAGCTCTAAGAGCCTTGATAGACTGTTCTCTTGAGAAGACCATACTCATTATTATCATGATCCAGTAACATTCCATCCATCCATTCATCATCTCATATCTCCATTGTTCTATTCCATCCCTCTATCCTACTCACCGTAGCTCTAAGAGCCTTGATAGACTGTTCTCTTGAGAAGACCATACTCATTATTATCATGATCCAGTAACATTCCATCCATCCATTCATCATCTCATATCTCCATTGTTCTATTCCATCCCTCTATCCTACTCACCGTAGCTCTAAGAGCCTTGATAGACTGTTCTCTTGAGAAGCCCATACTCATTATCATCATGATCCCGTCTTCGCTCACTACTATCTCAGTCTTCTGTTTCTTCTTGGCTTGACCAAGCTGCAACGGCTCAGCAAAATCTGACAAGAAAAATATTCAATCAAAGTATTTCAAATATGCATCAAATTGAATTAAAAGCAACTGCAGCTGTTAATACTATCCAGGCTACAACTGGCATACATAGGGCTATAAACAGAAAGAGAGACAACTACACTTGTTCTTACCATGAAATTTTTTCAGATGATTCCCTAGGTACCAACCATGATGATTTTGCTAATTATATAGCCAGGTACCCTGGCCCTGTAGCCCTCCACCTTTCCAAGCCAGAGCGCTAGTGATAAGCAGTGGTACTGGTCCCAAACAGACTGTGCAACAGCCCCAACTAATGTCTATTTGTAGCAGGATGACATTAGCCTTTCCTGGATCCGCCGTGTGTTCTAGGACCTGGTTCACGGTAGCACTACATTGGACATATCTGGATCAACTAGGTGTTCTAGAATGCAGTTAAAAGCAGGACTACAATATCTGTCTGGACAATCCATGTATTCTAGGACCCTTATCACAGCAGGACTACATTATCTGGATCATCCATGTGTTACAGAACCCAGTTCATAGCAGGACTATAAATCTTATCTGGATCAGCATGTGTTCTAGGACCCAGTTCACGGCAGGACTACACTAGTCTTATTGGATCAGCAATGTGTTCTAGGACTAAGTGCACAGCAGGACTACATTAATCTTACCTGGACCAGACCTGTTAATAAGACCCTATGCATAGCAGGATTATATTAGTCTTATCTAGATCACCCATTGTGTTCTAGGACCCAATACATACTACATTAGTCTTATCTGGACCATCCATGAGTTCTAGAACCCTATTTATAATAGGACTAATAGTCTTACCTGGATCTGCCTTATGCTCTAGAACCCAGTTCATTGCAACTTCTGTGCCAGAGTTCTTGGTGTGGTAGACAGCTTTACGACAACCCTCCTTGGCAAAACCCATGTCTGCTAGCTGATTTACCATGCTCTCATCAATAACAGGTTCTGACAAACAAACAGAAATGAGTTCATTTAGTTTAGTACCATTTATTTTCCACAAATTGACTGAAATAAAAACATCAAGAACAAGTATACTGTTAAGTGCATAACACCCATGGTGCTAATGCCACACATGAGAGATTTCACCCCCAAAATACCAAGGGTGAATTCTCCCCTAAAAGGATACCGACAAGGTATGTCAATGCATACTTTTAATCTGTAAAATAGCTTGCATCCTCCCAAACTCTCTGGGATGACATTACAACCTGTTTAGAAAGATCACCTGTCTATAAAGACCACAATTTTTGTTTTCCTTGAAAACTGTTTCTCATTGAAACATGTATTAAAGGAACCTGTACGTAAGGACCCTCTGCTCATTAAGACCGCCTTTCTTGTCTCCCTTGAGCAGTCTTTATTGACAGGTTTCACTGTATTTCACTTTGGACCAAGGTCAAAAGATTCTGCCATGAAGCCCGGGCACAAATACAAATTTCTTCAGCTGTTAGAGCTGATGAATGAAGTTTAACTGTACCTGGTTCTGGTGGTCCATCTCCCTCGGGTAGTTCAACCTCGTTTGGCTGTAGACCAGTCCCTCGATACTTGCTCAGGTCTAGCTCATCAGGCATGTCCACTGATACATCTACAATGAGAGAGAGAGAGAGAGAGAGAGAGAGAGAGAGAGAGAGAGTGTCAAATATTTACAACATGAAACTCATATCAGGGTTCCCACAAAAAATCGAGAACCAAATTCCATGCCTTTCCTTTCACACCAATTTAATGCCGTGCAGAATGAATGAATATTTCCACACCAAGAAGAAGAAAAGGGGTGAAAAAAAGGTGGACTATTTGATGAACTTACCAAGTTTCTTGGGCGTCCAGTCTTCCCCTAAAGTGAATTTCTTGAGTTGAATAATGAGGAAGTCAGGGAATGAGGCTATCTTGGTTGACCTGTTGAATATTCAATCATTTAATATTCATTTACATGTCTGAGGGTACAGCGATGATTGATTATATTTTAGAATCAAGCACTGATGTTGGGCTGACACTATAGAGTACTGAAGTGTGACGCATACCGGCCAAGTTGTCAAGGTTACTGGTTCCAAACAGTTTAGTGCTAAACAATGGCGTGGTGATCACACCAGCTCTGAACACTGAATTTGCCCTGCAGCTGCTCCAGCCGTTGCTTGAATGATTTCGCAGGAACCTCATGCGCAAGCTCTGTTATTTGGAACCGGTATCCTGGATGACCAGCGAATATATGACATCAGCACTTCGGTACTCTATAGCAGTTCCTTGTATATTTCATAATGAAAAGTCAACTGTCCTGAGCATTTCCTGATTACAATCAAGGAGATACATATCAAAGGAAACACAGCTCACTGCAAAGAGACAAAATACAGTTGGCATTCCAATTATGTTATTAAATCAATACGATATACAAATTACAAATGGCAGATTAGCGGTATAATCTAGTGACAGAGGCGTGTCCACTGTGAACAAACTAAATATTCTGTTTTTCTACTTGCTTTCTTAGAATTGTCAATAAATACTGCAGTTCCATATACGAGGAGATACGTACATGTACTGCCCGCTGAGGGCCAGAAGGTTGCTAAGTTTATGTGAAAGCATTGAGTTAATGCCTTTTTGGCTCTCAGGAGAGAATATATAGTTTGATAACTGTACTCATTTGACATTCAGCTAAATAAGTACCTCATGTAACATACAAATAGATGGGAAAGGAAAGGAAACAAAGAAAAAAATAAAAGAGAAAGAGAAAAAAAGAAAGACTTAAAGAAAAAAAAGGGAAGACAAAAAATGGTACAAATAAAAGAAAACCCAGAGAGAAAGAGAGAGAGACAGGGAAGAGAAATGTCTGGCTACGCCTTAATTAGAATTCCTTTAATCTAGGGGAGTTCCAACCCAAATAGTAGCCATCACCAGGTCTGAATGAACAGACTAGGCTTTGTTTCTCTCTGTCTAGTCTTGTGTCAGGCTGCCTAATAGATTATAAGCAGCTGACTTAAAGACAGACACATGCTGAGTGCATACGTAATGCTTTCATTAATATGTCCAGAATAATTCATCTGGTCTATGATCACAACATTTCCATATATGATTTTAGTGTTGCATAGAATATACTTCAAAGTGCAAACTTTGGGAGTTTGTATTGTCAATGCATCACAGTTCGCTCACACCAGACTTCGTAAAATTCAGAGTTAATCCGTGCACAATATTGAAGAGAGAGAGATATAATCCAGGGAAAATCATCCGCTTCAAGATTATTCGGGGGGGGGGGGGGGCAATTATTTTGACAAATTTTCCTCTTGGGGGCCAGATCTTTTGAAGTCTTTGGGTGGTAACCCCACTACATAAGATCTGTCATTCATATTTAGTGAAATATACTTTCAGTATAACATCTGCTAACATGTGAAAACCGAAGAAATGTCAAAGTCCCCATGAGAACAAAAGGATTCTATGTCTTTGAATCTCATCTTTTACCTGAGTGCTGTTGTCTTTGACTGTGTGGCTGCACTGTAGAAGTCTTCTACCGTCTCTTCTGCAGCGAAGGCCTCTAGGCAAGATTGTAGATTTATATTAGGACGGACGACCTCCTTAGGATCAAGCCTCGCTTTCTTGGCTTCTAACTTGGCTTTCTTTGCTTCATATGCTGTAACCTCAGCTGAAAACAGAATAGAATGAAAGGGGTGATATTTTCTTAAAGAGAGTTTAAACGAAACTCATTGACTACTGTTTGTTTGAACGTAATCTCTAGCTCTGGAATATAACTTGGAGATTTACGGACTAAAAGGCATTACAGATTGTTAAGGGGCAATCCAATCTTTACAGCAAGTTGCTTTGAAAGGAAAGCAGAAAAATTATAGAAAAATTATAGAAGCAGATTTCAACAGATTTCAACAGAATCAGACATAGAGTAAGAAACTTTCCATTCTTAAAAGTTGTAATCACTATATAGTTGTAATATATATAATATAATCACTATAAAGTTGTAATCACTATATATGTAGGAATTTCAAACTGGCTAATCGGTAAGTTAGCTGTGACTTCAAGTCTTGACCAAACACTCTATCAAACCCTAACCCTATCCCTAAACCTAACCTAAAACTCAATCGCAACCCTGGTATGAGTACACCTAGAATGTAGTGTGTTGTTTTCTTGTATATGACCTGACCAGACTTTTCAATCCTGCCTTCTAGCTATACCCTCTATATAATGACACTGCTTTAAGCATTGAACCTTGATACAAAGAACTCATCTTAGGTTTGTAGTCACCTCTACTGGTATGAATTCTGCTGGACTGTATTCTGTTCTTTTCTTGTATTTGACCTGAGCAGACTCTTAAATTCAGTCTTCAAGCTACACCCTCCAGATAAAGACATTGCTTTATCCACTGATCCACTAACTCACCTAGGTTTGTAGCAGCCTCTACCGGTATGGGCACAGCTAGGATGTAGTCTGTCCTTTTCTTGTATTTGACCTG
Source organism: Heliocidaris tuberculata (assembly GCA_025618425.1). Classification (NCBI taxonomy): domain Eukaryota; kingdom Metazoa; phylum Echinodermata; class Echinoidea; order Camarodonta; family Echinometridae; genus Heliocidaris; species Heliocidaris tuberculata. Next base: position 29,370,571 of record CM046844.1, on the reverse strand, counting down.
ACCAGACTGTGAACACTGAATCCTTTCCTCGAGCTCAAACTGGAGACAGTCACATGGATTGATTCGATTTCTACTATGTCTCTGTAAATGAAAGATAATTTATAGGATTGCGCATATATGCAATGACGATCACTAGCATAAAACTAAATGACAATGCAATTCTAGAGCACTCTTGCAGCATTATCCCTCACCACGTCTTAATATGCTCTTCTCAGTTAGTTCTTCGTCTTTTGATGTTACTTCAGTATTTTCACTTTTGTTCTTTTTAAACACTACATGTAGTTCTATCAGGATAGTTTGTTGAAATCCTGCCATATGCAATACTTATTTGTTGGTTTTATAATAAATATAAATGAAATTTTCTTTTTATGGCCATGTCTGTTTTATTCTCCATCTTTCCTTCTTCTTCATCATCTTATTCATCATACTGATATTTTTTTTCTGATCATTATCGACATTTCTTCATTTTCTTCTCTCTAGCTTTTCTCACTACTCTTCTCTACTCCTTTTCTTTCACCTCTCTCTTCTTTCTCTCTGTCTTTCTTTCTTTCTTGTTCATTTCCTATTTTCTCAGCTGGAATATTCATGATACTAACCTCAATGATGCTGAATAGATGAAGTAGATATTCTTGAGCATCTTGTTGTCTGTTGGTAGAAAACTCATGATGACCCCTTCCCACAAGGCTCTTGAACATCCTGGGGGCAACACCCCTCTGATTCTAGGTCAGAATCATATCATAAATGTTATATCATTCATTTCATAATAAAGGCAATCACATTGTTAGCAAAACCTTGAATTAAGTCAAAGTTACCATAAGCCTTTATTTTCATGTATTTTGTGAATTGTTGTGGGGTGAAGAATGGAACAACACACAAAAAGGAGCTGGTAGCACATTATCAAACATGCATTGTAAAAGCCTGTGTTAATAATCGCAAAACCAATGACTTGTGAAAATGTCTGTGTTCCTATCATCTGCAAAAAATATCTGTATGCGAGAATATTGGCTTATTCAGTATACAGAGGCAGTCATAAGGTTAGCAAAAGTTTAGTGGTTTTTCTGCAATAGTATGATAAGAAGATTCCTTCAGGTTAAAATATACTTTTTGTTACCCTTTTCTTTATATCATTTTCCCTTCTAAAAATATATAAATTGCATATATTGTCATCTTATCTTATCTATATCTTATCATAACAACAACAATAATATTAGTGCTTAGTTATAGTAGCACATCATGATACATGCATAGCTTCTCTATGCACTTCTAAACAGCTTTGGGAGAAAATGTGGCTACATTCAATCATTACCTTATCTTCTGACTGATCTCCACTATCTGTAGTCTTTGGTTCCTGTGAGTATTGTCCTGATGATAACCCATAACCAAGCTTGGCCCTACAACAAATAATAATCATCATCTCAAGAAAATACAAAAATTTGAAATGTGGTTTGTTAACTCTGCCACATTTTACAACAAAAATATGATTTGACTATTTGCCACTGTTTATAAAGGGAAGATTTAGTTCTCATAAGTGTGAAAATTAAATTATGAGCTTTCAACTAATATATTCACTCTCAAAACCTTCTGTACCCTAAATTTTCAAACAAGAGTTAAAGGGAAACTCCACCTTGATATCAAGTTAGTTTTAACAAAAGCAGACAAATTCAATAAAAAGATTCATGAAAGTTTGAGAAAAATCCTATGAGAAATAAGAGAGTAATTTTTGAAGTTGTAATCAATCAAACACAAAGTGGCAACTCTAGAATATATCTTGCAAGCTCCTCTCCCATTTCATCTCCCAATTTAAGAAATTTCCTGTATTGAGTAAATGGGAGAGGAGCTCGCAAGATATGTCACAGAGTTGCCAATTTGTGTTTGATTGATTAAAACTTAAAAATTCATAACTTTCTTATTTCTTATGGCATTTTGCTCAAGCTTTCACTAATCTGTTTCTCTCATTTGTCTGTATTTAGCAAAATATTCCAGGGTGGACTTCCCCTTTAAATTCTGACTTCTAATGCTGTGTGTCATTTTCAAATTGGGAATGGATATCTTCTATGGACATTACCTTCACAATGAAGGGTACCTGTTTTTGTCTCCAAAATTAAAGCATAGCCATCCCTGGTCAAAGCACATAGCATGACACTTGATTTCTTGGGCAGTATTTGCCATCCCCAGCACAGAAGAGTTTAAATACTGGCTATACTGACAAAAAACTATATCAGAAGCAAGGTATTGTGAATATATGGATGGATTCTAAAGACAAATGAATTGTTGGAAAGTCAGTGATAACTTACATCTGAACATCGAAGTCACCAGTTGGATCTGCAGGAGCACTCGTAAAGATTTCATCTTTCTGTGAGGCATATCTAGAAAGAGAGAAAAGCACTAACTCTTAAAGAGTACTATAAAAATGGAAAAATTAAAGGTTTCTTACACTACGGTATTAATGTTTATAGCACAAATGAATGAAAAAAAGCATGATTAAAATGATGCAGTGAAAAAACATTACAAAGCATCCAACAAAAAGATTATAATTTTTTGCTTAAGAGGAGACTTACACTTAATTATCTTTTCAAATATCTACATTTACATGAATATATGACAGTAACTTAACTGAATTTCCAAACTACCTACAAAGGGGTAACCTTGCTAGTCATAAGGACCGCTATTCATAAGGACCACTTATATTCATAAGGACCGCTATCCATAACACGTGACTAAATGAATAGTGGTTTTGTACGAATAGCGGTCCTTCTGAATAGCGAGCAAACCATAGAAAAATTACCTCGCTATTCGTAAGGATATCCATACATAACGACCGCTATTCATAATGCATGTTAAATGAATAGCAGTTTTCTATGAATAGCGAGTGGACCCCCTGACAAAATGTCATTAGAGAGAAATATTTAACTCAAGCTCAATAAATATTAAACTCAAGACAGCATCTTACACATGCTGTCTTTAACAGTTTAGATTGCTTATACAGTCAACAACTTTAATCAGTACCTTTAAAACCATTATTCAGAGGCTTTATTTTGATACATTATTTACAGTTAAGTGTATTTCAATTATCATAATCAAGGAATGCATTGACATTGATTATTGAATGATATACTACTTACTTATTAACAAAATCTGGAATACTAAAGAGAACTTGCATGATGGAGTTCAGGTAACAGCTGGTAAAAAATAACAAAACCAATATAATAATACCAACAAACAAATATCAATAAATCACTCATTCTACAAAATATGCAATAATCAGAAAATTTTAAAAAGACTAAAGACAGTATCCCAAAATTTAAAAAATTGATTCACCAGGAGAAAATTCAAACAAACACGGAGAAAACCTGCCATCTTCATTTTAACAGTTGCAATCTATTTTTTGGCATGTAAATTAAGGTTTTATGCCAGACAGATATTTATTAGAGTGTATAATGTTCCATAAAACTTCCAACAAAAAGGACGTTTCTCAAAAAATGAAAAAGACCTTTTTACAAAAACAAATTGTTATAACACTGATCCCTGTAAGTCAGTGTTGCATAACTTGCATAAAAATAAAACATAGTATTCAAATTATTTAGCAATAATTCAACTCAAGTACAGTATCCTTCATGTCCTTGGATTTAAAGAGTGACAGTCAATTATCCTATATTAGGGTATCCTCTATCAACATATACATTTTACCTGTTTTAATATAGCAGCAATTTTCGCGACATGAAACTTTCACAAATTGTTAATGATGGCCATTTTCACGACAAGAAATTTCGGAAATGCAAAAAATTTCATGTTGTGTCAGTTAAGATTCAATTCTGACTACTTGCGAAATTCACTAAAGTTTCATGCATGCGAAAATGTCGGTTTCACAATTTTTCAAATCATTGAGGAAAGCATGAAGAAATATACCTGTTGCCCATGTTCTTAAGTCCTGTTAATCCAGGTCCAAACAGAGGCTTGAGTCGAGAACCAGACTCCTGGATAGTGTCCCATTCAGCTACCGTCATGTTGAGATCTATCTCAAGTTCAGTCATGGTTTTATCAGTCTAATGAGTAAGATAGAGATGGGAGAGATTGAGAGATTGAGAGAAGGGAAGGAGAGGGTAGGAGATGGGGAGAGAGGGGGAGAGAGACAGAGACAGACAGAGACAGACAGAGAGAGGTTGGGAAGAGAAGGAGAAAGAAAGAGGAGAGAGAGAGGGAGGAGACAGGGGGTAGGAGGGAGGAGGGGGAGAGAGAGAGAGAGAGAAAATGAAATAAGATAAAGAGTTTGAAGGAAAGAGGGAGGAAAGAGAAACATCTTCTTTCACACAAATAATGTAATCCTCTCTGAAAAGATCTTTTATCAATGTCGCTTACAGAGAGTTTTGCTTTTTATCATATATACAGCTTAACTTACAATCTACTTTAACAAAATGCCAGCTTTGTATCTCATGAATATAAGATCCTAATGTCTAACCCCACATTCATACGTGTACATGCTTTCATAGAGATATATAAGAACACGTATACAGGGAGATAGCTCTGCAAACATAATGCTTTGAATCTGAGTTTGAATGCATCAAGGTGGTACACTCAAAAAAGAAAAGAATACTGCGTTATACTTGAAACACCCTACTAAAATTAGTTTTCTTCAAAGACCTTTCTGTCAGACAGCACATTCATTCAAATAGGCCAACATAACAAATATCTGATAGTAATAATATCCATTTCTACAGCCCTTGGAGGAACCCCACATTGCACTTCCAGAATGCAAAAGTCAGGCCATTCACATGGGGGTTATGAAACATCCTGTGCCTGCTTGCTTTATAGTGCACCAAGATATTCAGATGGACAACCAAATAAAAGTCACACACCTCTTTCTACATTCTCATGAATTACATAGGACAAGATCTTTAAGACTCCGGTCTAGTGTTGTTTCCGAATTTCTGAACCGAACTGAAAATTCCCGAATTTGCGTTGTCGAAACGAATCCTGCCGAATCCGAATTTTGTTGCTTGATTTGGAAGATTCAGAAGATTCTGAAGATTCTGAAGATTCGGGAACTACATGTACAGCATTTAATTGAGAATTCACAATTTTTTAATGCAAAATTAAATCGTGGACAAACAAATATCAAATTCAAATCAAATTCAAATGATTAATCTTACGTTGGATAGCTGCATGGGACCCACGTTCGTTTCGTTTGTTCACATTGCTAGAAATAATGCGTGTGTCCAGAAGAAGATTGCCAATTTGATGAGAGAAAACGTTGTACCGATATCAATGTGATCTGGTTATTGCGAACACGCGTACGAAATTACAAACGCCCGTATTCTATCTTGGTCTATTATACAGTCATCAAATTGACAGTGCGATAAAATACTAGTCGCTAATTTAGTTCGGAACGATAGGAATATTTTTCCATAGAGATCAGTGGTAAAGCGGAACGTCGCTCGCGAGAGAAAAAAACTGAAGTTAGCGACCGAGTTAGCGATAATTTTATCGCACCGTCAATTTGATGATTGTATAATTGACCAGGATAGAATACGGGCGTTTGTAACTTCGTACGAGTGTTTGCAATAACCACATCACATTGATATCGGTGCAACGTTTTCTCTCATCAAATTGGCAATCTTCTACCGGATATATATATACACGACGAAAGCCTTTATTTCTCGCATTATGAACAAACGTAGGTTCCATGATGCAGCTATCACAAGTATTAAAGATTATAATTATTTGAATTTGATATTTTTGTGTGCCAGTAATTCTGTATTCGAGTGAATAATCAAGAATCGCGGATCCCCGCGCTTCGCATGTTAAATAAGAAGGAAGTCAAAACAGAAAAACACACATGTAAAGGCGATTTCCGACTTTTTATTTAAAAAAATAATAATTATTCCGAATCCGAATCGAAACGAATTTCGGGGGAAAAAATATCAAACGAACCCGAATCAAATCGAATCAAAATTTCGGTGATTCGTTGCAACACTACTCCGGTCCCAATATTGACAAAAATATTGACATATTTCTATAGTAACATTGGTGGACCTGTTTAACTGAGATACTGAAAAAGCAACTTAGTTGCCCATGCCCATGTATTACTGTGTATACACGATGGCATATGCGCGGAAATTGGATTTTTTTTTTATGGAAAAGTGAAATACGCGGAAAAAAATCTAGGATCGGAGGAAAAAGCGGAAATCCGCGGATACGCGGAAAATTTTCATGCCTGCAACTAAACGTTAAACATGAGGCACCCAGGGAACCTAAAGTCCTATCCAAGGGACCAAGGCATACCTTCACCATGCTCATCATGTTGATACCAAAGTGAGCCAGATGAGATGCTAGCTGTGGATCCTCTACCATCTCATCCTCAGCATAGGAATACACATCTACACAGATTAAAAAAACAAACAACACCAACAAAAACAGAGATTAGATTTGTATTTAAAGACAATATTGAGTAATCGCAGCAGAGCTTCATTTCAAGAATACGTTCATAAAAATCATTGTGAATTCTATTCAGTTTCTGAATCCTGACCGGTACTCAACACAGCCTCCACATAAAATTGCAACTGTGTACTTAAGAGATAAGATATTGTAAAATTGCTATTGATTAAGTGTGGTGGTTGATCCAGTGTCCGAACACTTTTCAGAAAATCAACGATAGCAAATAAAATATCAAACGAATATCTGTCAAACTTACAGAATGAATGCTCAAAGTCCTACAGAAAAAGAAGTTGATGGAATTTTAAAAAGACAACGCAGATTTAATACGATATTCCCTTCCGAGGGAACCTCTTCCCAACGACGCGACGTTTTGGTCCCTTGAAAAAGGTACTGTATTTCCGAACGTGTGAAACCTATGGGAAAAAGACACAACCCTTGTTTCCTTAGTGTGGTTTTCATACGCGTAATCCCACGCGTATTAAAACCCATTTTAGGCGCTTAACTGTACACGTTCGGTAATACAATCTGTTCGGAATTACAATCCTTGACTATACATGTAGATGACTTGCGATCAATTTGGATCAATCACAACTCTTTATAAGACAGGGCCCTTAGTTTTGATAAGCCCTCAAAAACTTTTTGTCCTATTTCTTAGATTTATGTTGATAAATAGCAAGAAACTAGCAATACATAGATGCTGTGAAGATTTCCCCTCTTAAAATGGGATATTAAACAAATGAGAGGCAAAAAATAATTTAGGTGCTGGGTAAGGGATATAAACTCCCAGCAACTTCAGCGCGCACTGTACACCATACATGTACACTACGTTCAAAACCTACACACAGTGAGACATGCTATCTCTGTACGAAGCCTAGAGAGTGTTGTGGGGGGGGGGGGGTGGCGGGGTGGAAAGATCCTAGTGTAGGGCAGTATATTGCTGTGATCTAGCATTCCTTACAAAATATTTGCTGTACAATTCACAGAAAGTCATTGATCCAATACCAAATGATCTCGTCCAAACATCTTTTGATACATGGAAAACAACATGAGACTACATTTAACATGTTTCTTTCCAATTTCCTTTTTGCTACCAAATCTGTACATAACTTTAAAATCTGTAAAACAATAATTCATGTGCTAGTGCTGGTGTCGGCATGGAAAATCTATGTCGCCATGTCGCAATAAAATTAACGCCGATGTCGACATGTGTTGACATCTGGACATGAGTCAAACAAGTCTAAACTCGGGTCGCTCCCGTAGTGACCGTACACTATTAAACCAGAGTTACCCGACACAAATTCACAAGAGCTTTACATGGAATACATGCACTATGTCCTCACGGGCTCACACTCGCAATCATACTCACTTACAGTTCTCAAAGATGCACACTGTCAACTATTTGCCCCAAAATTTGTTTTGTATGATCCAATTTATCAAGCATTAATGAAAGTCATGCGGTGCGAGTCAGCTAGTGTCGCATATCTAGGCATGTACATGTACGTAATGTATACCGGTCGTCGCAGCTAGATACACAGCGATCGTGTCGCGCGCGCGCGCTGCTAATGCGTATGTGAAACAAATCACGTACCCGCGCACGACGCCACGGCGAGGTACATGTAAAAAGACCCATTTTATGTCGCCATCGGAGCATGCGTGTCGACATGTCGGCAAAGTCCAAAACCAGTACTTTTGTCGCCATAGTGGCGACATCAGGCGTGTCGATACCAGCACTAGAGGAAATATATCCTCCACTTCAACGGGTATAAACTAGAGTCTTCTCATGTTTAGTCATTAATAGGTTAGATAAATGAAGTACATTGTACTTCTAAATTATTTATTACAATGCTGATTAGAAACTACATAAAACCACTAATAAATGAAACAGCAGTGCATAAAACATTATTTAATGATCTGTTTCAAAATCTTTTAAAGAGTAATCTACTTTGCAGATACTTCCACGATGTCACTTGAATAATGATTTCCTAAAAGATAGAGGATACATCACAATATTCCAACTGACAAAAACAGGAGAGGAGGAAGCAGTGTTTCAAAACAATCTCTGTAACTCAAATCAGGAATAGGAATTATGATAAAATGTCCCTCCGTTACCCATTAATTACTGTATTCTCTCATTACTTCAATATATAAACTACTGTTTCCTGTAGAGATATGGCTGAAAGGGGAAGGTTGAGTTCTGGTAAAGATGAAAAATAATTTGTGAGCTTTATCATTCTTTTTAAAGGAGAATGAAACCCTGGGGGAAAATCAATTTTAATGAAAAGAGAGGATAGAAAGTAGCAATTTTAAAAAAGTTCCATCAAAATCGGTTACGAAGTAAGAAAGTTATGAAAGTTGAAAAGTCTTGATTTACTTTCTATGGCGATCCTCAAATCGGTAATGTTGCTTCAAAGTGACAGGTTTAGTAGTACAACTCTCCATATGTTTTGTACACAAAATTTCATATTTTCCCCATTATCTCTCAAGGTGCAGCTTGTCTCCTTCTTAGCTCAAGATATATAATGGGAAAATGTATTTGACACAACATATGTTGAGTTCACAAAAAGACAAGCAGCATCTTTAGAGATAATGGAGAAAATATGAAATTTTGTGTACAAAACATATTGAGAGTTGTACTACTAAACCTGCCATTTTGAAGCAACATTGCCAATTTGAGGATTGCCACAGAAAGTAAATTAAGACTTTTCAAACTTTCATAACTTTTTCATTTCGTAACTGATTTCGATGGAAATTTTTAAAAATTGTTTCTCTCTATCCTCTCTTTTCATTAAAATAGATATTTCTCCAGGGTTTCATTCTCCTTTAAGTCAGCTTGTAAAAAAATATAATAGATGAAATAGCCCCTGAAAAGGATTGCTCTTCAAATGCCCTCATAGTTGAAATATCACAAGAAATAGCTGATAAGCATGGACCAAACTTTCATGCCATATGTGTTTGTGTGTGTAGTCCCATAGAGACATTTCTGTGTGCAGTGCATGTGACTTTCAGCAAGATTGAATTCAGTTTTTATCACTTTGATGGTTAAAAAACCTCACAGTATAGTCGATTCTTCTTTACTACATAATCAACCTTTCCTACATGTTAATGCTTCAAGAAAGTTTCTTTCACAGTGTAAATTGCTTTACCAAAATTCAACTCTATAGTCTATATTTAACTTTAATATGGACTACAGTATTCTCTATTTACATTAATACAGGAACTACCCGCTTCCTGCAGTGAAATGGCTTCACTCTTGCTTTTTCCAATGCCTACTGGAAAATTCTGATTAAAATATCTAGATGATTCTGTTTCCGAGGTTTGAATACCATGCATTTACCTTCTGTGAAATGAATCCACAGAGTGAATGTTAATTTCCTTTGTAATACAGGCTTCCTCTTTTCACTCACAAACAGACTAATCTACAGGAAACTGTTTACCCTTGATCCAAATTGAAAGATATGGCTTTGCAGCATCCCAGGGGATGATGGCAGAGGTTCAAAACTTTCAGATTTGTTTGTAATTCAACAACTTTAAATTATCTTGTAGTTTAAGACCGTATGAACAGATTCATAATTTTGAAACTTTGAGTTTACTTATACATGTAGTTCTAGAACTGAAAGTGAGCTTGTAGTTAACCCTTTCAGGACAGGAATTATTTAAGGGCTAAATTGATCACATTTCGTTCTTCAAATTGGCAACAATAATATTTTTCTTTTAGTGCTACATGGTTCCAACAAAATGCAATGTCTTTGAAAACAATATAGATCATTAGAAACTTAGTCAAAAAGTTGAAAAAATTGCCAATTTTGATAAAAAATAGTGATTTTGAACCTCTCAATGTGTTGCCAATTTAAGGATTATGAAGCTTATTCTCCTTTTTGAAATTCCTGGCATCAAACGCAATATGGTCATGCAACAAAAATGGACACAATGTGTGTAGAAATTTTTGCTTTTTCTACTCCTGCATCTGGTATATTTTTTAGAGCTCTGAATCAAAAGTTATTGAGCCAAACCACAAAATGTGGTCAATTGTCTTGAAAGGGTTAACAATGACCTCTCTGTTCATGTTAACGATCGCTCAACTTGTAATCTCAGAAGAATGAGCGTTGTTGTTTCGGGCCTGCATGAACCCTTGTTTTGTTAACTTAAAGTTTTGAAATCACAAGTCCCATATGAACATAGCTATTGTTCTGGAAGGAAGAATGCACTGACATGCATGTACTTAACCCTAAAAGGGGCAGGGGGGGTTTTCGCGATATGTCTGCAATGCGCAAAGCAGTCGCTGCAGCGTTTCATGACTTTTCTCTTTCAAATCTCACGCATCTTTTGAGACCAAATTCGCGATGTCCGGGCATGCAGTTCCGAAGTTACTCAACATTTCGTACTTGCACGTCAGACCAAAAACAGCTCAAAAACGTGATTTCATGTATAATTTCAATACAAAATGTGTTTTCAGCCAAAAATTAGAAATCTATGAATATTTTTACATATACTGATTAAAATTAATTTATTTTATGCTGTTTATGATCGCAAAAGTGTCCCCGACAAATTTCATCAAAAAAAATAAAAAACAAAAGGTAAAAAAAAACCAGAGAAATACATAAGAAATGTTAAATACAATAAAATAGTAAAATACAAAAGAAATCAATTTTGATACCAAATTTTTTTCAAGTACATTTGCTAAGAATACTGGAAAGAGTGTCAAGACCAAAAATTAGCATTTTTTGAGCTTTATTTAATGATTTAGAGCAAAATTTTGATTTCATGCATAGATTAGCATAATTAAAGTGAAATTATTTCTGAGTATTTAACTATACAATTTTATAGATTACGTTGTGGACGACGTGCGTGCCGATTTTCGGCGCGATCGCGTGGTCAATTGTCGAGATCTTGGGGGAGGGGGGGGGGTGGAATTGGAACCATGACAAATTTCAGATTTCAGATTTTAATTACTGTTTTCAATCATATTAACATAATACTGTAGTGCATAACATAAAATAAATACAATAACAACAATAATATAACAATAATGTTTTTCCATTGATATGGGCACATAATTAAATATCAATAAGTAAAATATATGATGCACAAATATTGACCTATTATGTAATGTTGAAAACAGTTGGACATCTCTAAAAGCAAAGCTTGTATATTACATGTCCAGAAACTTATATAACTTAATCAGGATTGGGTCGTTCAATAATACAAAATTCATAAAGCATCATTACGAGAAGCAAATTATAGATAAGAGAGAATTGATAAGTGAGTTGAGGTAGAAGGACTATTGCCTCAACCCACAAGAAAAACTAAGTGTGAAAGTAAAGTAAAAGTGCAAGACGGTGTGGAAACAAAAGAAAATGAAGAGAAGGAGGAAATAGGAAAATGAAAGATAATGAGTGTGTCTGTGAGTGAGAAGAAGGAAGAGAGAAGGCAGGAAAAAGAGGGGGAAGGAGTAAAACAGAGAAGAGAGGAGATGGAGAAAGAGAAAGAGAGAGAGGGAGAGAGAGAGAGAGAGGGGGGGGGGGGGGAGAGAGAGAGAGAGAGAGTGAGAGGTGGGTCCTGCTCGCTCAGTTTTAATTCATTGCATATGGTTGAAAAAGATGTTTTTCCAGCTTGCTTTTGAAAGAGTTTCGACTTTGGGAGTTGATTATATTGCTGCTAAATTAGCTCCAGTATTTCGGGCTGCAGGAAAGAGACAGTTTTGTGTGCAAAGAGAGTGCAGTGCAAAACTGCGATGAGCTGAAATTTTGTAGGGTTTCATATCGTGACAAAAACAGGAAATGTTACATTCCAAATTATTATTATGAATAAATTAATTCTACATCATAGCAAGACACCAAACACACCCACACACAAAAAAAGAAAAAAAGAATGCTGGCCATTATGTTGCCACGACACTAATTAGTAATAAAAGATAGAATTTCATTCCCATAACAGAAAATCTTCACTAATTAAAGGGAAGTCCATCTTGATATTAAGTTGCTTTTAAAAGAAGCAGAAAAATTAAAGAAACAGATTAATGAAAGTTTGAGCAAAATCTGATAAGAAATAAGAATGTTATGAATTTTTGAAGTTGTAATTAATCAAACACAAATGAGCAACTCCGTGACGTATCTTGCGAGCTTCTCTCCCATTCACTCTCTAAATTCATAAATTACCATTTTCTTTGTTTTTGATGAGGGAATAGATTAGTATCATACAGGGTTTGTGTAAAAGCATAAGTGAAATGATTATATACAGGGTGAATGTAGGATAAAACATTTTCTTTAGAGAAAATAAAATTTATTATTTTTTCAGTACAGGGTGAATGGGAGAGGAGCTCGTGTTTCATTGCTTACAACTTCAAAAATTCATAAATTTCTTATTTCTTATCAGATTTTGCTCAAACTTTCATTAATCTGTTTAATTGTCTGCTTCTTTTAAAACCAAGTTGATATCAGGGTGGACTTTCCCTTTAATTGCTGATGCCAAAGCAACAGCATGGTTATCGGACTTGTGTGTGTTGGGGTATTGTTCTTTGATGTAAAGGTTACATTCAAACTGATAGCATGCAAGATTTTTTTTTTTGGTAGGGGAAGAAATCCTAATAATTTTTTTGTCCCATCTCACGTTTACTACTACTACACTGTACTTCTAATCTAATAATAATGGTGGCTTCTTGGATAGCGCTCATATCTGTCACGCTGTGACTCTCCTGGTGCTCCAGTGTTACCTCAGTCATAGCTGAGAGGCCACGCATGTAGCGCTCTAGCATATCGGGTACCCATTTACACCTGGGTGGAGAGTGGCAAATGTGCATTAATGTCTTGCCAAAAGGACGTTAGTGCCGGAATGGGATTCAAACCTAAACCTTTTGAACGAGAGTCAAGTGAATGAAGAAATATACCACAGACTCACCTGCTCCATTTGGTGTTATTGTTCCTAGTTTCACAGCCAAGGGATACTTGGTCTGGTTGTAATGTTCCACAGCATGGTTGTTCCCTCCCGTTCCGTCAAAGTATCGCCTCCCGCAGAGAATGGTACCGTCCGTCAGGTTCATCCACAGGTTGTCTTTCAGATCACACATGCTGCACTTCCAACCCTTGGGAGGGACTTTCACGCCATTGTCGAGTTGCTGGAGATTGGCTGCATATCTGAGAAACATAGAGAAACTCTCAGGACAACAGTTGCATGAATTACGTCACACGATCATTACGTCACATGACCACACTGGCTTTCCTATTAATGTAAAACCTAAAACTTTTACGTGTATGAAATTTAGTGAATCTCATAAGTGGTCGAGAATCACGAAAGTTCATGCCGCAAAATATTACAATCTGATAGATTCACAACATGAAATATTTCAGTTTCAAGGAATTTTCTTGCCACAAAAACAGTCATCATTAACAATTCGTAAAAGTGTCAGATCGCCAAAGTTTCTGGTTTACAGAACTTATTCATACACAATTATGTATGTGGAAAAAAAGGCAAAATTTTCAAACAATGCATAGGTAGACAACAAGAGTAAGTCATAGCTCACTCCAGGTTTCACTTACTTTGAGATAACTTTTGCTTCTCCATCCCAGGCTTGAATTTGTTCAGTTTTGGAAGCAGAGGTAGCCGACAGGATACCAGCGACAGAAAGCTGGACCTACATAAGATATTAAAGAATTTATTGCATAACAATACCAGTAATATTACCGATGTATGAAGATCACATTCACACATTAATTAAACTAACTGAACTCATTAAACTGTTCAAGTTTTTAATAGATTACATTGGGTGCCAGTTGAACAAAAGTGACAATTCCACAAAATGTAAAATGGTGTACCATACACTGACTGATGTAGGCCTACCATACCTAAAACAGTTGTTCACTAGATCAGTCACTCCACTACCATAGAACTCATAGTGCTACCATTGTAGGTCTTATCCTACCTCGAACCCAAACACAAATGGGTAAATCATCTTTTTCTCACGAAGGTGCCGCGCTATGGAACCAGCTCCCATATTTTGTTAGATAAGCCCAATCCAAAAAAGGCATTTGCTAATCTCTATTGGACAAGGGTATGAATATTTATAATATTATCCTGCTAACATGAAATTTTTAAAAATCTTTGCTCACTGCAAACACGTCTATGTATAAACCATACAAATATTTTGCAGTCCCAATTTTGTCTTGAAATACAATTCCTGTTTTATTATTCAATCGCTGACAGGAATGACATCATCTATGCTGGTCTGATATTATTTCCTTATTCATTTCATCTTGTATAAAGAAAAAAAAATCTTTGTGTTCATATGTATGTATTTACAGTTTGTTCAATTTTCCATGATTTGTACAGGGCCTTTCAGAAGAACAGTTTTATTATTGGAAGAGCTAGCCTGCTAGGTACCTGTTTAAATAAAATGAATGAATGAATATAAATAAATAAAATAAACTTCAACTATGGACCAAACAATATACCTAACCCTAACATCTAATAACAGCACATCCAGGCTTTTATAACTAATAATTCATTATTTGTTCATGAATACATTTGCACAGAAAAGAAAAAGGAATGATAAAAACAGAGGAAGTGGCTTGATTCCAAGCCAAATGCCACACTTATGTTTGCTTGATTCTGCCTTGAGCAATCATATCATGACTCAAGAAGCCTTTCTAGACAGAAAGACAAATAAATAACCACACACAAACCATACAAATAGCATGGTAGGGGGTATCCTTCCTAATAAATGCATTCTTATAGAGGATAATTCCTACAAATAATGCCTTACTTGAGTTAAGTTTCAATTCCCAAAAAAGAAGAAAAATAATTCTAAAGAACAAACATTCATGCCATGTGTGCGTGCAGTCCCAGATACCTATTTCTGTGTGCAGTGCATGTGCATGTCACAAGATTGGGTAATTTTCTTATCATGGTGAAGATTCCGAAACCTCACAGTATACACCAAGTCTTATGTACACATATCAACCTTTCCCAATTGCTTTGAGACAGTTTCTTTCGCAATTTAATCGCATGACCAGGGCCCTGTTTCATAAAACTCGTTATCAATAACAAGTTTCAATGGCAGATATAAGCCACTGAAATCCTTGCATCTGATTGGCTGAGAGCATATATGTTATAGAACTTTGACAGTTGATATTGATAAGAAGTTTTATGAAACAGGGCCCAGAACTCAACTCTTACTGCATCATGTAAGAATGAGGCTACACTCTCTATTACTGTCCATTATTGCAACATACATGTAAATGAGTAGGCAAATAAAACCATATTAGGGAAATTACAGCAGGATGTGATGAGAGATGAAGAAGGCCTTTATCTCCATTAGAAGCAGGATGTGAGGCCTAGCTTCTTAATACATTCACTTTCACATGTCCATTCACCAGTGACTTACAATGTATGTCTAGATCATAAATTCGTATTAAAGGGGAAGTTCACCCTGAAGATTACTTGAGTTTAAAAAATGCAGAAAAAATAAAGAAAAATATTGGCGAAGGTTTGATGAAAATCGGTCAAATAATAAAAGAGTTATAAGTATTTACAGTTTTGGATTCGTGACGTCACATGCGAGCAGCTGCCCATTGGTCATGTAATAAATATTCCATATATTCACATTTTTTTTTACGTTCCACGATAAATTAATATTGTTTCTTTTCAGAATCTAGTATTGAATAACATTTCTGACAATATATCAAATGCACAGACGAAAATATTCTAAATTTTCTGAGAAAACTGTATTTTATGGAATATTTATCACATTACATAATGGAGGAGCTGCTCGCATGTGACGTCACAAAATCAAAACTTCAAAAGTCCATAACTCCGTTATTCTTTAACGGATTTTGTCCAAACTTTCGCTAATATTTTTCTTTATTTTTTCTGCATTTTTTAAACTCAAGTAATCTTCGGGGTGAACTTCCCCTTTAATAAGCAGCCTATTGTAAAGTTTTAATGACATTTTCAGTTTACAGATCTTTACAGCTTCAGTATATAAAAAGTGTGATGCAATTACACGATTTTAAGTACTTAGTTTTTTTATTCACCAGCACCCTATTTCAGTTTACCAGAGCTCTTTTGTGGCTTTTGAGAAATAAATTACTCACCACTTTCGCGTTTGTTTTTGGTTTTGGGGGTGTTTTTTTAGTGGTTTTTTTTTTTTTTTGGGGGGGGGGGGGGTTTAATTCCAGGGGGTAAACTGTGCATATATTTTGCTGATTCTGCTTATAACACATATTATAAATTTTAATGGCAATGAATCAAAATTGAATGTGTCGAATAAAGAGCATGGATTTGTGTTTGAATGGTTGCCTCAAAAGGCATTACCACTTCTAAACTGTTAGATTTAGAATGGGGGGGGGGGGGGGGCAGCAATGGCTCTCCAAATCCTATTTACAACCAAAGTGACATACCAAAGTGGATTCATCACTCCAATACCATAAGCCATATACATGTACATGTATGCAGGGATCAACACTAAAAGGTGCTCGAAACATACAGGCATCCCAAATCTGTGTCGTGACCCTACATATTTCAATTCAACCACCTACGAAGAGATTACAATGGAGCTCACCTTCTCTGGTAGGTCAGCATTGGGTAGCGGAATCTCAGTAAAATCTGGCAGGATGACAACAGAGTTGTGTTCTTCATACTCGTACTGGTTTTCATCTTCTACATCAAAACCTCCTTGCATTCCTGTTGG
This sequence comes from Heliocidaris tuberculata, assembly GCA_025618425.1. Classification (NCBI taxonomy): domain Eukaryota; kingdom Metazoa; phylum Echinodermata; class Echinoidea; order Camarodonta; family Echinometridae; genus Heliocidaris; species Heliocidaris tuberculata. The sequence goes on along the minus strand of CM046844.1, from coordinate 29,353,458 downwards.
GAGAGAGATTACACAGAGAGAAGTAAGAGAAAGAGAGATACAGGCACAGAGAAGTATGAGAAAGAGAGAAATAGATTGGGAGGGGAAAGAGAGAAGAAAGAAAAAAGTATGGGAAAGAGAGAAATAGACAGAGAGAGGGGGTGAGAAATAAAGAGAAATAAGGGGAAAGGGTAAGAGAGGAGAGAGACATAGACACAAAAAAGAGAGACAGAGAAATAAGAGAGTAAGAGATGCAGAGGGGAGAGGGGAGGATGAGAATGAAGAATGAGGTAGAAAACATAGGCTACGGAAGGAGAATGAAAGAGAAAGAGAGAGGAAGGGAGAGAGACAGAGACAGAGAGAGAGACACACACATGCACACACACACACACACACACACACAGGGGGAATAGACAGAGAGAGAGAGAAAGGGGAGAGAGAGAAAGGGGAGAGAGAGAAAGGGGAGAGAGAGAAAGGGGAGAGAGACGGAGGGAGAGAGAGAGGGGAGGGATACAAATTGCCCAGAAATGTATTTAAAGGGGGGGGGGGGGTAGCCTTACACTGTCCAAAATTTTTAATTTGGGGCTCTATACAAGCAATTTAATCAAAGTTACATGTAGCAGACATGTAACTACAATCAAATTATAGTGAGAAACAGGACTATTTACACGACCAACAACAAAAACTAACAGTAGCTACATACATTTTAACCCATAAATGTAGAAATCTTGTTTTGTAAGAATGATAGCCAAGCCAACTGCCCACAATCTTTCTATAAATAATTATTTTGAAGGATGAAAACCCACACTGCCCACAACCTTTGTCCATGGAATACATATTTCCAAAAACTCAATTATTTCTCTAGAAATTGCAATAAAGGACACTTCCTAATTTCCTGTACACAAGGTTAACTCTTTCAGTGCGGTGGGCGGCAAATCCTGCCCAAGAATTTGAAACTTGAACATGTGTTTGGACTAAGAAGTCCATATTTGCCCTTTCAGATAAAGAAACAGTTATCTCCATCATCAAGTTTATGTCTGTGGAAGAGAAATTATGTCCAATTTACAAATGAACAAAGCATTTTAAACCAAAATTTCACCTTTGAAAATTAATTCATGACAACTGTCCCTAAACATGGTGGCTCAGAAGGGTTTAAAAAAAAACACTTTTGTCATTACCAATGGCAAGTCTTGTTGGTTTCTCCTTCTCCTTCTCTTCTTCTGTTTTTGGCTTCTGAAATGAAGAACAGATTCACCTCATTAAATTAAATAAATCTGCATCTTCTTTATATCTTTAATTGCATGTGTAATAGTGTATAGGCAAATCAGGGGGGGGGGGCAAAAATAAAACTGCAGGTTTCCCTGATTGACAAAAAAAAACAAAAAAACAAAAAGAACAAGAAACATGAAAAACAAGCCTTCTTAGGTGTAAAAAAAACCTTGTGACCTCCTATTAAAACCCTGTGAAATTTCTTGGATTTTTTTTTTCTGTGCTCCTAACCCATGGTTGTGTGGAATATTATCAGGAAGAAAGAAAAATGTTATTACTCATCCCCCACCCCAGTGAGCATGGATTATGTTTCCAGAGTAAATAATGTTGTTAAAAAAAAATTGCTTAGGTCTACCTCTTCCCCATCTTCCCTTCCATTGCATCTCTAAGTATATTGTACCCCCTGAACGCAAGTCCCATTCAGTGTTTCTTCTGCTTTTTATTGTTTTCCTCTAGTCCCTTTCTTCAATGAACAAGTTCATAACAGGAAAAGAACTTTGCGGAAAGGAAGGGGGGGGGGGGGGAGGAAGTTAATTATGTCTACATGGAAGGAGCTTAAAAAGATTGGTTGGAATTTGTATTTCAAAATAGACTTTCAATACATGCTAATAATAGTCCAACTTGTTATTCACTTGATGCCAGATTTTCTCTTTCTGAGAAAAAAATAAATGAATCCATAGCGGAAGTGATCGGTTCCATGACATTTGCTCCTGCAAATGTTAATCCTAAACCTAGACCTAACCCTAGCCCTAATCCTAATCCTAACATTGTCCTTAACAAAAAAAAACAAATCGTGAACTTGACCTTAACCTTTGACCTTTCGAGATATGGACAGAGGAGCAAATGTCACAGGAGCATATGTCGTGTCACCGTAGTGATCAAGACCTTTTATATTTTTAACCTCATCTTATTCGTATTTATTATATTATACATTAATTTACCTTCTTTTTAATTGTCTTGAGATGAAGATAAACAGGGTTCCTGGTGCGTTCATAGTGCCTCCTAACGTAGTCCTTACCAAAACCTAGAAATGTGTTCATACACACAAACAAGCCTGTCTCGCTTTCCTGCATAAACAATTACAAAGAGAAAACATAAAACAAGGTAATGCGGGGTTCCAAGCATTTTATGAAAACAACATTCCCAGATTTTCCCTGACTTTTCCTGGATTTTCCCCAGATCTAATGAAGTTTTCAAAATTCCAGGACTATTAAATAAGGAAGTATTTCAAACAAAAAGCCACTATAGCCATTCATCCAGTGGATATGCTGTTTGAACATGAGACAAATATACATAAGAAAATGACTAGACATACCTTCTTCTGGGGCAAATAATTTTTCTCCAATTTGAGTGATTTTTCTCAAATTTCTTGGACTGGAAAAAAGGGGAACTTATTTTCCAATTATTCCCTGATTTCCAGGAATGGACACATGAGGCTGGGAACCCATAAATGGGACATTTGTGTACAAACACACACCCTGCATTACATTTCATATTCTAATGTACAATACTCCCTTATTATCACTCAATAGGTGAAATCCACTCATTCAATGTACAACGTTATAATCATACTACATGTAACCTCGTACTCCTAAACCAATATGGTCATTGGCTTAGCTTAGCTTGGCTGCTCACTGATTCGCTGTCTCATGTATATTTCATTCACTGACTTTTGGGTTGTGATGACTGCAATGTGCGGTCAGACAATTTTTGAGCTTGTGAATGAAAAATCCTTATCAGAACAGATCCAAGTTTGGTTACACTTGGTCTTGGCTTGCAGCTCATGGGAAACATGCCAGGCCAGAGATGAGAGAAGACTGCCAGAGTTACCGACAGCGACATGACTGACAGGTAACACCACAGGACTAGCCTGGTAAAGGCTCTAGGAAAAGTAAAAAAACAAAGCTAATGCTACTCTTCATAGAGCCTGGCGTCTTAATCCACCTTACCTTCAGAGTAGATTTAAAACGTTCTTAAAAAGCCCCTGGAAAATCACTTTCCCACTGGTCCGTGCTACAGACAGGTTTTTCAACATAGTATCTCCATCTAGGGAGACTTTTGATATACTTTTTGAAAAAAAAATCTTTAATTTCAAAATCGAAATTTATGGCACGAAAAGGAGTACTGAAATTGTCCAAAATTCACAAGTGGGTCGATCTCCATGGAGCCTCTTGTAATGCAGATTCAAATTTTTGACACATGTGTGCACGCTGTCATTGATGAAATGTAATCAAAAGTTTTTTCGATGCGGTGCAGTAGTGGAAATGTCTGACAAAATCTCTATTGATGCTAAATGTTGAGGTCTCGACAAAGAGATTCAATCACATACAATATGCCCTTTCAAGGAGGGCCCTCCTTAATTCGGATTCTCTAGCCATCCTTCGGACGGCATACTGTGTATGATCGCATCTCTTCGTGGAGACCTCCACAGACCTCGACATTTAGCATCAATGGAGATTTTGTCAGATATCTCCACTACTGTTCCACACAGGATTTTCCATGACGGCTTTAACATGTAACGCCATCAGGTTTCGCGTTCCACCCGACATGTTTAAAATCATGAGCGACCAGTTACATATTTAAGACACTGAAACAGATCCTTAACAGAGACTCGCACGGAAATTCCCACAAGAAACAACTATTAAAACCTTTTGAACATACAATAATACATCAATGAGGTTTCAGTCATATTATGAAAGGTAGAACTGATGAAACACAAGTTTTATTTGCTCTACGATCATCTTGATTCAAAATACGTCCGCCAAATGCACAGCGGAACGCCACTGGCTTGCTACCCCGATTCAGCCCGGTGCTGGCTGGGAGAACATAACGGCCCATATGCACATACGGAGCTCGCGTATGTATGTACATGTATGTATACTCTCCATCGTTTCGCAGATCCCACAAAATGTCAATGCGTGCATTAGACCTGCTCTTTCATACAGCCGGCCCAGCGAAAGTTTTTTTTTTTTTTAAATTTCTATTCAGGTCCCCCCCCAAAGCGCACAGGAAGAAGACAGAAAAAAAAAGAATTATACATGTGTGTGTGTATGTGACCATTCTTTTTCATGCTGTTTTATTGCAATAAAAGAAAATTACTCAGTTGCTCACTTTGAGTTGCCAAAAACAAATAAATTTATTGCATCACATTCCAATGAGGGGCAAAAGAAAACTAAATTTAATAAATTGGAAAAGTTATTCTCACAAATCTTGATTCTTAATCTAAAAAAAAAATAGGGCTAGATTGCACCAGAGAACATCTAGAAACCCCAGAGCTTCCAGGGCCCTTAAGCGGGCCCTGAACCCCGGCTGCAAGGACTTTGCACTTCGAACACAAAATGTGCACTTTGCGCACATATTCACATGTAAAAATTTTCAATTGTTGAAAACCCTGGTACCACATCGTATAGTTTTGATTATGTTAGATTACCGACAGCGTATGTGCATGCGCCAAAAAGCTGCTATTTTGAATCTGCATCACAAGAGGTTCCATGGAGATCGAGTTTTGGACAATTTCTAAAACCTTCTTCAGCCATATAATTGATTTTGAAATTGGGCAATGCCACGGTAATGGAAGGACATTCAGACACATTTTACTAACCTCAAACCATAACTACAATTATTTTTGTAATGGTAGAACATTTCAAACATCAGAGATGTACATGTAAGGTTGCCTTTGATTTTCACAAATTTTTTCTGTTATTGCCAAAGAGAAATGAAATTTGCATATTTTTTTTATGAGGTCGGTAACGGAAGGACATATACATTGTAGCTTTTTTAGCTAGTTATGACCAAAACTCTGTGAAGTTTATGATTCTATCCCATTTTACAGGTACACATTTTATTCCCTAGAGTTTAATCTATACTTTGCTAATTTTCATTGAAAATTTGCCAATTCGTATCTTAATTACAACAAATTACATTCATTCATGTTTGGTAACAGAAGGACAGTAACGGAAGGACATACATGTAAGGTTTCCTCATTCATACACAGTGATGAGTGTTGTGGGTATACTCAAGATAACAATATACTATAGGAACAAAACTGTGAGCAAAGGCATTTTATTAGACATAATTAGTTTTCCAACCAACATGTTGATACCTGATAGTAATTTCCACTTTTAATCTTCTTTTAAACGTTAACAATTAATGCTTTGGTGTTGCCAAATGATGATCACCGTGCACTGTGCATGTTAGTAGTAGAGCTGTTGTGGTCTAGTGGATAAGTCACCGGACTGCAGATCACAAGGTACGGGGTTCGAATCCCACCACGGCACTAAGGTCCTTTGGCAAGACTCTAATCTACATTTGCCACTCTCCACCCAGGTGTAAATGGGTACCTGATATGCTTGAGCGCTAGTTACTTTGGCGGCTCGGCTATAACCAGGGTAATAATGTCTAAGCACCATGAGCGTCACTGCGCGACGGATATGAGCGCTATATAAGTAGCCATTATTATTATTAGTAGTAGTAGTAGTAGATTAGAGGAAACTGGTCCCCTTTTGAAGTACAAACTTTCAATGTGTACATTTGATTTAAACGGTTTATACTGTATCAGGGCATAACAAGGAGTTACACGGCTTTGCCTTGTAATCAGTAATCACTACATGCATCCCATACTCAGCCACTGAACGAAAAAGGCATCCCCAAAATTTGATGATCTAAGAATCTTGGCACTCTTTCTGGATTTGTAGGGATTCAAAGCTGCATGCTATGCTAATGCTCAAAGTCAATGCAAATGTGTTAATGAAGGTTTCTCTCTCTTTCTTGCTCTTGGTATCATTGTTTTTACTCAAGTGGAGAATGAAAACTACTTGTTCATTTCTTATATGATAAAAATTCAAAATTGCATTTTAAGTGGGTGCGCAGATGCAAGGCAACAAAATGCACTTTTTAGACTATTCCTTGCAGTACAGAGACTTATGTGTTGTGGGCAGGAAAGGGGTTCCCAATAATAAAGTAATGATCCTGTTCAAAAAGTCTACAAGCTACAAAGTCGGCCCAGTCAGTAGTAAATTTACAGAATTTTACAAAGCATAATACCCCTGCAGCATTTTAGACTATTGAATTTTCTTAAAGTTTCTGTGGAATAGACATCATTATCATCTGTTATGGAAATTATGCATACACAGGTTTAGATCTAATTGGATCACAATGATGCAGTGCCGTATCTAGGAATTATGGCGCAAGAGGCAAACAACGAATTTGGGCCCGTCCTCTCACCACACATAGGCCGCGGAACTGGGGGGGGGGGGGGGGGGGAGGGAGATGCAGCCCCTCCCCCCCCCCCCCACTTTTCTGAGTAGACATGTTTCATAAAATCCCTGAACAAGGTTCGTAATTGTCATTATTCAAATGAAATAAAATCAGCCCCCCCCCCCACTTTAAAAACGCTCCGCGGCCCCTGCCACAGCTGTACAAATTTTGATCAGCTTAAAAATTCAAATAAGATTATTTCCCGCATTTACTTCAGGAAATAATTATGACATGACGTAAAAATGACCTTAATACTCTTGAAGTTACGTTAGCCTAGGATTGGCAGCCAAAGTTTCTAAGACACTGGTGGAATGAAAACAACATGCGATGGTGAAAAAAATCGGCAGGGATTTTTTCAGTTTTGGACATGATTTTGACTTTGGATTCTGCTGGAAATATCTGAAGTTGTTTTTAACAGCCATTTAAGGTAAGAGCTGAATTTGAAAAGAAGTAGACTATTAATAAAATATTTATCTTATTTTCTTCTTCTTCTTCTTCCAGTCAGGTACAGTCCGCTGCTGGCATATTATTGTAGGGTCTATGAAAGTGGATCCTATTACCGAACACTTTTCAGAAAATCAACCATTATGATAGCAAATAAAAATGAATATTCAAACTTACATTTATAATGAATGCTTAAAGTCCTACAGAAAAAGAAGTTGGTGGAATTTGAAAAAGACAACATAGATTTAATACGATATTTCCTTCCGAGCAAACCCCTTCCCAACGATGCGGCATTTTGGTCCCTTGAAAAAGGTATTGTATTACCGAACATATGCCCCCTATGGGAAAAAGAGACACAATATTACGCACACTCTTTTGTTATCACTCGTAGTTTTGGCAGGTTGATTGCACGTTCGACACGAATATATTGAGGGTATCCAATATATACATAAACAATGTACGGTAGTGCAGAATTATCACTCTCTCGCTCTCTCTCACTCATTAATGTAAGACTGGAACAGATCAGTCATGAGGTCATTGAAATCGGCAATTTTTAGGGTAGTTTCATTTAAAATAGAGATATTTTTCAGAATAAGACATTTTTCAATCAGTTATTTAATCGTTTTCATGGTTTCATGTAAAAATAAGATATTAGGTCTAGAGTAGATGCTGTGGTCTGCAGACACTTATATTAAAGTAGATATTCATTGATTTTTAAAACTGACTTAAGTTTCATTATTGCGTAGGTGAAGCTTAGACAGGACAAGTTTGTCAAAATTCGACGCTTGCAAACATTCGAAGTAATGATTATTATCAATTACAAATTGCTAAAATACAGCCCCGACATAGCACCTGAACAGCTCTCTGAAAGCCGCTGAAATGTGTGACGTCAAAGGGAGGACGTTAATTGCACAAGCAGACGATGTCCCATAACATCTCACATATTTTCAGTGCCGGTTTTGTCATCTTCTCTTCAGTTATTTCACTTCACTAGCATTAGTCTATTATGTTTAATCCATATATTGCCTCACTCTAAATCCCGTGCATGGGTTTATTTGGATGGAAAATGAAGCGTTACAAGAATAAAGGAATCAGTTGCTTGTAAACAAAATAGACGCCATTGCATTCACAGCTGCATACACCGCTGGATGTTCGGCGTTGAATGAGGGATAAATACCGTCCTTGCGATCATTCAGCGGGCTTTTCAATTTGAAAGTGTGGTTTCTTTGATTGTTCATTAACCCTCATCCTATATATTTACAAACAAAAGATTTCAGTAATCAGAATCTGTTTCATTCCCATTTTAGAATGGTGTGAAATATGGGCACGTTTGAATACACTAAATTCTTTATAATTTGAGAAATAACTGCACTGCACTTATGTTCATTCTTTATGGGACGTCGTCTGCTTGGACAGGATTGTTCCCTTTATTGACGTCATTGAAACATTGTTATTTTTTTGGCGAAGCGCTTGTATATCGCAGATGCTGGGAAGTAGTTTTATTTGTACATGTATTATTGTTTAATTACCTGATATGTAGTTGACTTTAAACTGATACGACTGCTATCTGTTAACTTGCCAGTTTCTAGTGATACATTATTTATCATATTTGTGATTTTCTTTGAATGTGTACTTTAAGACAAAATCCAATTTTAGAACTCTTTATTCCAGAATTATTTTCACTTTTTACCCAAATAATGGAAGTCCATATTGTTACTGTTTGAGCAAAAATATAATCCCGAAAAAATAAAGAGTTGCCATGGTAATATTAATTTTTCATTTTCCATTTTGGAACCAGTTTGCAGCATACCTGCACTGGTTTGTGGCCCCATGTACAAACTCAATGGAGATTTCGAGCGTGCATCATGTGTGTGCGAGCTGAGCAAATCCCATTGGCCTGAGCCAGAGTCCCACGCCAGAGCTCCCCTCGTGCGATCCGGCCGCAAACCGGTGCAGTGCTATCTGACACTGACATCACCATTCACACGGAGCTTTCGCCACGACGCGCCGGTGTGTCACACACGCTGAATATCGACGACTGCAACTAGCGATTGGACACTTTTGAGCTTGCGACACATGAAAAATCCCGATCTAAAATTGAAAATTTCTTGAAATTCAGCTTATTTTTCAAAACCCTATATCCTTAACAACAAACTTAAGAAAGGCATATTTTCAAAATTTTCAATTTTTCGTAGAGGGAATGCCAATTGTATTGCTAAAAATGTGATATTTATGGATACTTTTTTCATGGCCACTGCTGTTTTTCTTTGACTTGGTAATGTACCGTGTGTGTGATATGTGATACATTTTGACAATTATGATGCCATGTATTTTAAAGTGATTTTGCAATGCAAACGATAGACCGGACGCACTTCGTAGCATCTACTCTACGGCGTCTGGTTGGACTAATCACATGTATAGTAGATTCTTTTACTCTAGAATTAAAAAAATATCAGGAAAAAAATGTGAAATATTAATTTTAATGGTTAACGCCCCGAAAAAGCCTTCACTGCGCTCGTAGACCTGGAAGTGTCCCATAATGTCATCGACCTACAGTCACTGACGCAATTTTCAGATCCACCATACGTTAGACAAGACCGATAGGAGCACGCGGGCCTCGCACATATTTTGACCGTGCGTCTTCAGCATGCACGCAGTAGCGGTCTTGTCTAACGTATGATGGATCTGAAAATTGCATAAGTGACTGTTGGGCAATGACATTACGGGACACTTCTGGGTCCATGAGCACAGTGAAGGTTTTTTCGAGGCGTCGTTCGGACAACATTGAACCTACCGGTAACCATTAAAATTAATATTTCACATTTTTTCCCCGATATTTTTTAATTCTAGGGTAAAAAATGGGGTACTAATATTCCAAAGCTATGGTGAAGAGGAGATGAGAGAAGCTGGCTCACAGTAAAGGTGATTTTCAGGAGGTTCTTTAGACTCTAAAATGGCTGCTATATTGCAGAGCGAGACTAAAAAACCAGGCTCTGTGAAGAGTAGCGTTAGCTTTTTTTTTTTTACTCTTCAAAGAGCCTTCCAGGCTACGCACGGGTGTGATCTTTCAAAGTGCAGCGATTACATTCCGAGTCACTTCTGCCATACAGTAGCTTAGCTACTGTTGGCAGACGACTCAATAAATCATTGTTTTTTGTTAAGTTGTAAGTTGTTTAACTAAATTTAACTTAATGATTGTAATCAATCAATAGTTGAACTTTTATTTAGTTTAATTTTTAGTTCATAACTATTTGTAATTTCAGCGAAATCGCAGTTCGCAACGCTAGAAAATTGGCGACTTGTACAGCTCTGTCGCTTTTCGCTTTGCGACAGCGCTGTGTATAGTTACATGCGATAGAAAATACAGTAGTATTTTGGCATTGTTCGTTCTTAGTGGTCAATGACCAATATTATGGTGTGGCACTCGTGTGTCTGAACCACTCAGCCCCACTTGAAACTTTGCAGCTCCAACCTGCTGTAATATATCCAGCCAAAATACCAGATCAAAAGAGTGAAACTCAGAATATTAGAGGTCTACTTACCAGAAAGTTGTCTGTGAAAGTCCCTCTTGTTTGGTGACCAGCTAAACCACTGATTCAGGGAATATGGAATTTTAATTTTTTAAGCATTAAATTTTGTGTTCATTCTATTTTTCTGCTGAGACTAATTTTGATCCTTCTGTATTGCGGCCCTCTCTGTGTGGAGAGAGGAAATCTGCATTTGCTTATTGTTGCTGGCAGTAGTACAGCGGTAGAGGGCAACCCTTATGTGTTGAATCTGGGCTAACTCGGCACTAGGGCGAAGTCGGCCCTACAGGAAATGCGAGGCTGAGTTAGCCCATAGAGGTTGAATCGATCATGAAATACCAATCCATAAGGTTTTGTTTTGATTACGAAATACATGTACAAGCTAAGAAAAAGTAAGAATACGTTTTTTAAACATTCTTTTGATAGAATTGTATGAAATACTTACTTTGAGATTTTAGGTATTCAAGTGCTAAAATTTGTCAAATTTTAGTCATTTTTTTACTCACATTTAAAAAAAATTTTCAATAGACTTCCCTACAGACTTTACGATCTAATATCGATTTCGGGAGCTAACCTGCCGATATTCGATCATCCACCGGCCAGCGCCGGCCTAGGGTAGAATTGCTTGTAGATCTAGCTACCAATTCGCTGCAATCACGAAACTTTTTAAATGTTGATGGAAGTTCCTAGTTTCGGAGTTTGTAGTTGGAACGGAGATTTCACTTAGACACAGCAATTAATTAATTTATTAATTCCTATCTTAGGGAATATAAATTCATGGCGGGGGCGATTTTTTTAATATACATGGGTTTTTTTTTTCGCCCTCGTCTTGATTTTTACCATGGCGATTTCAGAGGTTTAGAGGGGGAATCGCCCGTCCCCCCTCCCCCATGTATTTTTTTATCTACTTTGAAGATAATCTTGCAATTTTCTTGAGCTAATATACCATATAATTAAAGTGACATTTTGGGCAGTTTAATCACTCACAGCTCGCATATATTCGCAATCGCCGTGCGTTGCATTCACTGACTCAGTGACTGAGTTTGGTACACGGACTCATATCTGGAGACATATTTTGATGAATGAATTACTGCAAAATTCCATAGATCTTAATCATGTCTGAAACATACTAACAACTCATTATATGTTAATTAGTTCAAAATTCATGATGGATAAAACAAATTTTACTGAGTTTTCCAGTAATTTGCAGTTTTGCAAAATGTGTGTCCGACTCATCGCTTTTTAAGGAAAAAATCGGGGATGATTGTAATTTGAGGATGGTGAAAATGAAACTAAGAAGATAAAGACTACAATTTTGATGCCGACAATAAATTAAAATACCAAACCAAAAGAAATTCCCTTTTTCCCTTTTTATTATAAGAATTTAGCTCTGTGCAGAAATGAATAAAATGATACAAGGTGGAATTAAAAGTCCGTGAAAAATTGCTGCCGTTAATTTAGAGTTCAGAGTTCAAATTAAAGTTCAGGAAGTCTAAAAATTGCTGGCTGTAAAAGTAACTTACGCGAGAAGGCGTTAGCTAGCTCCTGTAGACGGTGCTGAGTTGAACTAAGGGCGCTCGACGACGGAGGTCGAAAACAAAGGGGCTCTGGTGATGTCGCTCGGAGACTTGATGTGAAGAAAGTTAGAAATAGCTCTCGGCCTACTCGTAGAGGCTAGCTCAAGTCCGACTTGGTGATGTCGTTGAATGAAAAGATGTAAAGCTCGAAAAAGTTTAACAAAGTGCAATGACGAATGATGTAACAATAATGCTGAATCGACGAAGGTTGATGAAAAGGCTACAAAAGCTCGATGTTGATGTCGATGGCGATGAAGGTTCGATGACGCTGAATTCGAAGTGACGAAATGAGTAAAGTTCAGTTCGATGACGAAATAAACGCTGATATAGGGATGTTAAATTGTTCTAGCGGCTGATAATGCAGAGACGTAATAAGTCTAAGATGAAAAGGCTACAAAAGTTCAATGTTGATGTCGATGTTGATGTCGATGGCGATGAAGGTTCGATGACGCTGAATTCGCAGTGACGAAGTTAGTAAAGTTCAGTTTGATGACGAAATAAACGCTGATATAGGGATGCTAAATTGTTCTAGCGGCTGATAATGCAGAGACGTAATAAGTCTAAGCCTCGAATGGCTCGAATGCAGATGGGCCAGAAATTCGATTCCGAATTAAGATATATAAAATTCCCTATAAATCCAATAAGGCAATAGATAAATCGATCGTGGGAGTAACGGAAAATCAGACAGGTCCGCACTCTCCAATGGTTAAGAGGCGACTGAACCAAAGTTCCCTAACAAGCTTGACTTCTACCCAATCAAATTGTTCTAATACGCACCAATAAGAACACTAGTGAAACTGACCAATAACGGCTAATCCCTTAAGAAGAGAAAAAATGTCCAAATAGGACAAAATTGTGCTAAAATAGAGACCAAAAATCTATTTACACAAGAAATTGGATTACCACCAAAAATATCTACAATAAGATTAAGAACAAATAATAAAAATTCTTTATACAAATTAAGAATACTTTCCAATGCAATGAAATGATCATTGAATAAAAAGCATAAAATTATCACAAGAACTGAGGAAAAACACCAAGGAATGGTATCGCTAAGCAAACCACACAAGCCAAGGAACAGAGCAGGATACGCGCATCTGTTATGACGCACGTGGCGAAAACAAAAGGGCGTGACCAAAAAGCCACGTGGAGAAAAAAAAACGCACGTGGACCTCCATGGTCGACGCGTGCCAGCAAAGCACGTGCCCGTGGGAAAAATTTAATGTTTACAAAGTGGCTGCTGCCGCGAAACGATTCCCTGGGGAAATAATACGCACTTTCTGAAAAAGTTCAGTAGACGAAAAAAATGATAAAAATACCAGCTGACGTAGAGCTGCTACAGCTTCAAATACCGTACCAAACACGGTGCATGCTACGGCCTACACACGGCGATTCGGAGCAGTGTCATGTGATTAAACAGCATGAAAATGTCACTTTTATATCATGTTAGCTCAAGAAAATTGCAAGATTATCTTCAAAGTTAGTATTTCATACAATTCTATCAAAAAGAATGGTTAATAAACATATTCTTAGCTAGTAATCACAACAAAAGCTTTCGGATTGGTATTTCATGATTGATTTAGACCCTCCAGGCTAACTCGGCCTCACTTTTCCCGTACCTCACTTTCCAAGTTCGCCCTAGTGCCGAGTTAGCCTGACCCCTATGTGTTTTAAGGGGTCAGGCTAACTTGGCACTAACGTTAGGGCGAACTCGGCACTGCGCCGTGACTATGTTTAATGTTTCAAGAGTTGAACTTAGTCCCTGTTACGCACCGTACCGTTTTTCAGCCTTAAATTTCATGTTTTGTATAATTTTACTCCTTGAAATTTTCACCATTTGTTCTTTGATGATCATTTTACACAATGATATCAAATAATTTTGTACTTAAGTGTTTTGAAATGTGTAATTAATGCGTGGAGGGAGATATCAACCAAAAAATCTAGATCTAAATATCACCGTTTCCCACATACTGTGAGCCATGCAAATCACCCTCGGAGTTTGCTAAAGTAAAGGGGTTACCTTCCAGGATCAACTAAGATTGTAAAAATTGAATGAATAAAAAAAAAACAAAAAAAACAAAAAATCGGAAGGTGTGATCAGGTTTTTTTACCTTGCAAGTGTAACTTGTATATATGGGACTACACATGCAAGGTAAGATTTGTGTAGTCCCATATAAACAAGTTACACATGAAAGGTAAAAAAAACCTGATCACACCTGCCGATTTTTTTTTTTTTTTTTCTGTTTTATTCATTCAGTTTTTACAATCTTAGTTGATCCTAGAAGGTAACCCCTTTAGCAAACACCGAGGGTGGTTTGCAAGGTTCACCGTGCATGGGAATGGGTGATTATGAGTAGCCTGGATCGGCTCTTTGAAGAGTAAAAAAAAAAAAAGCTAACGCTACTCTTCAAAGAGCCTGGTTTTTTAACCCCACTCTACAATAGAGCAGCCATTTTAGAGTCTAAAGAACCTCCTGAAAATCACCTTTACCGTGAGCCAGTTTCTCTCATCTCCTCTTTACCATAGCTTTAGAATATTAAAACCCCATTTTTTACCCTAGATTTAAAAAATATTGGGGAAAAAATGTAAAATATTAATTTTAATGGTTACCGATAGGTTGAATGTTGTCCGAACGACGCCCCGAAAAAGCCTTCACTGCGCTCGTAGACCCGGAAGTGTCCTGTAATGTCATCGACCTACAGTCAATCACGCAATTTTCAGATCCACCATACGTTAGACAAGACCGCTACAAGCACGCGGGCATCGCACACATTTTGATTGTGCGTCTTCTGCATGCATGCAGTAGCGGTCTTGTCTAACGTATGGTGGATCTGAAAATTGCGTGAGTGACTGTAGGTCGATGACATTACGGGACACTTCCGGGTCTACGAGCGCAGTGAAGCTGCAGAGGCTTTTTCGGGGCGTCGTTCGGACTACCGGTAACCATTAAAATTAATTCTAGGGTAAAAAATGGGGTTTTAATATTCTAAAGCTATGGTGAAGAGGAGATGAGAGAAACTGGCTCACGGTAAAGGTGATTTTCAGGTTCTTTAGACTCTAAAATGGCTGCTCTATTGTAGAGTGGGGTTAAAAAACCAGGCTCTTTGAAGAGTAGCATCAGCTTTTTTTTTTTACTCTTCAAAGTTCAAAGAGCCGATCCAGGCTAATTATGAGGCATAGTATTTGTGTTCACCCTCGCCTCCATTACTATTACTAGCATGAATGGCATGGGCTGTACAACTCTGTGGCCAGTACCAGATTGATAAGCCACAGAGTTTGTACAACTACTTCCCAACGATGCGGCGTTTTGGTCCCTTGAAAAAGGTATGGTAGTGGATCCAGTGTCCGAACACTTTTCAGAAAATCAACGATAGCGAATAAAATATCGAACGAATATCTGTCAAACGTACATAATGAATGCTCAAAGTCCTACAGAAAAAGAATTTGATGGAATTTTAAAAAGACAACGTAGATTTAATACCAATATTCCCTTCCGAGTGAATCCCTTCCCAACGACGCGGCGTTTTGGTCCCGTGAAAAGGGTACTGTATTTCCGAACGTGTGAAACCTATGGGGAAAAGACACAACCTTTGACTTTGTTTCAATAATGTTGTTTTCCCATTTTAGGCGCTTAACTGTTCACGTTCGGTAATACAATCTGTTCTGAATTATGGTCAGGGGTCCTAAAGCTACGCAGGTCCTAAAGCTACGCACCCGGCAAATACGCGCAATGCGACGCGTTCAATGCGCCAAACTTTTGGTGTGACTAGACCCTCTAAGCAACGATATTATCATTTACGTTCGCCAAAAAGAATGAGTACTTTTCATTTATTTTTTGGTGATATTATCACTATTTGCAAATTCACGTCAGTCAGCTTAAAAATCAAGATTTGCATTCATTTATTACGTGTGCGTAGCTTTAGGACCCTTTCATTTTTTCGACCAAATTCGACATGGGTATCGACATCGACTTGAAAATTAATGTTATTAAAATTTGTCCGTCGTAATTTTCTCAGGGATTTAATTTAAGAGTAGATCTATGTAGAACCAAGATATATAAAAGAAATTCGCATAAATCATTGAAAATGTGACTTTTTAGCCGCTGGAAACAAAGTGCGTAGCTTTAGGTCCCCCCATCATACAATCCTTGACTAGATCTATACTACTGTATTTCCTTCCGAACGTGTAAAACCTATGCTATGGGAAAAAGACACAACCTTTGGCTTTGTAAGTTTGTTTCAAATAGATAGTGTGGTTTTCATACGCGTAATCCCACGCGTAATCCCACGCGTATGAAAACCCATTTTAGGCGCTTAACTGTACACGTTCGGTAATACAATCTGTTCGGAAATACAATCCTTGACTATAATATATTTTCCTCTCTCATCGGAAATCGCCCATGCAGGCCCACCAAAGTACCATCCCTTGGCTTTACACTCACTGACTCAGTGACTCACTCATTCAAACTATTTTTGAGCAGATTCATTTCGTCTGTAAATCTCAATTTTAGACACGTCTCAGCAGATCCATTTTCCGTACAATTATACTTAGTTTTTTGTAGATTCATATGAGCTTACCGGGTTATCGAAACAATAAGCACATTCATCCTTGTAAACTTTTTCTCCACCTCTCGGAATTCTAATTTTTTCAAGAAACTCGTGCAATTTGGAAGCTGCCATCTTGGACGATAGTCTCGCACACTTATGATTCACGGTTCTCGCTTTTTGCGAGATTATGAATATGCATAAGCAGTGCAGTCAGTACAGTCGGGCCGTACTTTTCACGCTGATGATTGGTTGGTTTACTTTCAACTGTAAATTAAAATTTGTAAACAGTTAGATCTTCTTATTTTGTGAACATAAACAAAACAAAGACCGTCTGCGTCTGGAGCAGAATATTGTTGGTATCTGCAAGTATCATTGTTTTTGTGGGTTTTTTTCAGATTTAGTGAGAAACTGACTGGACCCGATTGAATGATTTGTAGATGTAAGGTTATCAATTTCAGTCGATTGTTCATAAGTGACCTTGTCCTTGATCATGTTGTGGTCTGTGCATGGACAGATGTCGGGCCGGGTGCCTGCGCTGCCCCGATCGATCTTTAGCTAGCGCTGCGCTGCTTGCTTGCTTGCTGTTCAGCCGCGCACCCGGGTGCGGCGGTACGTTATATGAGTAATTGTGAGTCACGCATTTGCATTACATATAGACTGTTGTGGTTTAGAAAAGAATATGCCGTGAATTGCGCAGATGACACACAAAGCCGCCTTTGTTTGAGTGAGTAATGAATTTGTCATGACATTGTGTGGAAGATATGATTGCACGTGCTCAGATAAAATTTATAACTGCTCGCAATGCTTCCGATAAGCGGAATCTATTCTAAGTTTTGTTAGATCTAGGTGTACCGGTACCGGTACATTTTTGCTTTGGCCTTTGCTTCAACTTGTTTGCCGCCGGTGGTTGGCAGAATCTCTTTCACTTTCAGCCCAGCAGGCCCGAAGGCGAAGGCTTTACTTTAGTTCAGCTGAATGAACGGGATCGGGACCCGAGGCCGTACTTTGCCGCTTGTGCTTTTTTCACTTTCAGCATTCGATAAAAATTCAGCTATTAAACCTGCATTCGACAGAGAAAAGAAAATAACCAGAGAGTATTAAACAGCTTGCTCTACAAGTTACAACGGTGTCTCACTGTCTGCTAACTAAACTGTCTGCATATTGTTGCCTTTCACTGTTTCATCAATATAACTTGCAACTTAGTCTTAGACCTTCTAAGCTATTAATTCAACTGGCTTCTAAGCTATTTGTTTTCATGGTTTTTTGGTTTTGTAAAAACTGTGAACATGCCAAATTTTGCAAATTTTGGCTCTAACAAGGTGAATTTCTTGAGGTTGTTGCTTAATACTTCATGAACATGAAGTTTATTCAACTTCAGTTTCAGGAACAATTAAAAATATTGATTTGTTTGTAAAATCACTAAAATGTATGTATTTTCATTGCATCTTTTTTTTTTTTTTAACTCTGAAGGACTGAAGATTAACGTTAGTTTGTAATCCAATTTTTAAAACGTGTTACTTTTGTGTAGATCACGATCCTACTTCCTAGGCTCTTTTTTTTTTTCTGGGGTAGACTAGTTTTTGTTTTGTGTTTTAATTCATTTTGGAGGGGGTCATAACATGGTCACACTTTCAAGCACAAGTTAGTCATTTATCAAAAAAATATCGAAGTAAAGTTTAAACAAAATATATATATATATATATATATACAGGAAATAAAGAAGTTGGATAAAAGCATGACATTTCTAATAGTTTTTTTTTTTATATATATACAATATATATATCAAAGTAGCAGATTTAGATTGTAGATTAAATCTCAGCTCTGTAAGCAAGTTTAATTCGATCTTGTGTTTTAAAACATTTTGAGAATTTATTATTCTAAAAATACAACTGCAGACTAGATCTGTAGATTTCTACAAATGGGTGCAGTATGTTGTTAATCTACACCAAATACAAGTACTTGTATAATTATAATTAATCATGCTAAAAATAGCTAAGTTAGACTAGAATATTGTTTCCTGTCATTTCAGATAAAAATCCTGTCTCTACGTTTAAAGATGGGTGGATCCGAGAGCAAATCAATCAATGGGGATACGCCCGACGGAAATGACCAGTACCACACACCGATCGCAAATCGTCGAGTCCAAACACTGACAGATCCTCGTTCTCCTCCGACAGAGGATGTGCAGCGTACTCCCTTGCAGAGGAGTATCGATGATGATGACGATGACTTTCAAGATCCCAGATCTCCGACAGTGAAGATAGCAAGAACTCCTGTTCCGGATGATTCTGATCCAAGGTCACCTTCTGCAGGAAGAGAGCCAGGACCATTTGTTTTTCCCACTGTCCCAGAAGATCCAAGGTCACCTTCAAGAACTGTGGCTAGAACGCCAATCACCAAAGATGCTCCCATAGGTGAGTTTGCTTCTTTTCTTCCCCTCCCCCCTTTTTTTTTCCTTTTATTTTTTTTTTTAATGTCACATTTAGCAATTGTTATCCTGAGGAAAAAAGCACTTAAAGGCATTGATTAACTTTGCCCAGGATTGGAAAAAAAAAATCACTGTTCCAGCTAATGCTGTAATCATAATTGCAAACCTTTAGCTCAGACAGGAATCGCCTGAGTTTTATAAGCTGATCAGTCGTTTATATACCAAGATATTTACGATTGAACATTGATGTCGGGATAGAGTACCACCGAACCCTAAAGAACTCTTACAGTTGGCATACCTCGCTCTATCACAGAATACCGTACGGGCTGGAAACCCGCTCTGAAATCGCCAAGCGCTGGTGCTTGGTTTTGTGACTGCAGCGCAGCGAAGAAGCCGAGCGACTTGCCCTAGCAATTGATCGCGATTTTCTATTTTTTAGGAGAGTAAACGGGTTCCATTTTCTCTCATACTTTCACATATCCGTAATTATATGTAGTTAGAAGACTGCACACAATTCACTGGCATTTGAGCTGATTTTACAATTTTTCACAAAGTTAATCAATCACTTTAATGTATCCAAATTTGTTGTTATTAGAATTATTGACTGAAAAAGATCTGATATTATGCCAAGTCTCATGGGGGGTATCCAATAATCCTACTCAATTCAACTACTCATGTACATGAACAGTTTACACTTAAGAAATAGATAAGTTACCTTTAATAAATGTACAAGTGTACATGTGTCTTTCACTTTACTGAAATGAAATGATATTTCTAGAAAATATACATATTGATAGAAGGGTCTGTTCTTTAAATAGAAACAAATTTTATTGAGAAAAATGGCTAGATTCAAATGTATTAATATTTCAAAAAGATTAATTCATTTTCAGTTCTCAAATTGTCACTGGGAATCTCTAAATCAATACATGTGAGTATAATTTCTTGCCATTTGCCACTAAAACTTTCCCCTGTATTTTCCTTTCCTTTTTTTCCAGGATCAAGCATTGAAACGGTAACTGTGCATCAATCTGATACGAAGGAGCCTTGTGATAGTACCAGCAATAATAACCAAGACATTAACACAATCTCAAAATCCGCCTCTGATGTTGAGGACACAGAACCGGGGGTTTTCCAGGTTGATTCAGAAAAGGAAAACTTAGTTGGAGAGGATGAAAGTCCAAGCTTTGAGGCGGAGGAGACACAAAAAAGTGAACTTGTAAACTCTAACACCCCTGAATATGAAATGGAACTGACCAAAATGGTGGAAAAGCAGACCCTAGCCAATGAGGAGACAGAAAATCAGGACCAGGCCACTTTGGTGCTGTCCGACAGGGGTAAGGAGTCTACGTCTTCTTGATGTGATACGTTAGCAGGTATCTATCTATAGATCGAAGTGCACTTGAACTTGTATGCTTATATTTCTCTAATACCTATACATGTATGCTAATTCTGGAATTTATAGGTCAGATGCAGTTCTGGCAAATATTTTACTATAGGAAAGGAAATGTCATTCCGTACAATTGTGCTTGTACATAAACATGTTCGTTATAGAAACAACTTTGGGAAACCTTTATCAAACTTCATTTTTCAAAGAAAGGCCTTATAGGTGAGAAATGGCAAAGGACGATTTGCTATCATCTATCTACATGTAAAGTCACAGTGGGTAATATTCTTCTGAATAAATTAGTAATAATGACGAATTTATATACCACATTTGGGCAATTTGAAAGGGGTGGGGTTTAAACTTTTTTTTAAAATGGATGATTTGACATAGAATGATCCACATAGTACATACCGAAGTTTTACGAATTTTTCACTGTGAATTGTGTGTTAATAATAAAAATCATATCTGTAGAAAGATGTCCTTGAACTCATGACTTTAAAAGTTTTTTGCATAACTTTATTATATTCAAGTAGACTATTTAAA
This sequence comes from Heliocidaris tuberculata, assembly GCA_025618425.1. NCBI lineage: Eukaryota > Metazoa > Echinodermata > Echinoidea > Camarodonta > Echinometridae > Heliocidaris > Heliocidaris tuberculata. Next base: position 29,332,504 of record CM046844.1, on the reverse strand, counting down.
ACAACTTAAAGGTTTGAATTTTATTGCCTTAAGCATCAAGAGAGACCTGTTAATTTTTAAATTAAGTTGTGTCTGTACTGTTAGATTTTTGCAATGTTATTGCCTTGAAAAATAGAACAGAGAAAGACAAACCATATGGGTCAGATCGAGAGAGTATGGAGGTATTATTAGGATGACTTTGGAGCAAAATATGGTTGTTATCTTGCTATTACTACAGAAGTCCAAAGTGTACTGCAGATTTGCTATTTCAAGTGAAGTATTGAATGATAATACTTCAAGAGCATGCACTGTTTAGTTCAGCAGTTCAAACTCCAATCTGATGTACTGTGTGCAGGTCAAGAGAGGTCTAGAAACCCAATCTTTTTCACCCCTTGCCACCTCAGTCCAGAAATTGCATTCTGCAACAAGCTAGTACTTGGTAAATAGCACTGAGAGAGACTGAGAGAGCGGTCGGATTTCATTAGTGCTAAAGCAGGTCATTCTTCATGCGCCCATGGATGCACATGCCAGTAAATTACAATCTGATTGATTGCTAGATGGAAACAGATTATCAGATTAGATTACGTCATAAGCATTGCCTCCATTGGCAGGTACATGTACGCTGTGTGTGAGCTGAATAATGCATGTCGGCATTGGCAGGCGAAAAAATGCACAATTTCGCGTTGCAAGGATGAATGGATCAATAATGAAAGTGAAATTATAAAAAATTATAGGAAAGTAACACATCACGGTGTGAAGATAATGATTCATAAAATATATTTTTGTCCACTCACAGTATGTGTATGTACATGTTGTACTTCCACTACTTTGTAAGAATATATAATTTACTGAATCCATTGACCGGGATAATAATGCTGTAAACACTTTGGTCGGTTACATTATAACTGGTAAAGTGCTATATAAGAAAGAGCTATTATTATTATTATTATTAATTTACTCAGCATTTTGTGGATGAGTTATTGTTTTTGATACAAGCATGAACTGCTAAATTCAAGTTTTTAGCCTACCGTATTACCTGCACGTGTAGAACAGACTGCATTTTCAGTGCAGCAAGACCCAGGAAACTTCTTGCTAATTTTTATTGTAGGAGGGAAAAAAGGAACAAATGGCAAAGTTTGGCAATCTGTAGGGATTTTAATTTGTGATTTTCCTTGATGTTTGGTGCATTTACATTTAGGCCTACATAACCTGTAACTGTTTTTCATGAAGACCTTCATTTCAAAACAAGAAAACAAGAAATTTGACCATTTGATCTGATATACTGAAAAACAGGAAGGAAGACAAAAGTATTGTCATCTTTTTTTTAAAATACACATGTTTTAGTGTAGTTTCCTGTGTGCAAGTATAATATTACATGTAAACATGTATGTACATGGGATCACAGTATGTCAATGGCAGGAAATTAAAGTACCCTTTTCAAGGAGATCGAGATAAAATTAAAATCTAGCTTTATGGGTTATAATTATTACCAATGTGCATTCTACAAATGTACATTTAGAAAGAAGCCACATGTTGTCTTCCTGTATCAGCCAGACAAGTATGAAATGGGCAACAAAGCCTTGTACATTTGCTGTAGTAATAATTTCCTGGAACAAAGTGTTGTTTTGGGGGTTTTTTTTTTTTTTTTTTTTTTTTGGTGTTTTTTTTGTTTTTGTTATAAGTTATGGAGAATACATTGCACAGGATTTCTGCCTGCTGTGTGAAAATTGTCATTATTTAAATCAAATCAGTTCAAGTACACGCACAATCCACTGTTTTATTGCAAACCTCAAATTTTTCCTGCTGGACACTGTCAGCTTTAGGCAGAACTTTCACAAATACTAGTCACATATAGGCCAATTTGAATGTTTTTCATTTTGAGATATAATTTTCTCTGACTGTATACACGTACATGTACATGTATGAGATGAATTTTCAAACTGATTGATTTAGTTGTACATGTACAGTATATTTTGATTTCGGTGAAATATTTCACATCATTCAGGCAACAAGTCAGCAGTTTACTACATGTATATATGTTTGTCATAAAAAAAAAAAGAAACAAACACCAAATGTAGTAAATAAGTTTACATGTAGATGATTTTAAATACAGATAAATACATGCCACATGAATAGGCCTGGGCCATGATCACTCCTTTAGATTTCTTTTTATCGGGCCTCAACTATGTTGCCCTGATTGGACCCCGCCACAAAGTTGCTAGAACTTCATGCGAGGATGTCCTGTCAACATCCTTATAAATATTCCCTTTAAAGGCGATTTCACTTTGCTGTTAACTGAAAGATAAAGTGTTCATTTCTTCCTTGGCTCCAATTTCTGGCCCCAGAGCAATATTTGAGCTAAAAGCTCACACAGATGTCTGAAAAATTTATTTATTATTTTTTTTTGTTGAATTTTTTACATAATTTTACACTTGTATAATTTTCCTTCAACATTCATAATCCTTGTAAAGAATAATTTTTCCATTTAATTATCCTACAGCATGTATTTTCATGGAATTGTGCTTGCTGATAGAAGATTTCACAGACCTGTGTAAAATATGCACAATTAACAGTTCAATATTCATGTACATCATGTAATGAATATACTGTAATCAATTTAGAGAATACTGCTGTGAGACTTATTTGACTATATTAAAGTTCAAAAATTATTTTTCTATGCTAGACCGGAAGGGAAGCAGGAAACTCCTGTTTCCGTTCTGTTTTGTATATTTCCAGGTTATGAATCTGAGCAAACTGTTGTACATGTATGTACAACAGGGCATGACACTAATAGACACCTGTACACCAAATTTTTATTTTTGACCCACAAATTCTTACTCAGGAGCCCCAAAATTTCAAAATTTTGATAGGGGGTCCATGCATAAAATTGTCAGTCTGGAACCCCTTTAAAAAAAGTGAGGGTAGAGTACTTTCCTTTTTCTTTTTCTCCCTCATAAATGTATTCGTACTTGTCAGTTGTTTGTGTCGTGTGTTATTCTGCTGCCCTTTGGGGTAGTGGTATACAGACAGTAGGTCCATTGATTCTTTGGAAGTATTTGACCCACCCTTCTTTCTGATTAAAGACCAAACAAGGCTCAGGAAATACGAGAGAAGGTATACTGTAGCTAGTGGTTTTACTGTATGTACACAGACCACTCATTGTTGAGGTATGTTTACCACTAATACCACACTGCCACTACACTACTCCATTCTATTTTCTACTTCAATTCCATACCTGTTGAGCGAACAAAGTGAAAGGAGAGGGGCTCGGTACTATTCCAAGGAACTCTGAACTCATAAAAGAAAGAGTTTTTTTTTTTAAGAGCTAGATTGCTTTCTGTTTGCAATGTCGTTTTACACTTACAATAAATTTCAGCAGTACAGAGCACCCTGTACACATGCTGTATGCAAAAAAAATGTTTTCACATTTCTTTCCATGGCTTGAACAAAGTCATTCCACTTCTCCGTTCTATTAGAATTCAATTCACTACTTGAGCGAACAAAGTGAAAGGAGAATGGGTCATCAATACTATTTAAAAGAACCTCTCAAGTCTCAACCCACTTAACCCTTTCAGGACAGGAATTATTTAAGGGCTAAATTGATCACATTTTGTTCTTCAAATTGGCAACAATAATATTTTTCTTTTAGTGCTACATGGTTCAGATAAGGTGTAATGTCTTTGAAAACAATATACATGGTTAGAAATTTGTTGAATAGTTGAAAGAAATTGCCAATTTTGATGAAAAACAATGATTTTAAACCTCTCAATGTGTTGCCAATTTAAGGATCTCAAAGCTAATTCTTGTTTTTAAAATTCCTGGCATCAAACGCAATATGGTCATGCAATAAAAATGGACATAGTGTGTGCAGAAAATTTTGCTCTTTCTACTCATGCATCTGGGATATTTTTCAAGGCTCTGAATCAAAAGTTATTGAACTAAACCACAAAATGTGGTCAATTGTCTTGAAAGGGTTAAAGTAAAAGAAACTACATTGTTTTCCATTTACAATGAAATCCAGCAGTGCAGAGTACAGTCTTTTTATAGAATTGGAAAGTAAACTTAAAGATATCGTACAGTAGTCGGAAAGGTGGCGCTTTGGATATTTAACTACTTTGTCAGCTGGAATGGAAATTATTACATATACTGTTGTGAAATGATTAATTTCGAACATAGGTGACATTTGTTTGAAGAAAAATGGTTTAGAAATGGCTAAAATGTCCAAAAAAATAAACATCGAATTACAAGCGCAGTACCGCGCTTGTAATTTGATGTGAAAACAGTGTGTGTAACAAGTGTGTGCAAACCGCTATGCGCCGTTGAGCCGGGAGCGTCGGGGTAGGTGGTCCTTAGCGAGGGTATAAGGTAACCGTTGATATTCAATCATTTGAATTATTTTACTGAAAATCACCGGAAATCATGAATAGAATACCGGATTATCTCACTCATGTATCTTTTTATTGAAGCCGAACAATATGAGACTATATTTGAGCAGTTTCATGCCAACTTTCATTTTGCTACCACTACTGTTTATTACCTTTAAAGGTCCATAACCGTAGTGTACTAAAATTCAAAGCCAAAGCTAATGTAGGTTTAAGCTTGGTCTAAAGTCGAGTTTGATGAATCCAAGTTAAACTGTGGTCTAAGTTTTCCCTTGTTTAACATGACTTCGGTTGGGTTGGGTTTAATTGACTGAATGTCGTGAATGAGCATAGTATGGGCCAAAAACTAGATACAGACAGGAAGAAAGAGATAGATATACTTTGGTACGATGGAAGGGTATTGTCTTTTCTTTAAAGGGCAATCCAACCTTGGTAATGAGATGATTTGTGTGAAAGCAGAAAAATAAGAAAAACAGGATGGTGAAAGTTTGAAAGAAATCCGACAAGGACTAAGAAAGTTATGGATGTTTGAAAAATGAGATCACTACATCTATGCAAATCTCAAATTGGCAATTTGGTGAGTCAATCGTGACATTTTTGTGGACAACTCTCCCATTTGTTGTACACAAAAATATCATTAATTTGCGGTTTTCTTTGAGGCGCTTTTACCCTCGGGGCAGTACTCAAAGTATATTGGAGATAGCATATTGTTATAGGTCCTCATTAACGAAAAGATCCTACCGAGTAATGCATTTTGAAAAAAGTGACATTTTAGTCATTTTGTGTGTTAGAGCGAATGGGGGAGTTGTCCACAGCTACATCACAGTGACATTACCTATTCCGCCAATTTGAAATTCCCATATGCATAGTGATTACAACTTTCAAAAATTCATAACTTTCTTATTGCTTGTCCGATTTTGTTCAAACTTTCACCAATCTGTTCTCTAATTTTTCCTCTTCCTTTCAAAGCAACTTGCTATTAAGGTTGGATTTCCCTTTAAAACTTCAGCATTCAATACCTTGATGTTCATAATCATGGTTGTGTCTGGATTCTGACTCAATACACACACATGAAATAAAGCTACCTACCATTCAGTAGCTGCCACAAACATGATTTGCATTTGTTTCCATAGATTGCACAACTTCATGCCGCTAAATCTGTATATATCTTCTGCTTGTTTTTTTTTTGGGGGGGGGGAGGTTTTTTTTTTTTTTTTCTTTCTTGTACTTATAAACCATCTATTTCGATTCAAAATTAAGTACATACATTGTATAGTGGAGTACAAATACCTGTCATATCATACCTGTAGATAGAATCAATTTCCTGTGCAGAGTGAAGTGATGCTTCATACACGCCTACATGAAGTACCTTTCAGACCAGATGAAGGGGCCTACATGTAGCTTGTAATGTCGACCATCTTTGTCAGTGTGAAAGGGGGCAACCTTTAAGACATTTTTTTTTGGGGGGGGGGGGTAGGGGAGGAAGTCTTTTTCAATTTTTGTTAATGAAAAGGTTTGTCCTGAATCTCCTGGTTAAAAAATTACACGACCTACATAATGAAAATACAGGGTCTATTTCTTATTGAGTAGACAAAAATATGCCTCGCCCACATGTCTCTTCCAAGGAATTTCTTAGACTGCACAGTATAATACAGAAGGTCAAATATCATTTCACAATGTATAAATAGATGCTGTTTGAAAGACACTGTAATAAAACTTTATGTTTAATCAGTGTTTGTTTGGTTTGTGAGGTTATAGCAGTGTACATGTAAGAGAACTTGTTCACAAAAGAAATGAAAGTTTGTGAGGTGATTATTGTTTGAAAATATTGATGAGTAGACATGGGGGGGGGCAACCTTTAAGGGTTGTGCAATGTTCGTATGATCAAAACAAAGCCACCACATACAGAAGTAGAATACTACATGTACTGTAAAACCGAAACCTTTTGCGAGCAATTACATCTAGTGTTCGCGAATGGTTCAGATTCGCCAAAGTTTCATGCCGTGAAATCACTGAATTTTAATTAAGATAACACTCCATTTTTGCAAATCATCAAAGTTTCTTGCTTTGAAAATGGCTGTCGTTTACGATTCACGAAAGTGTCATGTCGCGAACATTTCGGGTTTTACAGTACATTATATGCACATTGAATGTAGCATCAGAAATATGATCAGTGTTATTACTGTTCAGGGTAAAAGGAAAATTGCAAAGAAGTTTCACTTTCACAATTTATAATACTGCATATAGCGATCAATTTATTGTTCTTGAGGTACATGTATGGTGAGAGTCAGAAGACTGTTAAAGGATACGACCCTTCTGGTTATGTATATTATTCATATTCACATTCTATATACAGTGGAAACTCGCTATGAAGAGTTCCGATAGAGATTCCTTTTGCTGGTCCCTGGTCTTTATGTCCTTCTGTTTTTTTACCCTGATATAAGGAGATTCTGGATATAACAAGGTAATTTTCATCATCGCAAGGTTCTAATAGTGAGTTTCCACTGTACATGTATGTACACTAGGAAACAAAAAAGATATTTTACAGGCCTAGAATTCTCTGTTGTTGCATTCACAACATCGAGATATTACCAGAAAAAGGGGAAAAAATCAGCTTCTTTGTAATAGGATTGCATTTAAAACTATCATAAATACTCTCTTTTATAGTACCTGTTTTTTTTCTTCAAATTAAATCTGAAAGTTTTTGTACATGTATTGTCATCCTTATCAGAGAGGTCAAAGGTCAGAGGAACAATGTCAAAGAGCTTTCTTTAGAAATGTCTTTTCTTTCCTCTATCACACTTATCAAAATTCAGCAAATCCTATTCCTTTTTATCTTTCAGAAATGATCTTCCTAGCAGAAGCACCATTATCATCATCTTCCAAAGCTAAGAAACAAGGCATCCGTCGTTCCCTCAAGGAAAAGTTCACCTCCACCAGCCAACGTTCACCCCTCGCTACCAGGAATCTCCTCCAAGACTCCCCTGACCCAGCCCAAAGGGTAAACCTCCGCCAGCAGGGTAGCACCGCCCATCGGATGGGCGTGGCCTACCAGAAGACCGGTGTGAGGCGGAGACTGACCGAAGGGCAACAGTATACCGTCCAGTCTGTAGGAAGGTACCAGCCTGTCCCAGATAAGGAGAACTTTTAAAGAGAAATTTGACTGATAATGCCTTCACTTTTTTTAGGCTTCTAGAATATCAAACCTGCCTATGAAAGGTCACTGTTTCGATCAACATTTAGAACCAGGTTTAGACTGTTCTCCAAGTCAAACTTGTTAATGTAATTAGTCATTCTGACAAACCTTTGTGGACCTGTGAGTGTGACTATTGATGTAAGTTTTATTTTGTGTAAATACGACTTTGAAGAAGTTTGAAAGATTGAGCAAATAGCCTGGTCATTCAACAACATGTCCAGTAGACTAGAATTTCACATTTACAGACCTGATTGTGCCTGCAATGATCATGTTGTAAACAGAAAGCTTTGATTCAAGACACCTTATATTGGTGGAATTTAATAAGATCAGACCCTTTAGAGAAAAGTCTAAGAACATTTTATTGGATGGCTTTCTTGTAATTTTAATTCCATATATTTGTACCCATAACCACATTTATGGGAAAATAATTGTACCCATAACCACTTTTATTTAAAAAATAAAGCATTGTTTGTTATTGGCTGTATGTACAATGAGCTGTAACACTGTATGTTTAACCCTTTCAGGACAGGAATTATTGAAGGGCTAAATTGATCACATTTCATTCTTCAAATTGGCAACAGCGATGTTTTTCTTTTAGTGCTACATGGTTCTCATAAAGTGTAATGTCTTTGAGAACAATAAATATGGTTAGGAATTTTGTCTAAAAGTTGAAAAAATTGCCAAGTTTGATGAAAAACAGTGATTTTGAACCTCTCACGTATGTTGCCAATTCAAGGATTTCAAAGCTTTTTCTCTATTTAAAAATTTCTGACATCAAACGAAATATGGTCATACAATAAAAATGGACATAGTGTGTGCAGAAATTTTGTTCTTTCTACACATGCATAAGGTATATTTTTTAGAGCTCTGAATCGAAAGTTATTGAACCAAACCACAAAATGTGGTCAATTGTCTCGAAAGGGTTAAAGAATTTCAGAATACATAAATGTGGTTTGAAAGGGATCATATATTCAAATTTATAGTTTCCTTTTCAAAAATATGTGATACCTATACCTAACAATGGAAAGCATTATCCACATAGACCACATACATATACCTGTAGGTGCACTGTTTGTATGTTGTATATATATGGAAAAGGATCATATTTGATAGGCATATAATGTGTCATACATTTGCACACAGTGAATCATGAGTAGCGCACACAATCTAGCTTCAGTACTTGTTACAATTGGGAATAGAATTCAATTATTTGTCACTCTTGATGACTGCATTATGTGTGTGAAATGGATGAAGGATTGTGAAGTGACTCATCGTGTATGTGACTATGAGGTTTCCCATTTCTCTTTGTCTTCATTGTTTACCTTTGAGTATTTATATCATAAAGAAGAAAGGTCATCAATATATGCTTCTTATCCCATATTTAAATGTACTTTCCCTTTCCTACATGTTGTATTTTCTCATGGTTAGTCATTTTCCCATAGAAAGAGAAGAAATGTGATTTTGCTTTGGAAGTCACACGTACATACGTACCTGTTTAAAGAATGAGAAAAAGGAGTGACATATTTTCCTCTCGGGCTATAAAAGTTGGGTGATGGAATCTTTGGACAAGTATTTGAGACAATAATTTTATCCAGTACACATGAGCCCTAAATACAATTCTTCTGAACCCTGAAGGATAAGGGTTACATATATATAGTCTACTCTAGAGCCCCATTTTAGCACAGTTCCTTGATATCTTTGGGGCAAATAAAGCATGGCATGCTGGTTTTTTAAAGGTTTGTCTCAATAATTTATTCAATTACTTTTAGGCATAACTTAATTGTATCATTGTGTCACATTATACATGTCCATAATAGTATTTGTATTGCTTGATGTGCATAAAGCAGCTACCCCAAGTTTTTATACCAGACTTGACAAAATGTACTATTGCTATATTACCTCTACGATTTTTATTCAGTATTTTCAAACTTTGGATATTAATTGTAAAGCATTCTTGACACTTCATGGTTGAACTAGGTTGAACTGTAATCACTCACGCTCATTGTGTAATGCATTTGTTATACATTCCCCTGCAATCATGTACATGTATCAATACATACAGTGAGTGCATTTTGTGTTTTTGCCAGATTACTAATTTTGTACAAAATATAACAGTAGTACTACTATTTGATCGTCAATTGTAAATGCTGCAACAATTCTTGTTTGGAACTTCCTGTCCTTACACACTTAGAAGAGCATTTGGAAAATACTGCAAAAGTATTTTAATTTCAATAACAGATACCCATGTATGTAATTGTCCTCGCCTATGTGGTAATTACAATGCAGCATGTAATGGATTTGATTTGTCTGGTTAGCAGATTGTTTTTCATTAAATACAGGAAAACTGTAGATTGCTTTACATCAGGAAATCGAGTGACTGACGCACATTTGCAGACATTTGACCTAGTTTTAGGGTTATGTCATCTGTTGAGAGCCAGAAGGGCACTATTAAACTCTGTGTTAAAATATGGTAGTTAAAGGGAAATGCAACCTTTATGGCAAGTTGCTTTGAAAGAAAGAGGAAAAATCAGAGAAGCAGATTGGTGAAAGTTTGAACGAAATCGGACAAGCAATAAGAAAGTTATGAATTTTTGAAAGTTGTAATCACTATGCATATGGGAATTTCAAATTGGCCGAATAGGTAATGTCACTGTGATGTAGCTGTGGACAACTCCCCCCATTTGCTCCAACACACAAAATGACTAAAATGTCACTTTTTTTTAAAATGCATTACTCAGTAGGATCTTTTCGTTCATGAGGACCTATGACAATATGCTATCTCCAATATATTTTGAGTACTGCCCCGAGGGTAAAAGCGCCTCGAAGAAAACCGCAAATTAGTGATATTTTTGTGTACGACAAATGGGAGAGTTGTCCACAAAAATGTCACAATTGACTCACCAAATTGCCAATTTGAGATTCCCATAGATGTAGTGATCTCATTTTTCAAACATCCATAACTTTCTTAGTCCTTGTCCGATTTCTTTCAAACTTTCGCCATCCTGTTTTTCTTATTTTTCTGCTTTCACACAAATCATCTTATTATCAAGGTTGGATTGCCCTTTAAAGTGTACCAATCACCTGAAAAAAAAAATAATAATTTGTGTACAGCTAGAAAGTATAAAATCAACATCAAAGAACTTTATCTGGCATTCTATAGGTCAGCAGTTAGGGAGTATGAAGCAAAGAAAGGATAAAATGAAAATGCTCGCGTGAACCAGACTGCGCGAGCCCTTATCTTGGCGAGCTCGTATGGGTGCGTAGAATAGTCTACTCATGATTCGCTTTTACGCTTATAGAGAGTGTAATTAAAATTGCAAGATCTCTTTATAGAATTCATATTTGAAGCCCATATTTTGAATATAGTATAACGACATGGAACCTCTAACATACAAAGCAAAATATTTTTTTGTGGGTGGTATACAAATAATGCACAGGTGAGAGTGCGTTAGTGGTGATGCGGTGCACTTGAGGGTAGTCGAGTGGATGTTGTGAATACCCGAGATGCGCCGCATCGCCACTGACATCACAAACTTAAACTTGTGTATTATTTGTTTTATAAATTGGGTCTATGAACTATTTTTCACTTCCCTTTTGGGGTGAATATAAATGCATGCATAGGTATCGGTAATTCCAGTGCAGTTATGCTTTTTTGCTGCGCACTTTTTGCACTCTCGTGCATGTTAACGAAAAAATAAAGAGCGCACACGTGACTCATTTCAGCGCATCTGATTGGCTACATTCTAGAACCCATTTTATAATACCCTTTAACACCATTCTAGCCCTTTAAAGGCAATATACAAGATCAGTAATGAGTCTACTTTTACTTTCTGCCTGAATATTGAATTATCATTGTACTTACCTATAATGGCATTATTATTTCCTTTTCAAAATATCATAGTGGATGTACTTTTACCTATGGATAATTAACAAAAAAACACCTTAAACCTAGGATTGCCTTAGGATTTTACATTGTAAATAATCATGCCAATTTATTAATATGAAATGAGTAACACATGTAGTTAGTATTTAATTTTAAACCTATTTATCCATGTGGGGTTAGCTTTAATTAATGCCATAGTGAAAAGTGCTATTTTCTTTTTCCACACTTATAAAGTAATTTGGACTAATGCTGTTATTGTTAATGCACATTTGAAATCAAAATAGTTGTTAATGCATATTTGAACTTATATAAATGTCATGCATTGGCAAGAGATTTGTACTCTACGTCAGGCTTTTGAGATAGCAATTACATTATTTTCAAAAGCCATTTTCCAATTGATTAACCAAACCCCTGCAATGTCAGTGGCCATTTTTAAAGTGATTTTTCTTCACTTTCATATCAATCTGCTCACATTGGAAGTGTGTACTATGTCTTATTTCTATTATAACTGAAGGACAATGGAAAACAGAATATTTTCCCTTTGGCTGTTAGTACAAGGCAGTGCTTATCATCTGTTGGGAGCCAGAAAGGCAGTAAGTTCACCATTAGAAGTATATGAGTTAATGCCCCTCTGCCTCTCAGCGGAAGATTCCTTCTGTCGCTAGATGTTGCGTTTCATGCTTGAAGTAATGCATGTACATGTATAATGAAATGCTGCACACAAACCAAGCACTGAAAAGCATGACTATGCATCTATGTAGAAATACAGTCAGATCTTTTGTTTACATGTTACAAGTACTTTAACAACAGTTAAGATACTTTTGAAAGTGTAATCTCAAACCGATATTTTTAACTCGTGTTTCGTCAAGGGCAAGTTTGCTCTTGATAGGCTGTAAAGCTTTAACCCTTTCATGACAGGAATTATTTAAAGGCTAAATTGATCACATTTCGTTCTTCAAATTGGCAACAATAATATTTTTCTTTTAGTGCTACATGGTTCTAACAAAGAGCAATGTCTTTGAAAACAATATACATCATTAGAAACTTAGTCGAAAAGTTGAAAAAATTGCCAATTTTGATAAAAAATAGTGATTTTGAACCTCTCAATGTGTTGCCAATTTAAGAATTTTGAAGCTTATTCTCCTTTTTGAAATTCCTGGCATCAAACGCAATATGGTCATGCCACAAAAATGGACACAATGTGTGTAGAAATTTTTGCTTTTTCTACTCCTGCATCTGGTATATTTTTTAGAGCTCTGAATCAAAAGTTATTGAGCCAAACCACAAAATGTGGTCAATTGTCTTGAAAGGGTTAATAAGAGAGGTGTGTCAGTCCTAGCAACTATTAATACATTTAGAATTCAATTATCATGGGGAAGAGTTGATTCAAGTATCTCATCATTTGATGAGCAGAGGAGAAAATCTTTCAAGCTGAATACTTTTTGGGGAAGATTTATTCAATTACTTTGGCATTGTAATGCATCGGTGAATAAATTACATAGGAGCGGTGAGCACTTTTGCTCTTGAAAGTTCCAAAAGAGCTTTTGTTAGAAACAAAACAAAAGAATACAATAAGGTACAAAAAAATCAAAATTGCACTATTACAATACCAAAACCAAAAAAGAAGAACTGTGAACACAAGAGGTTTTTTTTGTAATGCATCAGTGAATAAATTACATAGGAGCAGTGAGCACTTTTGCTCTTGAAAGTTCCAAAAGAGCTTTTGTTAGAAACAAAACAAAAGAATACAATAAGATACAAAAAAATCAAAATTGCACTATCACAATACCAAAAAAAAAAAAAAAAGAACTGTGAACACAAGAGGTTTTTTTTTTTTTTTTATTGATGCATGTACAATGTGACATTGAATAAGGTTTGTCTTTTTACTCCCCCCCCCCCCCCCCTCTCTCTCTCTCTCTCTCTCTCTCTCTTCTCCTTTGAATTTGACTTCCTTTCCTATTTGTTTCCTTATATTCTTCATTTATGTAGTGGTTTGAATGTACCAACTTGTACACACACTCCAATTACATACCAAGGATTTCACGTGAGTGCTAAATACCATTGCAAACAGCTGTATGCTCTCATGTTACTGTTAACTCTTTCAATAAATCATTTATTGATTGTTGCTGTTTGTCACTTTCATTCTCACTCATCCACAACGTCTTGCTCACTTGCACCAAGGAGATGGAAGTTTTAAAACTCCCATCTCCCTGCTTGCACTGATCCTTTACGCATTTTCTCTTTGATGTTTATAAAAGAGCATATACATGTATCCTTGTTTATGACATTATATTGAAAGCTATGCACATGTATGTATAATCTTATAACGTTTGCATTGAGATACATAAGGGTGTTAACGCTGTGTTAAGAATCAACGCTCTTCTGGGGCTGAGCAGAGGATATATTGTCTGTCTGGAGCCAGAAGAGCATTAACTCACATGCTATAACACCGAGTTAACGCCCTTCTGGCTCTCAACAGATGATATGTATTATATATTATGTATAAACATTTTGTACTTATACTGCATTATGTATACTGAACATCAATTACGACTTATTACCTATTTTGAGGGACAACACACATATATCTGCATCTAAAATGGAATACTCTATTGCAGAAATCCCAGTATATTTGAAGATATATTACCTTAATTCCCTGTTGTCACAGCACACATCAAGATTAATGGTTCTTCTTAAAAATCAAATATAAGGGTCCCATGAGCTGTATACATTCATTATTTCCTACAAAAAAGGGACATTAATCACGAAGATTGCAAACTGCAGAAAGAAGCATGATATAGAATATCATAGAAATACATTAGTTGTTGATATAAGCTGGAACAGGATGAGGTAATATGTGTTGAAATATTTTGATTTTTTGTCATGAGCAAGATTTTAATGAGTGTCTGTTGAAATAAGTGAGTTTCTTTGGATGCATATGTTTAATGTCAAAGTGAGTTTTGTGTACACAGCTTAAAATCTGAAAATTAAAATTTTAAAAAGGATGTTGAAATAAATACAGTGGAAACTCATTACAATGGGACCATGAAAATTATCTTGTTATATCCGGAATCTCCTTAAATCAGTGTTTAAAAAAAAAGGAAATAAAGACCTGGGACCAGCAAATTACCTTGTTATATCAGGAATCTTGTTATATCGGCGCTCCTTATAATGAGTTTGCACTGTACTGCAGAACCGAGAATAGCTTGTGTATAAGCACTCTAATCTATAGATAACAAGTACCCTATCGCTTCGTGAATATTGAAGTTCATGCATTGATTAATGTCACCCGCATCATTACTTTATTTCTTAATGCAAGTGTAATGGTAAAGGAATGTCCATGTACGTTAACGTACTTGAAATTGACATCCTAGTTGGAAAGATGTGTTTACTAAATGATTTCTTGGAAACTGTAGCCTTGGATGGTTGATACATGATATCAGATTAGGGTTTGCTGGTAATGAAAAGTTAACTTGATCTGCTTGCTCAGTAAATAATATCTTAGTTGGAAATGAACAATGTGCCTTGGAGAATGTAAATGATATACATATTACATGTACAGTATTATAAAAGTTTTGTTTTTAATTGTAGGTGTGAACTTTTTCCTTGTGGTTTTGATTACTACATGTAGTACATGTGATACATGACTCGTGTGTTATGTAGCTCAAAATAATCATTAAAAGGACTTAAAAAGTTACTTTCATCCTCTTTTCCTGAATAGTTTTACATGTGCTTGTGTATCTACCCTGGATCTCCCAATACATGTGCTACAGTGAAAACTCGTTATAAAGAGCTCCAATGTATAGAGATCCTGATATAACACAGTAATTTTCATGGTCCCAAGGTCCTGGTTATGGGGTAACCTCGCTAGTCATAAGGACCACTATTCATAAGGACCGCTATCCATAACGCATGACTAAATGAAAAGCGGCTTTGTATGAATAGCGGTCCTTCTAAATAGCGAGCAAACCATACACAAATTACCTCGCTATTCATAAGGACTTCCATTCATAAGGGCCACTATTCATAACTATTCATAAGGACCGCTATTCATAACGTGTGTTAAATGAATAACGGTCCTTATGGATAGCGAGCGGACCCGCTGGTTATAGTGAGTTTCCACTGCACTCTCCCTTCCTCCCTGCCACCCTGTCTGTCTGTATCTATCTACATGTATTATCTTTCTCTGTATCTATGCTCTCTCTCTCTCTCTCTCTCTCTCACTTCCTCCCTCTCAACCATTTCTCTATTATCTTCAGTTACTCTCTATCTCTGCTCTCTCCCTCAATCTCAACCGTCTCTCTATATTTATCTTCAGTTACTCTCTATCTCTGCTCTCTCTCTCTTTCTCTTCCTCCAAACTCGCTATATACATGTATTTTCATCTATACCCTCTATCTTCAGTTACTCTCTATCTCTGCTCTCTCTCTCTTTCTCTTCCTCCTAACTCGCTATATACATGTATTTTCATCCATACCCTCTATCTTCAGTTACTCTCTATCTCTGCTCTCTCTCTCTCTCTTTCTCTCTTCCTCCTTCCCACTCTTTCTATATATCTTTATGCTCTCTCTCCATCCCTCTCTCTCTCTCTCCCTCTCTCTCTCTCTCTCTCTCTCTCTCTCTCTCTCTCTCTCTCTCTCTCTCTCTCTCTATCTATCTACCTATCTATCTATCTCTCGTCAGTAAGTTTAATGTGTTATAGGCCCCGGGATGCAACTGGAAATTTATCAAGGATGAAAAAGACTGTCAGTTACAAATACACAAGTATAATAGGTCTACATGTATATTGATATTGTTGTAAACAAAAATGCAATTTATCCGGAAGGCTGTGCATCCTAATGTCGGCCTCCAATATACTGTATTCCTTTCTTCAAATTTAATTGCTTTGCTATGCCCGCATTCTGTCATTCACCATTATCAACATCCCACTGCCCGTTGCATGTCAAGGCATACTGTTACATTGGCGAAATGATGTCAAATAAGTCGTCGGCATCACTAACGCAGGGGCGGATCCAGGGAGGGGGGGGGGGGCGAATCGGCAGCGGTCTCTCCCTTCCCCCCCCCCCCCCGGGGTCCCCCCTTTTTGAAACCCCAACTGGCATACCTTAAGTACACAATAAAACAAAATTGCCTCCTTAATTGCGTACTTTTCCGGCTCCGGCCCCTTCTTTGACAAAAGCCTGGATCCGCCCATGCTACCGACTGGATCAAACTCATTTTCAAAATTCAATTTCATGGCTTCTTTCATATAGATTTTTTAAAAATCATGGCTTCTTAACTGCCTTTCCAGTGATTATTAAAATCTTTATCTTGAAACTTTTGTTTACCATTTTTGCTCTTTGTACGGAATACTATAGATGTACTATACTGTGGAATTACCTCTTTATATCGAAACCTTGTTATATCAGGGCTAAAAAACAATAGAATATACAAAGAAGTGGGACCTGCAAAATTACCTTGTTATAATGAGAGTTTGTTATATCAGTGTTCTTTATAACGAGGTTCCACTCACTGATGATATAGTGTTGAAGTTGAAGTCAGAATATGTTGTGTTGCATGAAGAGCCGTCTCCCTGGATGGATACATCAAGAATAGATTACACTACAGGCGCAAATCCTTCCCTCTGGCCGGGGGAGGGGGGGGGGGCACAACTCTAAAAATTATCTGACAAGGTGAAGAAAAAAGAAAAAGATAAGATAAGAAAAAAAGGGGGGAAATAAAGGTCATCAGATTTGGGGCGGCCTTTTTATTAAAATATTCTCTGGCAAGCAATCAAAAAAGTCTTCATCACATTTTCATATGCCTTATAGGGTGTCTAAATTTATTGCCGGAGGTACGTTTTCTGTATACTCAATGGCACCTATTCTGAACTCAGGTTACTTAGACTCTATTCTAAGTTAAACCAGAGTTTAATCAAAACTGACTTAAACTGCATGTATAGGCTAAATTTCTGTACAAAGTTAAACCACATCAGACTGGAGTTCAGGATGTGATTTTCTAAAACTCCGGTTTAAAGGGCAGGTTTAAACTGGGTTTGATTTTAAACCACTCTTCGGGCCAAAGTGTACAACCTATCTTTATTGCCGAAATTGCGTGTGTCATTTTGATTGATTCAGTCGCCCCCCCCCCCCCCCCACGCTAATGGAATGAAATCGGCAGCAAACCGAAATTACTGTGACATCATTTGGCATCATGCTAAACAGATAATCAATAGCAAAACGTGCCTGTCCATCCCATCCGTCCAGGCTTCTAGACGCTGCCGGATGAAGACACGGAAGAGCCTCTGTGGTTGAAACGCTCTGGCAGATTTAGGGGGGGGGGGGGGGCTGGGCATAACAGATAACGTGCCCCGTTTAAAAACCAAATTGCATGCATGTACATAAAAAGGAAATAGATTATGCACCCTTATTGTGTTTTTGTATTACCCCTCCCCCTTCCGCCGTTTACAAGTTTAGACCCAAAAGGCACCTTTGTTGTATGGGTCAGTGATCACTTTATTTCCTGTTATTTATTTTTTTTTTCGGTAACGATGCCCCTCTACTTTCCCTAGATCCTGGGCAGTGGGCACGCCCTTGGTTGAATTCTGGCATGAAAAAATAACAATATATATACTCAACTTCCCCATTGGGATCCACAATACAATCTGCTCACAAAAATAATGAGAGGAAAATGTACGGCCTACTATACTCCTGAGTAACCATGGATTTTACTTATTGTAAACTAGAGAGTAGAGTCGTTTATTTTCCCTTTTGAAAAGAATATTTTAACTTATGTTGTATCATCGAATGAATTTACGGCTTGTAAAAAATATTGATTAACATAATGGATAACTGAGAGAGCATGACTGTCCAGTCAATGGATTTCACAGTTCGGTTCGAGTGACCTTCGTGTGCAGGTTGTCCATAACTATGATTGGCATAAACATAAACAAGAAAATAATACGCATGGGACATTATGCAGTTTAATAAATTTTGAAATATCTAACAACAACCCCCCCCCCCAAAAAAAAAACCCAACAAAAAACAACAACAACAAAAAGCAACAACAAAAAACAATTCGGGCGTTTCATCCCCCCCCCCCCCCCCCTTATCCAATCATTATAATATGATTAGTTAGTTAGAGATAGTTTATAGTCAAACTGTGGAATATTTAAGATGGACACAACAGGTCGTGCCCCCTAAACACCCAATCTGGCGTGCCTGTTTCAATACGAGCTCCTGTCATGCACAGTGCACCCCCCCCCCCCCCCATCCCCTCGCTCGCTTGAGATGATGCGTCGCATGATGAGTCACCTCAAGGTGATGTGATGAGTGTAATAATTCTTTTAATTCGAAAGGTCAAGACCATCCCATACCTCCAACATTCCCTCATCCTATATTTCAAGACTGGTGAAAGCGAGACTCACTGACGTGTTCACACGAGATTATCCGAAATATTATTACGCCAGGCATAATGATACTGTCGAAGAGATTACTTAAAGGGAAAGTCGACCCTGGTATGCCATTTGATTTGAATAAAAGAAGAAAAATGAGAGAAACAGACCAGTGGAAGTCAGAGCAAAATCTGATAAGAAATAAGAAAGTTATGATTTTTTTTAAAAAGTTGTAATCAATCAAACATAAATTGGCAACTCCGTGGCGTATCTTTCAAGCTCCTTTCCCGTTTGCTCAGTACGGAAAATTTCATAAATTGTCATTTTCTTAATTGGTTTTTGATGAAGGACTCGATAGATTTGTTTCAGACAGGTTTTGTGTAAAAATATAAGAGCAATGATTATATCTAAGGTGCAGATATGACTGAATATTTTCTTTGTAGAAAATGGAAATTAATGATATTTGGGGTACAGGGCACATGGAAGATGAGCTCGCAAGATACGTCACAGAGTTGCCAATTTGTGTTTGATTAATTGATTTCAACTTCTTGCTCAAACTTCCACTGGTCTGTTTCTCTCATTTTTCTTCTCTTATTCAAATCAAGAGGCATATCAAAGTGGACTTTCCCTTTAAATAATCTCTTCGACAGCATCTTATAAACCTTCATTGATCTGTTCCTTGATTTTTTTTCTCCTTCTTTTAAAACCAACTTCATAATCAGGGTGGACTGTCCCTTTAAATCTCAAAGGTATAGACCACTCCATACTTCAAAATTTTATTCCCGCATCCTATATATTTCGGGATTGATGACAGTGAGATACACTGACGTGTTCACACGAAACTACTCCATCGGCCTACCTATTTCGCGAATAATAAGAAGCTGATATTCCCAAATTTTATATTTCGCAATTGCTTAAAGCAAGACACACTAACGCGTTCACACGAATGAAATAATGTAATATTCCCAATCCTATATTTCGCGACTGATGAAAGCAAGACAAAACGTGTTCACATTGGGCTATCCGAACATGATAATTATTCTAGGCCTCATCTTCTGTGCATGCCCCTATCCGACAATTTCATGAATTATCTCGCCCAAAAGTCATGATGTTGTCAAGGAAATTCTTTTAATCCCAAAGGTCAGGACCACTCCATACCTTAAACATTCCCTTATCTTATATATTTCACGACTGATGAAAGCAAGACACAGTGACGTGTTCACGTTAGATACATCTGATCAGTGGCGTAGCATCACTTTCCAACATTGAGGGGGCACCCCGATCACGGGGAAGCTTGGGCAGGGGATGGAATAGTAAACTAAAATTGACATCGACTGGGATTATATGGAGTATTTTCATATTTTCACGTTTCTCCCGTTCCTTTTCTCTTTGTTTCTCTATTTTCCCTTCCCCCGTTCGACTGGGAGCTATACGTACGCCGCGGTATTTCGCAGTATTTCTGCATATTTCACAATCTTATATTGACTCTAGATGAAAGCGAGTCACGACACACTACCGGCTAATCACCCTAGGACCCATGCAACTAGATTCCCCCATCCTAGATTACATGTAATAGGAATATAATTATTTCAAGATTAATAAAAGCGAGACATGCACACTGGTGCACACTAATCTATCCCGGCCAGGGGCGTCGATCCGTTTTTTTTACGGATGGGGGGGGGGGGGGGGGGGGGGGGGGGGGGGGGGGGGGGCAAGACACCCTAATATTAGACACAATATATATATATATATGTATAATATATATATATATATATATATAAATATATATATATATATACATATATATATGTAGAGAGACAGACAGAGAGAGAGAGAGAGAGAGAGGGAGAGAGAGAGAGAGAGAGAGAGAGAGAGAGAGATACACACAGAACAAATCACTCCGTTATAGTAGACACAAAAAGTTCAATATATCGCATAAAGGGCTTCTGCAGGAAATGATACTTCAGTCCCCCCCCCCCAAAAAAAATGCACTAAAGCTGCATGAATTGAACTATTGAAATATTTTTGTGTCTAACGGAGTGATTTATTCTGTGTCTCTCTCTCTATTTTTAATCTCCGCATATATATATATATATATATATATATATATATATATATATATATATATATATATATATATATGCCCCCGCCCTTCCCCCTCTCCCCTAAACCAAGCTCTAGATACGCCACTAATTTTGATTAACTAATTCTGGAAAAATGGTGAATTGTACCTTTAACCAGACCTTGTAAGTGTTAAACCCATTAGGCGTAACAACTGAGCTGCAATTGATGATGATTATCTTCGACATCATCACCTCTTCTCCATCTTCAGTTTCGGAGGCCAAAATCTGGAGATACGCAGCTTGGCATTTACATGGCTAATTGCTGTCATCCACTCGACATTAAAGACAATTCATGCAGGCAACGATCAGTTAACCTGCTATTAACATGACTGCAAGGACTTTCAAAAAAAAAATCAACCTAAGGCAATTTCAGTAGCCTTGCCCACTACCAATTGAAATGTGGGAACATGACATATTACGTATGATCCGATTATGATTTGGATAATTATACATCAGGGTATTGAAATTGCCCTAGAATTGATTTCTCGAAAGTCTTTGCGATAACATTGTTGCAACAATTTGGAATAATTGTGAATGTATCTAATATTTCCTTAAAATGGATTTTTAAATGAAGTAGCCATTTACTGCAAGTAGCATGGCTGCTGATAATGAATTGTATTTAACTATGAATAAAATATAAAAAATGGGTGAGTAGATTAATAAGTGAAAGAAAAAATAAATGAATAAATGGATAAATAATAAATGAATAAATAAATAAATAAAAATAAATGAATAAATAAATAAATAAATAAATTGATTAATAAATAGACAAACACAGCCTTTGTACATAATTTTGTAACGAAAACTTGGACTATAGAGAAGACAATGCAGCAATGTGGTGCTTCATTTCATTTAATTACAAATCGGACCCCCCCCCCCCCAACCTCCCCCGTTGCTGTCTTAGCAAATACACTCGTTAAAACCTTGATCTTATTCTTTCTAAATTATCAACACAAGAATCTTCCAAACTCCCAACTGCTATACTCGAGCCTATAAAGGTGCAAGTATGAGTCTCTCCTGCAGCTGCTCTTATTTTCGGGACACTGTTATTCATCTATAATTATTCTCGTCAGATATACGCTTATTTCGCGGCCAGTTAAATTTTAGCAGCTCCTTGATCAGTCGACTAATTGCTCTCTAATTGCATTTCGTCCATCTCGTCACTGCACGCCCATCCCGTCCCCATAAAATGGCTGCACCTATAAGCCTGCACCTAAGCCTGCCATGTGTAAGTTATTTGTAATTATCGTCATATTTTCTCGTTAGTTTCAATTAAAAGCAAAAAGAGAGGAATATCTGACGAAAAATAAAAATAGGCTATGCATGCTTTTGGTATGAACCTGAGATAAGTCATATACACCACCGATTGCTTCATCATTAAATACAATGACAGAACAAAGGATGATTTTTTTTAAACCCTCCAACCAACTCAACCTTGTTCTTCAGTCAGAACCAAACATAGGCCTATCCCACTAAGATGATAAATATCACAAATTCTGATAACCCGAACCAAAGAGAATAATTCTGCATGCACGTGTCGTTCACTTTTCGGCACGAATCCTTCATCTTGAAATTAATTGGTCGAAATCAAGTTTAGAGCGAATTAAAGAAGAATTAAATTAAAGAATTCATCTTTAACCATCAGTGTAACTTTTAAAATATATTTGATTCCACTGATTCCAGATTATAAGTTCTACAATGATATGCAAACAAAGGATAGCTGACGTCTCTTGCCCGAATATTAATTTCTATTTGAAAAAAAAATATTAAAAAATCGCGAGCTCGCGAAGCTATAGCGAATGAGCAAAACGTTCGACAATTTTACAATGATGTAATTTATGTGAAAAAGACCCTACGCTGCCCGAGTATGAGATGATGGTTGCCAAATATGGGGTGAATATTGCCCGGACACTGGGGGTAGGGGCACGTGCCCCGACCGGGCAGCATTTGAAGGGGAGCAAAAACGCATATGAGAGAAAGAGAAAAGGGAGAGAGGGAGAAATTTTTTTAAAGGGTTAAGCGCCCCGATCCGCAGGAAAAGTGAATCAAAAATACAACAGAATTTTTGATGATTTAAAATTCGAAAAATTTCTAAAGCTTGGTCGCTTTTCTCCCTCGCATGAGCGTGTCGATTGTTGAAGATTGATCTTTGATCAGGTTATCGAGGCATCAGTATAATGCCCTCCAGTACTCATGTCAATTCCGAAAATGTTTGGGATAATATACTGCCCGTCTGCCCCTATATACCCCGGGCATGATTTCACGGTCACCAGAGGTTTGACGACGCTTTACCGATAATCAAATTTTCAGTTTCGAAATTTTTAAAAGCGAGCCAACAAAAATGTTGTCACCGTATGTTTATCGTTGTTGTTGGTTCTTATACGGCAATTAATCAGTCAATTTTGACTTTTATCACCATCATTTTATTTTCACATAATCAGACTTATAATCATAACAAAAAAATACAAATGACTTCTCTTTTTAAAAATAGTTATTTATCATATTTTAAAGATAATGAGTACTAGTATCATGCCTGGTTACCGAATCCTGTCGGTTCTAAGATGGCACCGACTTGCTCATATTATTTACGTTGGTTTCTCGGAAACAAAAATTCTAGGTCTCTCGGGTGCAGACAGGGGACTCCCTTTGCAGGGATCCCGAATACCTAAATATCTTTGAAAAGGCCTGAAAGAAAAGAGATTCGAATAGCTAAAATCAAAGAATCAAAGAAAGATCTTTTCCGAGGAAATTGGTTTCGCGCTATTTGCATATCTGTCAAAAGGAATTTAACAAAAAACATTCATGACGACTGGATTTATCAAGTTTATTCAATTAACAAAGTATTTAAAGTGAAATCAATGTGAAAATGTAATAACTGATATATAGCTATGAAAACAACCTCACTGACCGAATATGAGGTGGCGGTTGCTCGAGTATGGGGAGGGGGGGGGGGGGCTGCAGCCACCCCATGTCCCCAGGCATTCCTCATACGCCTATGTATTGCCCCCCATCCCCCATCCCCCCATCCCCCATCCCCCCCATCCCCCTCTCCGTTAATGACAAGTATTTTTCTTGCTGTCCCAGCGACAGCTATATCAGAGCATTATATTTTACTAGTGGAACCCGTGGAAATCCACGGGCACTATTGAAATTAGGATGAGTTTGATTGCAACAATTAGACTTGTTATTTGACAAAATGGTTGGAAAGGCAAAAATAACCCTTATGTGGACTGAAAAATGTGAAGAGTTTTGTTGCAAATGCAATAAATCTATTTTGGTGAATGCTAGATATTTGTTTTTAAAGGTAGCTGCTGAATTATAAGGGAAATAATACGGGAAATGTATATGTGCTTTTGTCTATAAGTTGCAAATTACAGCTTCATATGTAAGAAGTGCTGTATCATTGAAGATATATTTTTTTTGAATTATACCTCTGTGGCCATAGTTCAGAATTAATTGTAAATGGTATTTATTTTTTTTTGCAACAAAACTCTTTTCAAACAAATATTAAACAATTATTGTATTGCAAGAAGGATCTTTAGTCAAAGACATTAATTTTTGGTCATGTCATGGGTGAGTAAATAAAAACTAAGGTTTCTTGGGCCTGAGTGGTTAAGATCATTTTTTTGGTTAATTGATGTTAGTATTTACAGGCATAATCTTAGTAGTCACAATGATCACAGTCACTCGTCTTTTACTCATATTCATCGATTACTAACTCCAGGGAACTCCACCATGAGCAAGCACCATTGTGGTGGATACCGCGAAGTCTGTAATTTGTGTCCTTGATGTACGGTACGGTTTTTTTCTTGGATTGGTGGCTGCAAAGCTCGGCGATTTCTTCCGTGAAGACTCTTCTGTTTAACGGACATTGTAACCTTCTTGTTTTTCTTCTTCTGTGTCCTTCTTTCGGTATTATGAAAGATCTGAATTGCAAGAAAAACTGTCCAAGATCATCATTTAAATATTCAGAGGTTTAAATCTCGTGTTTCTCCCGTTGTAGAACCAACTGATTCCTGGGAAAGAAATACGGACGCCTGGTATAACGCTACAGAATGCTCATGGATTACGGGTACTGGATGGGTGGTATTTGCGAGCACTCGTGGCCATATTGCTATTTTTAGACGGTTCGTGTATGTTCGTGTACAGGCGGGCAGTGGGCGTAGCAGGTTGCAAGCCATCCAGGTTGTCTTTGTCCATGGCGCTTGTTATGAAAAATCATATTTTGCAGCCAAACGGCGGGCTTTCGCGAAATACGAACCCGGCGTTGCACTGCCTCGGCACCTCGGCTACCTGTTCCCCCAAAGGGCGCGTTCCGAGGAGAGGCGGCAAAAAAGTTTACGGCGCTGAACCGCCGAAAAAGCTCCCGCTATTATTATATAGATATGAATATGAATATGAACAGCACCATCACGATCACGTGGTGACGAGTATGGTGGTTGATCCAGTGTCCGAACACTTTTCAGAAAATCAACGATAGCAAATAAAATATCAAACGAATATCCGTCAATCTTACAAAATGAATGCTCAAAGTCCTACAGAAAAAGAAGTTGATGGAATTTTTAAAAGACAACGTAGATTTAATACGATATTCCCTTCCGAGTGAACCCCTTCCCAACGACGCGGCGTTTTGCTCCCTTGAAAAAGGTACTGTATTTCCGAACGTGTGAAACCTATGGGAAAAAGACACAACCTTGGTATCAATAGTGTGGTTTTCATACGCGTAATCCCACGCGTATGAAAACCCATTTTAGGCGCTTAACTGTACACGTTCGGTAATACAATCTGTTCGGAATTACAATCCATGCACGAGTACCATGCCACACACGCTCCTTGAATCTGGCGGCCACAAGTTCAGCGACCAATTAGGGTGTCGCCGAAAAGTCCAATCGAAAACGAAATTCTTTTCTAAAAAGAAAAACTAGTCTGGGAATTTTTAAAGGTATAAAAAAGGCCTATGAGCATGATTATCTCTCAATTTGAATACTATGGGTCATATGAATGATGTATAAAAAAAAATATTGCAAATCTAACATTTAAATACACGTAATCGTGAGCGGCGTATACAGTGGCGCAGGACTTTTCGCAACTCAAATTGAAGTTCTTCAATAAAAATGATATGAAAACTCGCTCGACATTTCTTATACTTAGCTGATTAGTGTTTCAAGTAGAGGAGATATTCAGCTTTATTGTGGTATAGGTCAGTACTCGGAGCAAGTTGTCTGGATCTTACTGTTTTAACTCAAAGTTGTGACCCACCCGAAGATATTGTACGCTCCGCATCAACAATAGCGCCTTAATCCAAATTTCGCATAACTCAAAATGAAGTCCTTCAATAAAAGTGCTATAAAAACTCGCTCGACATTTCTTATTCTTAGCTGATTAGTGTTTCAAGTAGAGGAGATATTCAGCTTTATTGTGGTATAGGTCAGTACTCGGAGCAAGTTGTCTGGATCTTACTGTTTAAACTCAAAATTGTGACCCACCCGAAGATATTGTACGCTCCGCATCAACAATAGCGCCTAATACCAATTACGCACAACCCAAAATTAAATCCTTCAATAAAAATGATATAAAAACTCGCTTGACATTTCTTATTCTTAGCTGATTAGTGCTTGAAATAAGGAAGATATTCAGCTTTCTTGTGGTATAGGTCAGTACTCGGAGCAAGTTGTCTGGGTCTTACTGTTTTAACTCAAAGTTGCGACCCACCCCAAGACATTGTACGTTCCGCATCAACAATAGCGCCTTAATCTAAATTTCGCATATAACTCAAAATGAAGTCCTTCAATAAAAATGATATAAAAACTCGCTCGACATTTCTTATTCTTAGCTGATTAGTGCTTGAAATAGAGGAGATATTCAGCTTTATTGTGGTATAGGTCAGTACTCGGAGCAAGTTGTTTGGATCTTACTGTTTTAACTCAAAGTTGCGACCCACCCCAAGATATTAACGCTCCGCATCAACAATAGCGCCTAATACAAATTTCGCACAACCCAAAATGAAGTCCTTCAATAAAAATGATATAAAAACTCGCTCGACATTTCTTATTCTTAGGTGATTAGTGATTCAAAAAGAGGAGATACTCAGCTTTCTCGTGGTATAGGTCGGTACTCGGAGCAAGTTGTCTGGATCTTACTGTTTTAACTCAAAGTTGCGACCCACCCCAAGATATGTACGCTCCGCATCAACAATAGCGCCTTAATCCAAATTTCGCATAACTCAAAATGAAGTCCTTCAATAAAAATGATATAAAAACTCGCTCGACATTTCTTATTCTTAGCTGATTAGTGCTTGAAATAGAGGAGATATTCAGCTTTATTGTAGTATAGGTCAGTACTCGGAGCAAGTTGTCTGGGTCTTACTGTTTTAACTCAAAGTTGCAACCCACCCCAAGATATTGTACGCTCCGCATCAACAATAGCGACTAATACAAATTTCGCATAACTCAAAATGAAGTCCTTCAATAAAAGTGCTATAAAAACTCGCTCGACATTTCTTATTCTTAGCTGATTAGTGTTTCAAGTAGAGGAGATATTCAGCTTTATTGTGGTATAGGTCAGTACTCGGAGCAAGTTGTCTGGATCTTACTGTTTAAACTCAAAGTTGCGACCCACCCCAAGATATTAACGCTCCGCATCAACAATAGCACCTAATACCAATTACGCACAACCCAAAATTAAATCCTTCAATAAAAATGATATAAAAACTCGCTTGACATTTCTTATTCTTAGCTGATTAGTGCTTGAAATAGAGGAGATATTCAGCTTTATTGTAGTATAGGTCAGTACTCGGAGCAAGTTGTCTGGGTCTTACTGTTTTAACTCAAATTTGCAACCCACCCCAAGATATTGTACGCTCCGCATCAACAATAGCGACTAATACAAATTTCGCATAAATCAAAATGAAGTCCTGAATACAAAGTGCTATAAAAACTCGCTCGACATTTCTTATTCTTAGCTGATTTGTGTTTCAAGTAGAGGAGATATTCAGCTTTATTGTGGTATAGGTCAGTACTCGGAGCAAGTTGTCTGGATCTTACTGTTTTAACTCAAAGTTGCGACCCACCCCAAGATATTAACGCTCCGCATCAACAATAGCACCTAATACCAATTACGCACAACCCAAAATTAAGTCCTTCAATAAAAATGATATAAAAACTCGCTCGACATTTCTTATTCTTAGCTGATTAGTGCTTGAAATAGAGAAGATATTCAGCTTTATTGTAGTATAGGTCAGTACTCGGAGCAAGTTGTCTGGGTCTTACTGTTTTAACTCAAAGTTGCAACCCACCCCAAGATATTGTACGCTCCGCATCAACAATAGCGACTAATACAAATTTCGCATAAATCAAAATGAAGTCCTGAATACAAAGTGCTATAAAAACTCGCTCGACATGTCTTATTCTTAGCTGATTAGTGTTTCAAGTAGAGGAGATATTTCAGCTTTATTGTGGTATAGGTCAGTACTCGGAGCAAGTTGTCTTGATCTTACTGTTTTAACTCAAAGTTGCGACCCACCCCAAGATGATAACGCTCCGCATCAACAATAGCGCCTTAATCCAAATTTCGCATATAACTCAAAATGAAGTCCTTCAATAAAAATGATATAAAAACTCGCTCGACATTTTTTATTCTTAGCTAATTAGTGTCTCAAAAAGAGGAGATACCCAGCTTTCTCGTGGTATAGGTCAGTACTCGAAGCAAGTTGTATGGATCTTACTGTTTAAACTCAAAGTTGCAACCCACCCCAAGATATTGTACGCTCCGCATCAACAATAGCGACTAATACCTGGAATACAAATTTCGCATAACTCAAAATGAAGTCCTGAATACAAAGTGCTATGAAATCTTGCTCGACATTTCTTATTCTGTCGTGTCATGGGTAAAAGGACACTTATTAGAAAAATAAATGAATGTGTAGAAAAGGTAGAAAAGGTAGTTATCAAAGGTGAAAAGGGGTAGCCCTACCAATCACACCTGAAAGGGGTATTTATAAGGACGGGAAAATGTTCTTATGAAGTAGAAAAAATAAATAAGTGCCTATTATTACAAAGAAAAAAAAGACTTGTTACACTAAGAGAGATAAAAGGGATTTAAAGGGATAAATACTCTTCTCGAAATAGGAGCATTTATCAAAGGTATGGTGAGTGATGAGGTGTAATTATCAACATGATCAAAATGGACTCTTATAAGAATATGGGACGGGAACTTATTCGAAAGAAAAATGGGGGTACTTGTCTGTAGTTAAAGGAAAAAATTAGGGGCACTGTGCCCATCTTTGTTTTCATTTAGATGTAAGCTTAAACAGATGTTGCTGCAGGCCTGTAACTAGTGGGGGTTCATTGGGTTCGAACGAATCCCCCCCCCCCACACCCCCACCGCTTGAAATAAAAAAAAAAAATTAAAAAAAAAGAAAAGAAGAAGAAGGGAGGGGAGATGCGACAACTGCTCCGCCGACATCTGCTCCGTCGAACAATGCTTATATATGGGACAATAATTGCTCCAAGATATATATAAAGTCCTCATCAAAAGCGAACACAAGGAATTCAGAACAATAGCTGTTATTGGTGTTTTGGGATTTGGCAATTAATCTTTTTAAAGGATTTTTTTCTACCACTTTCCTTTCTGATTTTGCCTATACTTAATTATTCATCTATTTGTTTCATTATTTTGTTCCCCCCCCCCCCCTCTCTCTCTCTCTCTTTCTCTCTTTCTCTATCTTGGACATTTTTAACACAACTGAGCAAATGATGGCGAACATTAATATCTAAAACATTCTATCTACTAATCATGACACTTGCTCGCGTGCTAGTGGGGAAAACAAGCTAGTCCTGTAAGTAGGTTTTTGCGAACTGCTAAAGCTCATATATAGGTTTAATTTAATTTAGTAATAGTGTAATAGTGAGTGGAAGGGAATACACGCCCCAAATATGGGGAATTGGAGGAATTAAGTGTCCGCTCCCGGGCCTCCCGCCATGCACGTGGAGCTTGCATAATGCCTCGCAAACAAAACAAATTGACATAACTTATTGATATGGCAGTACTCTATCATACAGAGAATATCATAATAATGCCTCCAGCTCCCTGACTCCCCCATACGGAATTGCATGCTTTTATATAGATATATATATATATATATATATATATATATATATATATAACAAAAGTAATACAAACATGAAATATAAAATATACCAGTATTATCAAAGTACGACAATCATCCTGGGTTGCCAAGTTCAACTTTTTAAACTGGTCAAGCGGGGTATTAAGTGTTCGCTCCCGGGTCTCCCTCAACGTGGAGCTGGCAAACGCCTTGCAAACAAAAACAAACAAATATTTACTAAACTGTACAGGCATGACAGGTTTCTTTTTCTCTTTAAGCTGGTCATAATTATGCTTGGAACCAGCTCCCCGGCTCCTGCCGCGCTGAGCTGGTGTCGGCTTATGAAGACCAAAACTAAAAAAACAAAAAACAAAAACAAAAAAACACACAGACAACAATCAGAGCAAACGTCAGGCGTATGGCAGCGAAAGCAAATACATAAACCATGATAAAGATTAGTAAAAGAACAATCAAAATAAAACACCCCAAAGGGCTATGTACGTTGAGTCCAGTGGCGTATAGGGGGGGGGGGGGGGGGGGGGGGGGTGTGTGGCTGTGTCCTCCCCCTTTAAAAACTTGCCGTTGTGGAAAGAGTAGTTAATATGTTTGAAGAAGTTGACTTTGAAGGTTTAGAACAGGATGATATTGATTCCATGTGTAAAAGTCTGTGTGATGTTTTAATATACCCTGCAAAGTCTCTAGGGATGGTGGTTGAGAAAAGTTGTAATACACGTAAACAGAAAGAAGTTAAGTCAGTTAATCAGCCATGGTTTTCAAAGGAATGTATACAGAGGAGATCAGAATATATTAAATTGAAGAATAGGTTGTGTAAATTGAAATCAGCTGAAGCTGTTGAAATGCTAAAAATAGAAGCTAGGAAGTATAAGTGTTTCATTAGAAAGACTCGTAGAAGCTATTATAAGAATCTTCATGGTCAGCTGAGGTCCTTGAAAAAGAGCAAACCAAAAGAGTATTGGGAAATTATAAATAAAAAGGATCATAGTGTGAAGAAATTGGGTAATGTTTCATTACAGGATTTTATGAGTCACTTTCGGAATTTAAGTCAGAAATCTGACGACACTTTGGTAGATACGGAAAGTTGTGACCCAAGAGAGATTTCTCATTCTTTAAATGATGAAATAAATCGTTTGTTTACCCTTGAAGAGTTAATGCCTTTGTTGAAGAAATTACAGAATAACAAAGCTTTTGGTGTTGATAATATTATTAATGAATTTTTGAAGTATAGCCCATTAAAAGTTAAGGAATTAGTAGTAAAGTTGTTTAACTTAGTTTTGATAACAGGAATTGTGCCAACTGACTGGTGCATTGGGATCATCGTTCCACTGTTTAAGAATAAGGGTTCCATTGATGACCCTGATAATTATCGAGGAATAACTTTATTAAGCTGCCTCGGAAAATTATTTACATCAGCAATTGATGCTCGTCTTACTGCATATCTGGAAAGTACGGGGGTATTAGGGGATGAACAGGCAGGGTTTCGATCTGGGTTTTCTACTATTGACCACGTTTTTGTTATGCATTCTCTCATTGATTTATATTTGTCACAAAAGAAGAGGTTATTTTGTGCTTTTGTGGATTACAAGAAGGCTTTTGACCTTGTTGACAGATCTTCATTATGGTCCAAACTTATAGCAAATAATATTAATAGAAAGATATTTAATGTTGTGTATAATTTGTATAATAAGGCAAAGTCGTGTGTTAGGGTCAATAATGATAGATCAGAACTGTTTGATTGTAATATTGGTGTACGCCAAGGTGACAACCTATCTCCTCTTTTGTTTGCGATTTATTTGAACGATTTTGAATTTTTTATGAGTCGTAGGTATAAAGGTTTGAATTATGTGTCTGACAATGTAAGGACTTATTTGAGCAATGATGATGTCGAGGTTTTTTTGAAATTGTTTGTATTGCTTTATGCAGACGATACAATAATTATGGCTGAGAGCCCTGATGAGTTACAGAAGTCACTGAATGCACTGTTTGATTATTGTAGCTTATGGCATCTTACAGTGAATATTAGTAAGACAAAGGTAGTTGTTTTTTCAAGGGGAAAGATAAGGAACAAGCCAGTGTTTAAATACGCAGGTGATGATCTGCAAGTTGTGGATGATTTTACATATCTTGGTGTGACACTAAATTATAACGGTCGCCTTGTTTTAAAAAAGCAATATCAAAACAAGTTAGCCAGGCCAAGAGAGCAATGTTTAGTGTTCTGGGTAAGATAAGGAAACTCAAGTTACCAATAGATATTTCATGTGAATTGTTTGATAGATTGGTGCTGCCAATCGCTTTGTATGGTAGTGAAGTATGGGGGTTTGAAGATATTACGCAACTTGAAGTATTTCATAGAAAATTTTTGAGGAATATTTTAGGTGTCCATAAGTCTGTTGCTAGTTGCATGATTTACGGGGAAACAGGGAGATATAAACTTTCGAGTATAGTGAATATGAGAATATTGAACTTTTGGTGTAGTTTACTTACTGGAAAACAAACTAAATTGTCTTGTACACTTTATAGATTAGTTAAGACGATGCATGATGATGTTGAGAATGTTTTCTGTTCTAGGTGGATTCAAAATGTTAAGTCTATCTTAGATAGAAGTGGTTTTGGAGGTTTTTGGGATAACCAGGAAATTGTGAATGTCACGTGGTTAAAACGTGCAATCGATCTTCGGCTGAAAGATATTGATAGACAAGACTGGTTGAGTGATGTAAATGAAAATAGCCAGTGTTTGAATTATAGAATTTTTAAAGATTCATTAGCATTTGAGCCGTATCTAGTTAAATGTGATAATGTGGATGGGAAAAATTTATGTAAATTTCGCTGCGGGAGCCATCGTCTTCCCAGTGTAAGTGGGCGGTATGAAGGAATACCAAGGTCAAACAGACTGTGTACCTTGTGTAGTGTTGGTTTGGTCGGTGATGAGTTTCATTATATGTTCCAGTGTGAGTTCTTTACTGAGGAACGGAAAGCTTTTATTCCAAAGAAATACATAGTTAGACCAAATACTTTGAAAATGAATGAGTTATTTAATACTAAAAATATGATGGTGTTGTCTAAACTTGCCAAGTTTGTTAAAGTGATATTACAGAAGTTTAGTAGATAATTTTAGTGTAAGATATGTTTTACCTCATTGTATATTTATTTTATCCTTGTTCTTATATCCTTGTTCTTAGGTAGTATCTCATCTCATGTGTTTTTTCAAACTGCCATTTTGTGATTGTTCTATGTTGTACAATATTTGAAATATGTTATATTTCTCATACTCCGGAAGGGGTCGAAAGAAATAAAGTTCAAAGTTCAAAGTTCAAAGTTCAAAGTTCAAGTCACGGTTCGGTGACCCCGAGTGGTCGCTGGAGTGGTCGCCAAAAGTAGCCCAATCGCCACACATCGTATATACGCGTTCGAGCGAGCGCGTACGTTACACATATTTGAATGAAAATGATAAGCATGAATAATTGGGCTACTTTTAGCGACCAATAAGACTTCCGGTCCGCGACCAATAAGACTTCCGGCGTCTGCTAGCGCGGAAAACAATAGGATTTGGGGGTATGGTGTCTTCAAAAATTCCAATCGAAAATGAAAGTGTGACATGGGTGATAGAGATGATAAAATTGAGATAAAAAATAATACTCGACACTTCGATGTGAAGGTAAACTGTGTCATATAATAGCAGAAAGCATTTCCTATAAGATGATATAATTCAAGAGCTGAAAACTTTCGATTTCAATTTTTAAGTTGAGATTGTTTTTTTGATTGATATAACCCAAATGCACGCAGATTGTTTTAACTTTAAAGGCTTTTAAAACTGTCGTTTGACATTTTAACTAAATAATGAATTATATGAGATTAAAGCTGAATAGTTGCTCTTTACTCTCATATATGTCATATGCCGAAACTTTTTGTCTGGGTTTTACTCTTTTAAAGGGAAATTGGGGCTCAAAACAGCGAACCGGAGGTCTTATCCGCACAATATAGCGGAAATGTACAGAATTCGTTTTTAAGTTTGAAGCCTTTTAAAACTATCGTATGACATTTCAACTAAATAATGACCCATATGAGATTGAAGCTGAATAGTTGCTCTTTACTCTCATGTATGTCATATGCCGAAACTTTTTGTCTGGGTCTTACTGTTTTAAAGTAAAATTGGGGCTCAAAACAGCAAACCGGAGGTCTTATCCGCATACTACATTATGCACGGAAATGGACGAAATGCGTTTTTAACTTTCAAGGCTTTTAAAACTATCGTATGACATTTTAACTAAATCATGACCTATATGAGATTAAAGCTGAATAGTTGCTCTTTACTCTCATATATGTTACATGCCGAAACTTTTTGTCTGGGTCTTACTGTTTTAAATTGAAATCAGGGCTCAAAACAGCATACCGGAGGTCTTATCCGCATATTACGCAAGGAAATGGACGAAATGCGTTTTTAACATTCAGGGCTTTTAAAACTATCGTATGACATTTTAACTAAATAATAAGTTATATGAGATGAAAGCTGAATTGTTGCTCTTTACTCTCATATATGTCACATGCCGAAACTTTTTGTCTGAGTCTTACTGTTTTAAATTGAAATCAGGGCTCAAAACAGCATACCGGAGGTCTTATTCCCACAATATAGCGGAAATGTTCAGAATTTGTTTTTAACTTTGAAGCCTTTTAAAACTATCGTATGACATTTTAACTAAATGATGACCTATATGAGATTAAAGCTGAATAGTTGCTCTTTACTCTCATATATGTCACATGCCGAAACTTTTTGTCTGGGTCTTACTGTTTTAAATTGAAATCAGGGCTCAAAACAGCATACCGGAGGTTTTATCCGCACAATATAGCGGATATGTACAGAATTCGTTTTTAACTCTGAAGGTTTTTAAAACTATCGTATGACATTTTAAATAAATAATGACCGGTATGAAATTAAAGCTGAATTGTTGCTCTTTACTCTCAAATATGTTACATGCCGAAACTTTTTGTCTGGGTCTTACTGTTTTAAATTGAAATAAGGGCTCAATACAGCATACCGGAGGTCTTATCCGCACTTTGCACACCGAAATGGACGAAATGTGTTTTTAAATTTCAAGGCTTTTAAAACTATCGTTTGACATTTTAACTAAATAATGATTCATATGAGGTTAAAGCTGAATAGTTGCTCTTTACTCTCATATATGTCACATGCAGAAACTTTTTGTCTGGTTCTTACTGTTTTAAATTGAAATCAGAGCTCAAAACAGCATACCGGAGGTCTTATTCCCACAATATAGCGGCAATGTTCAGAATTCGTTTTTAACTTTGAAGCCTTTTAAAACTATCGTATGACATATTAAATAAATCATGATCTATATGAGATTAAAGCTGAATAGTTGCACTTTACTCTCATATATGTCACATGCCAAAACTTTTTGTCTGAGTCTTACTGTTTTAAATTGAAATCAGGGCTCAAAACAGCATACCGGAGGTCTTATCCGCATACTACACAAGGAAATGGACGAAATGCGTTTTTAACTTTCAAGGTTTTTGAAACTATCGTTTGACATTTTAACTAAATATTGATTCATATGAGGTTAAAGCTGAATAGTTGCTCTTTACTCTCATATATGTCACATGCCGAAACTTTTTGTCTGGTTTTTACTGTTTTAAAGTGAAATCAGGGCTCAAAACAGCATACCGGAGGTCTTATTCCCACAACATAGCGGCAATGTTCAGAATTTGTTTGCAACTTTGAAGCCTTTTAAAACTATCGTATAACATTTTAACTAAATGATGACCTATATGAGATTAAAGCTGAATAGTTGTTCTTTACTCCCATATAGGTCACATGCCGAAACTTTTTGTCTGAGTCTTACTGTTTTAAATTGAAATCAGGGATCAAAACAGCATACCGGAGGTTTTATCCGCACAATATAGCGGAAATGTACAGAATTCGTTTTTAACTCTGAAGGCTTTTAAAACTATCGTATGACATTTTAAATAAATAACAACCCATATGAGATTAAAGCTGAATAGTTGCTCTTTACTCTCATAAAGGTCACATGCCGAAACTTTTTGTCTGGGTCTTACTGTTTTAAAGTGAAATCAGGGCTCAAACCTGCGTTTTCTCCCTTTTCTTGTCATTCCTGGGCCCCGTTGCATAAAAGTTACTATTATGGTAACTTTGCCATCAATGGTAACTACCATGGTAACAATGCTCAACAGCCAATCAAAAGCAAGGTTTCCATGGAAGTTACCATTGATGGCAAAGTTACCATAATAGTAACTTTTATGCAAAGGGGCCCTGGACACAAATCGTTTTGTTGTTGTTGTTGTTGTTGTTGTTTTTTTTTGTTTTTTTTTTTGTTGTTGTTGTTTTGTTGTTTTGTTTGTTTTGTTTTCGAGGGCTTGATCTGGGCATGCAAGGGCGTTGCAGGGATGCAAAGATTTTATAGGGGGAATGTCAATCTTCTTTTGAGAGGGGTATGCCCTCATCGATCCTTCCGTCGGATCACTACGTTCCCTGGTGACAAGAAACGCCACCCTAGCAATATCTCTTTAGTTTTACCCACAGATGTCATGAATATCGAGAACATAATTCCCACTATATAGCATTTTGGAATTTGAAATAAAGTAATCACAAACCTATACAGACATTTTTACTAGAGGGATAGAGCAGCTATAGTTTATTTAATAGGGACATGATTCTTAAATGCAATATTGCGCGGGAAGGGGATATATAAACAGGGAAAATTGAGAAATCCCATGCACAAGTGGCGAAAATGAGAAATGTTTTTTAGCGAGGGGAGGGGCTATATCACAATAGGGACAGAAAAACATAAGTGGTATAGCGCGAATGGGGGAGGAGCAAAAACACTGTTACTAAGAAGGGAGTGGACATAAATGAATAAATTACTATCGCCAATGGAGGCCAAATTAAATTATGACGATTGTATAAAAACACTGGTCTACTGGGGGGGGGGGGGGGGCTGTGGGCGTTGAAGCCCCCCCCCCCCGAGTCTCTTATAACAACTAAATGGTTAAATTTTCTTAGTACTACCCCTTCCATTTTTGCATGCAAGAAATATTTTATTTTATTACAATTTTCTGGAAATAAGAAGAGGAACTTTATTCTCATGCCCAGGCCAAGGACACTTTCCTTTAGGCCTTTACAATATCATGACATTTCTTTGAAAATGGAAGGATTAAGATTGTGAAATAAAGCAGAAGCAGCAATTCCAGGGGAGCTGGGACACACGTCCCCTAGAATTTTTCCAGAACAAAAGGAGAAATATATAAATCAGGGGTACAGCACACTATAGGTCCTGAAGTGCTCTGGAACAAAGTTTTACTATTCAAAATTTTTTGAAAATCTTCTTGTCCGGTCGCTACACTTCCCATAATATACAATAACTTTCAAATAAAGAAAATATGTAACCCGGTACATAGGAAGAAAGGAAAAAAATTGTTAAGATTTAGTAATTTTGTCTCAAAGTTGAATATTGTCGTAAGATAAGAAAAAAATGGTGGATATTAAGCTTAGACTTTGATTCGCCTGTTTCATCAAAAGTGCTCTTAGATGCAAAGCTTCAAAGTACGAAACATAAAATTTTCTCGCGGGCAGCTATAATGCGACATGTTTGGGGTACAGGGCAATTCCAAGCAAAACAGAACATGACCCCCAAATTTTCAAATCTGTTGATCATATAAAATTTGAATGTCAAAATGATTGTAAATATTCATTTTTTTCACAATCTGATAAAAGTTAGACATTTAGACATGATCTTGAAATCATTAATTGATTGATCATTAACTGATTTATGATAAATTGTAAAAGAATAGTGAAGGTCATATTAATATGACCTGTTTGCTAGAATACACTTGATATACAGAAATTTAAAATAACATAGTAAGCAAGAATAGCATTTGTTTCTGTTCTGCATAAATTCTCATTCTTCAGTAACCATGGAAACTTAAACTCCAAAATCTGTCATTCCGTAACGCCCAAAACACATAATTTCAACTTATTTCCTAAAAGGACTTTCATTTTGTGATGAAAGTTGATAGATAAATCAAGGTACCTAATACCCACAAAATGTATGTGTTTTTGGTATAAAAAAAACATTTTAAATATGAATTATGATATGAATAATTATGTCATTCCGTAACAAAATAATATTACGGAATGACATTACATTCAGTTTTGTGAAAATTTATTCAACCCTGAACATATACATTAGTTCAGCTTAAAACATCAGACAATTATCAACTGAAGTAGAGATGATGAACTTACTTTTCAGTATGAAGATCATATGAAATTTAATGATTTTGATACTTTGTGTTTTGTGTACAAAAAAATGGGGAAAATTGTGTTTTTTGTCTTTCTTTCCTCTATAGCTTTGGTTTCTTGTATTTTAGACCTAAGATATTGATCTAGATGATAGTATCAAGTAGAACAAATCATATATTGAAAAACAATAGAATACATAAGAAATTCATAAACAATGAAAAACATGCAATATAAAGTATAATGTAACATGATTAAATCTATCTGAATGTCTTTAAAGCTTCCCAGAAGCCTTTTTTTAAATCAATACTCTTCACAATTTTTCAAAAATCTAATTGTTAACAAATATAAGTATTTTTGAAAAAAAAAATTGCATAAATTATAAAATCTATGAACACTAAGAGAGCTGTGTTTAACACAGATATCTTAGGTCATCAAAAGTTATCCAATCGTTTGCTAAGTCTGTTTTTCAATCTATGTTTTAACTACTTATTTAGATGATATGAATTTCATACACTATTTCCCAATGACTTTCATAAGTCATTCCGTAAAGTTGTTTCATTTCATATTTTGCATCATATTTCAAATATTTTCAAATAGATTTCCACCACGAACATGGTGACATATCAAAGCTAACATGCAGAATGCCACGGCAATCTTGAAAACTGGATACATATTCAAAGTTCACAGTTTGAGCAATGTTTATTCTGGTTGAAAAGTCATGTCTTTTTTGTGTTTTTCTGTAAAGAAGCAATAATCAAAATACTTAATATGTCATAAATCTGATGATGAATGGTTGACTGAAACTCAACAGTTGTGAAAGTACCTCGTATTCGTTTATGTATTGTACTATTAATTTGTTTTAAAAAAATGATTACGATATTAATAATATTCTTTTTTCAGACTTGAAAATTCTTTGTGAATGTCATTCCGTAACGCTTGGAATTACCCTATAGCCAAATAAACCGTTGCGAGAGGGGCGAGGTGTGCCCCCCTCGATTCCTTTGTGGCCCAAAAATCTTACCCCCCCCCCGTGTCCGGTGATATGCCTTGAATGTCAAACTTTCTTTTTCTTTTCATTGTACTCGCGCCCACCCTCTTGGCGGCTTCCTTCTCTGATTACCCCCCCCCCACCCGTAAAACAAGATTTGAAAGGAAACCCCCCCCCCAAAAAAAAAAAAAAAAAAAAAAATGTCCTCCCTTCTATACTTTAAGCCCCCTGTGGATGCGTCCTTTCTCCTTTTGCTCCCACTGAATTCTGATTTTTTATTTTGAAAATTGAAATCCTTTTTTTTCTTAGTATTTCGATTTACCTCAACTTCTAATATTTTTAAGATTTTTTTTTTTTAGGATCTACTCGTCACTGCGTAAAACTGCCAATATGCTATAGTTTAAAGCCTGATTTCAATTTGCTTCAGGAAGAAGCAGAAAAAAAAAACCTTCGGTATCTGACATATAATTATACATGGGCCGCGGAACGGGGGGCTGCAGCCCCCTCACATTTTGGAGTAGACACGTTTCATAAAAACCTTGGAAGAAAGGTTCGAAAATTGTCATTAATGAGTGAAATCAAATTAGCTCCCCCCCCCCCCACTTTCAAAGACGCTCCGCGGCCCCTGATTTTTGAGAGTATAAGAGGTTAAATTTGTTCATGTTCTGAGTACTTGAGGTTGTAAAGAGAAATTCTTCAACATTTAACTTAATATTTATCCCATTATTTATTAAAAATTTCATACAATGCTCTTCACGACAGTCAAAGTTAAAACAATTTATATCCAATTTGATTTTGCTTTCGATTCAACACTGTCCGGAAAACAGCGAATATGCCGGTTTCCATGTGTACTTTGCGGATAAGACCTCCGGTATGCCGGTAACTGCCCTGAATTCAATTTAAAACAGTATATGAACCAGACAAAAAGTTTCTACATGTGATATATATGAGAGTAAAGAACAACTCTTCAGCTTTAACGTAATATGGATTATTATTTAGTTAAAATGTCATACGATAGTTTTTAAAAGCCCTAAATTTTAAAAATGCATTTCGTCCATTTCGGTGTGCAAAGTGCGGATAAGACCTCCGGAATGCTGTTTTGAGCCCTGATTTTAATTTAAAACAGTAAGACTCTGACAAAAAGTTTCGGCATATGACATACATAAAAGTAAAGAGCAATTATTCAGCTTTAGTCTCAAATAGGTCATGATTTAGTTAAAATGTCATACGATAGTTTTAAAAGGCTTCAAAGTTAAAAACGAATTCTCATCATTGCCGCCATATTGTGGGAATAAAACCTCCGGTATGCTGTTTTGAGCCCTGATTTCATTTTAAAACAGTAAGACCCAGACAAAAAGTTTCGGCATGTGACATATATGAGAATAAAGAGCAACTATTCAGCTTTAATCTCATATAGGTTATTATTTAGTTAAAATGTCATACGATAGTTTTAAAAGGCTTCAAAATTAAAAACAAATTCTGAAAATTTCCGCTATATTGTGGGAATAAGACCTCCGGTAAGCTGTTTTGAGCCCTGATTTCAATTTAAAACAGTAAGACCCAGACAAAAAGTTTCGGCATGTGATCTATATGAGAGTAAAGAGCAACAATTCAGCTTTAATCTCATTAGAGGTCATGATTTATTTAAAATGTCATACGATAGTTTTAAAAGGCTTCAAAGTTAAAAACGAATTCTGAACATTGCCGTTATATTGTGGGAATAAGACCTCCGGTATGCTGTTTTGAGCCCTGATTTCAATTTAAAACAGTAAGACCCAGACAAAAAGTTTTGGCATGTGATCTATATGAGAGTAAAGAACAACTATTCAGCTTTAACCTCATATAGGTCATTATTTAGTTAAAATGTCATACGATAGTTTTAAAAGCCTTGAAATTTAAAAACGCATTTCGTCCATTTCAGTGTGTAAACATGCGGATAAGACCTCCGGTATGATGTTTTGAGCCCTGATTTCACTTTAAACAGTAAGAACCAGACAAAAAGTTTCAGCATGTGACCTATATGAGAGTAAAGAGCAACTATTCAGCTTTAACTTCATATGAATCATTATTTAGTTAAAATGTCATACGATAGTTTTAAAAGCCTTGAAAGTTAAAAACGCATTTCGTCCATTTCCGTGCATAATGTAGTATGCGGATAAGACCTCCGGTTTGCTGTTTTGAGCCCCAGCTTCACTTTAAAACAGTAAAACCCAGACAAAAAGTTTCGGCATGTGACATATCTGAGAATTAAGAGCAACTATTCAGCTTTAATCTCATATAGGTTATTATTTAGTTAAAATGTCATACGATAGTTTTAAAAGGCTTCAAAATTAAAAACAAATTCTGAAAATTTCCGCTATATTGTGGGAATAAGACCTCCGGTAAGCTGTTTTGAGCCCTGATTTCAATTTAAAACAGTAAGACCCAGACAAAAAGTTTCGGCATGTGATCTATATGAGAGTAAAGAGCAACAATTCAGCTTTAATCTCATTAGAGGTCATGATTTATTTAAAATGTCATACGATAGTTTTAAAAGGCTTCAAAGTTAAAAACGAATTCTGAACATTGCCGTTATATTGTGGGAATAAGACCTCCGGTATGCTGTTTTGAGCCCTGATTTCAATTTAAAACAGTAAGACTCAGACAAAAAGTTTTGGCATGTGATCTATATGAGAGTAAAGAACAACTATTCAGCTTTAACCTCATATAGGTCATTATTTAGTTAAAATGTCATACGATAGTTTTAAAAGCCTTGAAATTTAAAAACGCATTTCGTCCATTTCAGTGTGTAAACATGCGGATAAGACCTCCGGTATGATGTTTTGAGCCCTGATTTCACTTTAAACAGTAAGAACCAGACAAAATGTTTCAGCATGTGACATATATGAGAGTAAAGAGCAACTATTCAGCTTTAATCTCATATAGGTCATGATTTAGTTAAAATGTCATACGATAGTTTTAAAAGCCTTGAAAGTTAAAAACGCATTTCGTCCATTTCCGTGCATAATGTAGTATGCGGATAAGACCTCCGGTTTGCTGTTTTGAGCCCCAGCTTCACTTTAAAACAGTAAAACCCAGACAAAAAGTTTCGGCATGTGACATATATGAGAGTAAAGAGCAACTATTCAGCTTTAATCTCATATAGGTCATCATTTAGTTAAAATGTCAAACGATACTTTAAAAAGGCTTCAAAATTAAAAACGAATTCTGTACATTTCCGCTACATTGTGCGGATAAGACCTCCGGTATGCCAGTTTGAGCCTTGAATTCAATTTAAAACAGTAAGACCCAGACAAAAAGTTTTGGCATGTGACATATAAGAGAGTAAAGAGCAACTCTTCAGCTTTAATCTCATGTAGGCCATTATTTAGTTAAAATGTCTTACGATAGTTTTAAAAGGCTTCAAAGTTCAAAACGCATTTCGTCCATTTCCGTTCGTAGTATGCGGATAAGACCTCCGGTTTGCTGTTTTGAGCCCTGATTTCAATTTAAAACAGTAAGACCCAGACAAAAAGTTTCGGCATGTGACATATATGAGAGTAAAGAGCAACTATTCAGCTTTAACCTCATATGAATCATTATTTAGTTAAAATGTCATACAATAGTTTTAAAAGCCTTGAAATTTAAAAACGCATTTCATCCATTTCCGTGTGTAGTATGCGGATAAGACCTCCGGTTCGCTGTTTTGAGCCCTGATTTCACTTTAACACAGTAAAACCCAGACAAAAAGTTTCGGCATGTGACATATATGAGAGTGAAGAGCAACTATTCAGCTTTAATCTCATATAGGTCATTATTTAGTTAAAATGTCATACGATAGTTTTAAAAGGCTTCAAAGTTAAAAACGAATTCTGAACATTTCCGGTATATTGTGCGGATAAGACCTCCGGTATGCTGTTTTGAGCCCTGATTTCAATTTAAAACAGTAAGATCCAGACAAAAAGTTTCGGCATGTGACATATATGAGAGTAAAGAGCAACAATTCAGCTTTAATCTCATGTAGGTCATGATTTAGTTAAAATGTCATACGATAGTTTTAAAAGGCTTCAAAATTAAAAACGAATTTTGAACATTTCATCTCTATTGTGGGAATAAGACCTCCGGTATGCTGTTTTGAGCCCTGATTTCAATTTAAAACAGTAAGACCCAGACAAAAAGTTTCGGCATATGACATATATGAGAGTAAAGAGCAATTATTCAGCTTTAATCTCATATAGGTCATGATTTAGTTAAAATGTCATACGATAGTTTTAAAAGGCTTCAAAGTTAAAAACGAATTCTGAACGTTTCCGGTATATTGTGCGGATAAGACCTCCGGTATGCTGTTTTGAGCCCTGATTTCAATTTAAAACAGTAAGATCCAGACAAAAAGTTTCGGCATGTGACATATATGAGAGTAAAGAGAAACTATTCAGCTTTAATCTCATGTTGGTCATTATTTAATTAAAATGTCATACGATTGTTTTAAAAGGCTTCAAATTTAAAAATGAATTTTGAACATTTCCGCTATATTGTGGGAATAAGACCTCCGGTATGCTGTTTTGAGCCCTGATTTCAATTTAAAACAGTAAGACCCAGACAAAAAGTTTCGGAATATGACATATATGAGAGTAAAGAGCAATTATTCAGCTTTAATCTCATATAGGTCGTGATTTAGTTAAAATGTCATACGATAGTTTTAAAAGGCTTCAAAGTTAAAAACGAATTCTGAACATTTCCGGTATATTGTGCGGATAAGACCTCCGGTATGCTGTTTTGAGCCCTGATTTCAATTTAAAACAGTAAGACCCAGACAAAAAGTTTCGGCATGTGACATATATGAGAGTAACGAGAAACTATTCAGCTTTAATCTCATGTAGGTCATGATTTAGTTAAAATGTCATACGATAGTTTTAAAAGGCTTCAAAGTTAAAAACGAATTCTGTACATTTCCGGTATATTGTGCGGATAAGACCTCCGGTATGCTGTTTTGAGCCCTGATTTCAATTTAAAACAGTAAGACCCAGACAAAAAGTTTCGGCATGTGACATATATGAGAGTAAAGAGAAACTATTCAGCTTTAATCTCATGTAGGTCATGATTTAGTTAAAATGTCATACGATAGTTTTAAAAGGCTTCAAAATTAAAAATGAATTTTGAACATTTCCGCTATATTGTTGAAATAAGACCTCCGGTATGCTGTTTTGAGCCCTGATTTCAATTTAAAACAGTAAGACCCAGACAAAAAGTTTCGGAATGTGACATATATGAGAGTAAAGAGCAACTATTCAGCTTTTATCTCATATAGGTCATGATTTAGTTAGAATGTCATACGATAGTTTTAAAAGCCTTCCAATCTAGTCCTTCATTCCCATTGACGTTATCGCCAACGGAGATCTGGAAAATTTTCTTTTTCCTTTTTCATTGGAGATTTTGACGACATCATAATCCTCTTATTGGTCGCTGGCTTATTGGTCGCCAGTTTCAAGGAGCGAAAATCTAAGAAACAAAAACGCGCGATAAAAGCGACAATAGAGGGTATTAATTATGGCTGCATTTGTTCCTGGTCAGGAGGAGCAGGAAGAAGATGCATCAGAGCTTAAATTTCCCAAAGGTGAGATGTCCATTTTTCAA
Source organism: Heliocidaris tuberculata (assembly GCA_025618425.1). Classification (NCBI taxonomy): domain Eukaryota; kingdom Metazoa; phylum Echinodermata; class Echinoidea; order Camarodonta; family Echinometridae; genus Heliocidaris; species Heliocidaris tuberculata. Next base: position 29,287,575 of record CM046844.1, on the reverse strand, counting down.
TTTTTAGTAGAGTTTGATGAGATAGAATAGATCTCGAAATGAGTTAAACTGTACATGCCCGCCCGACGTGTTCATTTTTGTGTAGGCCTACATGTAGTAGCAGGGTACCGTAGTGTATGCAGCACTTCGTCATGTTTATCACAACTTGAAACACGATTCAGAAGATTCAAAACAGAGCAAAAAGGCAAGATTAAGAAGCAGAAGACATAGACTACCACTACTGTATATGATTTGGTGCCCCATGTCTGCGCATACGCACACCACGTAATACTATAGTGGTCATACTGACCACTACGCGGGACGAATGCAAAAATACTAGTCATTTTCTATCGCATGTACTTAAGGTATGGGGGGAAAAATTAGATAAATATTTAAAATACTTCCTTTCAAATTAAGCTCTTTAAAATCTCACTCCTACCTTAAATGGCCGTTAGGAAGAACTTCTGATATTTCCAGCAAAATCCAAAGTCAAAATCATGTCCAAAACCTAAGAAATCCCCGCCAATTTTTTTCGCGATCGCATGTTGTTTTCCTGCTGCCGATGTTTTTAGACTAAATCGGCCCAAAAAAATTTGTCCACAACGAAACTCGGTATCGCGTGCACATCGATCTCTACGATCGCACATACGGAAAATCGGGACTTACGTGTGCGCGATAGGAACCGAACTTTTAACGACCGAATTTTTTAGGGGGAGATGTCAGCGCTCGCGGCGATCAGGAAATGTACACGATGACTTGCGATACCCCGTTTCGCCAGAAGTGACAGTAAATTACGGATTTTATTTTTGGAATTATCTTTTCCAACATCGGTGAGTTGAATTTATTGTATTTCATGAATATGTTGGTGTCGTTTTTTGTAAATTAAATGCCGATTATGAGTGAATGTTGGTGGATTTTGTGCAGTGGTGTTTTGAAAGTGTCGAGGTGGATGACTGCCTAGAGTCTACACACTAAGTATAGTAAAGTCGCTATGAGTGCGCATACGCGTAACTGCGCGATTCTAACAACACAAAAGACGCATTTGAACACCATGAACACAATCATCTTCATATCAATTTTAGTGATATTATGTATCAGCGAAAAAATGAGGAAAAACTGGTGAAGAACGTCTATTTTATGCATTTTTACTCACATGCCTTGAAAATGCCACCTTTCATGCAAAATATCCCGAACTGCGTGTTAAGTGAATGAGTGCGCAGACAAGGGAACCTTCCCTTTTTTAGTGTCAAAATGACAGCGTCGCCTATTCTTGTGAAAATGAAATTGTTCTTATTCGAATTTTAATCAGATTTTTGGCACAGTTACACTCTAGGATATGAGGATTAAAATGAGGTCAGTCATTAGAAGAATACCAAAGCCTCAAAGGAAAAGCTTGTCAATTTCAAGTGAAATGTTAGGTGCGCAGACAAGGGGCTCCCCCCCGGGGGGGCACTCGAATTATATTTTGACGGGGGTGTGCCTCACGAATCCCCGAAAAGGGGGTCTAAGGAACTGACTTCAAGGTGTAAAATACGGGGTCTTGGGAACTATGATCTATTGGGCAGAGTGAAAAACAGGGTCTAGGGAACTACAAAACTAACCTCGCTTTATCGGCGGTACACCTTCGCTATCGCAGGATCTCGGGACGGGCCGCGCCGGGGGCCGCGCCCGCGCCGTGTAGTGCTAGTAGCTAGCTAGCTGGAGCAGTTTTCAAGGCTCGCGCGACGAAAGGGCCTAGGGCGCGAGACCAGGTCGAGCGACCACTGCCTCCGCCACGCTCCCGGCCGCATGCAAACGGATATGTTTCATAACGGGGGTCTTCAGAGCGGGGCTGAGCGGCTCCTGAGCGGAACTGAGTATCTAGAGAACGGAAATCGGGGTCTGAAAAAGGGGGTCATCAAAGCGGCACGTCCCCGTACCACCAATATACGTGAGTGCCCCCCCCGGGGGCTCCCCATCATATAAATGGAAGAAGAAGGAGGAGGAAGAGGAGGCCTGGAGGAGAGGGAAAGTGGAGAAGAAGGACTGAGCAGTGAAGGAGGAGGATGAGACATGTGAAGTACTGAGGAGAAGAAGAAGAAAAGAAGGAAGAGGTAGAAGAAAAGAAAGAAAGAAAGAAGAAGGAGGAGAAGGAGAGAAGAAGAAAAAAGAAAGGAGTAGACTCAGCAGTAGACCGAAAATTCTGTCTCTCGTTAGCTCTTCACTTAGATTGTTAGAAACAGAAACGGTCGTCGTGGTCGTATCACTCTGCTGTGCAAACCGACTACACGCCGATGCGCGATGTGTAGTGGGAAAAATCGCAATAATTTGATTTCTACTCATTATCTAAATCTACAAAGCATAGACCCTATTATTATTGAATTGGTTAGGTGGCTTAGGCCTAGGCCCTACTATTTAAGAAATCGGTTCAACTTACCAATTTGAATAATTCGTAAAGCTCCTTTTTCAGGCAATTCAGGGTCCAAGGTATTCTCCGTTTATCTTGCAGCCATATTCAAACTGTTATTAGTGTGTAAGTCAATGTGTATTCGGTTTGCACAGAGTGATACAACCGTTTCTGTCTCTAAGTGAAGAGCTAACGAACGAGAGATAGAATTTTCGGTCTAACTCAGCAGTAGAGGGGCACAGCCGATTTGAGTGACTCTCCCACTTGGGAGAAAGTCTCTGAGTGATATTGGAGACTTTGCGAACAAGAGGACAAAAAAAAACAACACCAACAACAAGGCACTTTTTCTCTGCCAAAATTTTTCCCCTCAGAAATCAGAAGCCCATTTGTTTTGTGTGTGGATCATAACAAAAAATGTTATGAAAACAAAAGTAGACAGATTTTTAAAGTAGATGGTGATAAGGGGTACTTTTTCATGAGGAATCTGCTTATCACATTTTCATTTTGAGCCAAGGTAATCCCTCTGCTGCAAATGTAAACAAAGAAACTTGGTGTCCTCATGGGAGACTGTCTCCCAAATAGGCCATCAAAAATGTTGACATAAGTCTCTGATAATAGAGATGGTCTTCCAAATGGGGGACAGTCTCCAATATCGGCTGTGCACCTCTACTGCTCAGGCGCGGCCCTACACTGCAATTAACTCCTCGTAAAGTCGTAAAAGCTTTTGAATTCCTAACGGCTACCGAGGCCATGTGCTGAGAGAGGAGCAAAAATCCTCGAAAATTCACCTTCTTGTAGCTCCCTTATTTGGGCCTCGAAAATCATGAAAATTCCAGCGTTCATAGGAAATGATTATATTTTGCTTCATATCAATTTTCACTGAAAACGGTTGAGTATTTCTTGAGATACAAATATTTTTCTGTTTCAGAGTACCGTGAAAATAGATTTTGTTTTTTCCCGACAAAAGTCTGGGACGAAATGAATATGCAAACAATTGACATATTGCTAGACTTTAAACTCCAGTCTCACTCCCTGCGCAGTTTCAAGTTTGCGCAGTTAGTAGTTTTGTATAAAACTGCCATAAAAAATTGAAGAAAAGGCATAAAAAAACTGAAAACGTACAACTATCTTCAAACGATTTCACCTCTTTGTGCATGCGCTCAGCCGACGTCATCCTTTAGCCTCAGCTTGCGGTCACGTTGATCAGCTGTTTCCTGGGCCCTGTTTCATAAAAAACTTGTCATCAAGGACAAGTTGTAATAACTGTTATAAGCTATGGAAATCCTTGCAATCCGATTGGCTGAGAGCAAATTTGTCGGTAAAAATCACTGACAAGACACTTGGTGAAACGCCCCGTTTACTCTCGATCTTATGTGTATACGTACGCCTAGCCTGTACGCTAGCTGTCTGTATGTTGCAGGTAGGTCGAGGTCGTAGATGTGACCACTATATACAGCGTGCGAGGTAGATTTTTTTATAACTGGGGGGAAAAATTGCTACAGTTGGAGCAATCCACCTTATTTTAACCAGGGCTTGACACTAACTGAAAATTTTGGTGGTCCAGTTGGTCAACCAAATTTGACTTATTTTTCATTTTTGGTGGACCACACTCAATTTTGGTTGTACACATTAAAGGGTACCTGAGGCCTGAAAAAATAATTTGTGTATAGTTAGCGTACACAAAATCAACCCCAGAAAACTTAACACGACATTCAACGGTGACAGCATTCAGGAGATATTGATTTTTGAAAATAAAATACCCCCAAAAAGGAATATAAATAAGACTTGAGCAAAGACTAGTCGATCGATCACGATAGCTCACCCTAACGATATATAGATTCAGGAACATCTTCACTTTCAATTTTTGATTCGATAAATGAATTTTGCGACTTGGTTCTAATTTACTTGTTACATTTGGTCTGTAGATTCTTGTAATTTATGCGCCGAACCAATTTTCTATTCGATATAAACATTTTGCGTTGTATACTTCATCCATTTCATGTTTTATTAGGGTTTTATATTATTCATTATTTATGCGCCAAATCAATTTCCAATCGATAGAAAAACAGTTCGCGTTGTATCCTTCATTCATTTGTTGTTTCACTAAGGTTGAATATTGTCCCTAAGTTCCGCCCAAATCAATTTTCGAGTTTTTGTCAGCCCCAGCGCTGCACATAGCAGACGACAAAGCGATAATGCCATCGCGATAATTTCACTATCACGTCTTAGCGTTTGCCGAACGTGCACGCATAAAAAATAACGCACACGCGTAGAAAACTGCTCGCGCGGAACTCAACTTGAGTTGAGTTCCACGCGTTGAACGTTTACGCTGTCCTTTATTTTCTTCAAACTCCTTAACCGCTAACCTGTAGAATGCCGGGTAAAGTTATTTGGGGTTAATTTTATATATTCTAACTGTATACATATTATTATTTTTAGCCTCAGAGACCCTTTAAATAATGAAATAAATATGATTTTTTTTTTCAAACGTTATTGTTTGCGGTATTGTTTTCATTTTCATGACATGCGCTTGACCTTTCACTTTTCACATACTGTAGAAGCTGATATTTTCGCGAATTTCGCGAGTTGATGTTGGGATGTGAATTTAACAGCTCGCGAAAATATTGCCACTTGATTATGACTGCACTAACGCAAAAAAGTGAAGCCTGAGAAAACCGGACCTCAGATCACTATGATCAGGGAGGTAGTGATTGAAGCTTAAATTATCACCTTAATCTGCTCGATATAGATGCTTGCACTGGATATGTACATAAATTCTACTACATAAAAGTTGGTTAGACACTTCAAAATTGACTTGAATCTCACCTTTATTCCAGCTTAGAGCTAAAATCTCAGGCCTTAATTTGTTCTCCAGTAAAAGACATTTATATTCTTTCATTTAATATGATTTTTTATTGAATTCATGTTGCAATAATTCAGATTTGGTGTCAAATTATTGAATTTCTTTCATTCTCAGGTACATGTATACTCACATGACTCATTTTTTTTTTTTTTGTCTCGCCCACCGGAGGTGAAGGCAAGACTAAGGGATCCAAATGGTGTCCGTCCGTCGTCCGTTGTCTGTCGTCCGTCGTCCGTCGTCTGTCACAAATGTTAAAGTTTACCTACAAGACTCTCTTAGGACGCATAACTTGGCAACTGTTGCTGCAATGGCAACCAAACTTGGGTGATAGAAGCACTAGGGGTGTCTTCATGTTATGGTGTTGTCGGAGGTCACATGATGACGTCAAAGGTCATTTGAGGTCATATATTAAAGAGTACCTGCAAGACTCTCTTTTCATATATGTTAAAGTTTACCTGCAAGACTCTCTTTTGACAAATAACTTCACATCAGTTGCTTGGATTACAACCTAACTTGGGTCATAGATGCATTGGGGCTACCTTCATGTTATGGTGCCATTGGAGGTCACGTGATAAGGTCAAAGGTCATTTGAGGTCATACGTTTAAAGTTTACCTGCAAGACTCTCTTATGACACATAACTCAGCACATATTGCTGCAATGGCAATCAAACTTGGGTGGTAGATGCACTTGGGGTAAATTCATATTATGGTGCCTTCGGAGGTCACATGGTGAGGTCAAAGGTCATTTCAGGTCAAACATTAAGTTTACCTGCAAGACTCTCTTATGACAGATAACTTTGGAACCGTCACTCACTTTTCAACCAAACTTGGGTTGTAGATGCACAGGGACCTGCATGTTATGGTGCCATCAAAGGTCACGTGATAAGGTCAAAGGTCATTTGAGGTCATATGTTAAAGTTTACCTGCAAGACTCTCTTATGACACATAACTCTGCACATGTTACTGCAATGGCAACCAAACTTGGGTGATAGGTACACTTGGGGTACATTCATGTTATTTTCGCGAGTGGGCGAGACACAATATCGCTTATGCGCTTGTTTTTTAAAAATAAGACATGCACACGCTGGTATCAATATGCCTATAGCACTTCATTTATTTGATGTACAATCAAATATGACTCATGTTTGCGATCGTAAAATCTGCTGTCGCGATCGCGAACGTGAGTCACATGACTTACATACGTGTTTGAGAAGAAAGGATATTCAGAGAAATTCAGTTTTTTGACACCAAAACCAACTTTCTGAAACAGGAATTTAACAAAAAAATCAAATTAAATAAAAGAATACAAATGTCTTTTACTAGAGATCGAATTGTGGCATGAGGTTTCGGCTTTGAGCTACAATTAAAGTGAAATTTAAGCCAATTTTTTTTTAAAGTGTCTAATTAACTTTTACATGGCAGAGTTTATGTTTAAATTAAATGCAAGGCTTGAAAATAACAACTTAAACAATCATGTCACATGCACATCACTCGCTGTTTATCATCAACATGCAAACGTTTTGTGAAAATGTGTGACACATTTGAACATCACATTTGAGCTCTTTCCTTGTTTTGGGAGGATCGGTGCGGTGATTCAAAATTTTTGGTGGTCACCATGGGACCGCCATTTCCTTTGCTTTTTTCAAATTTGGTGGTTCGACACATCATTTTGGTGGACTTTGACCTCCGGACCACCGGCTAGTGTATGGAACATGTTGGATTCAATGAATTTTAGAAGAGAGAGAGAGGGGGGGGGGGGGGGGAAAGATTGGGATCATTTCCCACCCAGCAATTTATAGACTTTTTTTCATATGCAGGCTTATCAGCAGAAAAAAATTCACACATGGTTCATATTGACAAAAATATATGGCTTCACCGGGCATCCTGGAGGTGATCTGAGAGGACCAAAGCTATTTTGCAGGTTGGAAGTATGCAGTGACACATTTATTGGTCCATATTGAGTTAAATATGACCTTATCACATCCCAGGGAGGTGCTTTGGGAGGATCAAAACAACTTTGGAGTTTGAAAGTAGGCATTGTGCAGCTTAAATTGACACAGCCATTACAGCCCAGGAGACAAAGTTATTGTACATTATTAAATCAGCAATAAATCTAACCCAATCAGCTTTTGCTATTACACGTACTGTAGGCCCCTATTCATGTTGCCTTGGAAAGTTGGAAACACCTTGTACCAGAATAAGTTTCATATCGACTCATCTCAAAGTCTTATTTATGGTCCACCTTTCAGAGTTTGAGCAAGCAGAGACCCTTCTTATCTCTGAAGTAAGGATGTTATTGGAGCACAGAAAACAGCAGAATGAAAGTCAAGAGGAAGAGCAGGAGCTCAGTGAAGTTTTCATGAAGACACTGAACTACACAGAGAGATTCTCAAGGTTTAAAAACAGAGAAACCATTAGTGATGTCAGAGGGTGAGTTCTAACAGAAATTTTAGTACTCCTGACTTAAGGATTCCCAAGTCTTGCCACGATGTGGTGGCACTTAGAGGAATTTATTTTAGAGTAGTACACTATGTCTTTAAGCAAGATTTCACGAACCATTTTTCAGGCACAAAGTTTGAACCTACCACCACTATCCTGCATCTGTGCATCCTCCTGTTATCCCTTTTGTAATTATGTTTGTTTCTATTTCTTTGTAAATTCACTTGATCTTGAATAAAGACATGATTTAACAACAATAATTACTCAGTTCAGTTTGCATGAAAGATAACCAAGAACATCAAAAGCAAAGCCTACACAGCGCTTGTTCGTCCCCAGCTTGAGTATGGCAGTGAAGCTTGGAACCCATGGACTTTGCCATCAATGCAGAATCTTGGGAAAGTACAGCGAGCTGCCACCCATTTTGTACACCAAGACTACAAGAGAGTAACCTCGGTCACGGCACTTGTCAACAAACTGCGATGGGACACCCTTCATAATCGCCGGCTTCTTGCACAATGCACCTTGTTTTACAAGATTCACTATCACCACATTAATATGTCTTTTCCTGCTCACATCACCCCAGCTACATATCTCAACAGAAATGATCACCCTCTTAAGTACTCAGTACCCGCAATTTCTATCGATAGCTTCAAGTACTCCTTCTACCCTCGCACCATCCGGACGTGGAACCAACTGTCGGTTGCCGCAGTAACATCTCCATTAGTTACCACCTTTCAGGAGGTTGCTCTACCTATCATCAGAGCGTTGCTCATCTTGTTGGATCCAAGCTGCTGTAGACTCCACGTCTCGGGTTTTACTTGCACGTCCACTGTTTTATTGTAAATAACAGCCATCATGCACCACTTTATGCACTGCCACTTTGCCAGCACATTGCATGACATCCCAGTTTAGCTGTATGACAAGCTGCCATCGGGATTAAATCTACAAAGTAACAAGTTGATTGACTTAGGTGTTGATCACTCTATCATCCCCACCATCTGCAGCTTCCTTTCCAACAGAACACAGACTATCCGCTATCATGGGAAATCCTCACAGGAACAAACCATTACCTGCGGGGTACCCCAAGGTACTAGTCTAGGTCCGATCTTGTTCCTGGTTCTTATCAATGACGCAGTCGTTGATAGTGCTAACAGATGGAAGTATGTGGATGATTTGACCATTGTGGAGGTTTTGAAGAAAGCGAGTTCAGAGGAGAGCTCTCAACATCATTACTTACCCGAACAATAGAACTTATGATGAACTGCAATCTGATTTTGGTGTCTCCTCTCTTAAAGAGAGATGCACATCCCTTTCTCTCAGATATGCAGAGGCACTTCTCAAATCCAAGGTACATCGACATCTCCTGCCTGAGAGCAGGGTTAGAGACTGTAACCGTACCCTGCGTAATGCATCTGATTTGTCCCTGCCGAGGATGAGAACTGAGAGGTACCAAAATTCCCCTATCCCGTCTTTCATTCGATGTCTGAATAATAAGTAGAGGTTTTTTTCCACTATAAGCATGTATTACAGGTATTTCAGCAATATAAGTGCAATACTTAGTGTCATGATGATTGTCATTCAATTCATTTTTCGCTCGTTACCACATGTTTTTTGTTCTTGTACTCACTTCCTCATTCCTCTTCTCTCTAAATTTCGCATTTAAATTTCACTGTACTCACGTCACACTTGTGATCAATATCAGCATACTGCCATGACTCCATTTTTTAAATTTTTAAAAAATTTAAAATTTTTAAATTGTCAAATTTTAAGTATTAATGAATATGCCTGAACTTTATTGCTTAATATTAATTGCTGTTTTTTATATGTAATACTTAATCAATTTCATTTATCTCTTTGCTCCTCATTTGTTTATTATTATTCCATATGTGGTAGGCCTTTCTTCAGTACATTCTCTTGACATAGTAATTTATTTCTTTTGCCTCTTTATTTTTCATGCTTTTGATTTAATATATACATGTGTATTTATTTTGATACATATATTTTCCATTTTGTATGTTTGTATATGCATTTGAATATTGTTGTTTTTTAAAATAATAATTGAATATACATTTGTATGACATATCTGTAAACTCACATTGTTAGTCTTCGGACTTTTGGCTGAGATCAAATAAAACCGAATTGAATTTGAATTTGAATTTGAATTTGAATGATGGTACCCTGACATAGGGCCTTTACTAGATGAGTAACATACTAGTATTCTAAAAGTAGGCTTGAAAACAAAAGTAGTCCAAAATTCAAAGGAGTAGTAATAGTATCCAGTTTTGACGACCCTTTTTCTGCCCAGCCTCATATACTGTAAGAAGCTTCCTACATATTTGTGATTTCTGTACTGTGTTTCCTTCTCTACTTGTAGATTATTACAACAGCAGCAACCTAAGCTCCACAAGTTTGAACTTGCCCTGCTTGCCAACCTCTGTCCAGAAACTGCAGAAGAGGCCAAAGCCCTGATTCCAAGGTATCATGAGTTTGACATGACAGCATGGCTTGTCTGCCACATGCTCTGGGGACAATTGCTCCGCAGTCAATTTCCTACACTTAAATGAACCTCTAACTTCAGCCATGGTCCAAACACTACACCTAACCTTACAAATAACCTTAAAGATAAAGTTGAATTCTGGTCATGAAATTGAATTGTGAAAGAATGTGTCTCAAATCAATTGGGAGAGGTTGATTATATAAGCACATAAGAATTTGTATATGCTGTAAGGTTTTGGAAATACTACCATGGTAAAAAATTGACTCAATTCTGCTGAGAGTGGCATGCACTGCACTTAGAAATGTGTACATGTGTATGGGACTACACACAAATGTTCGGCCCGAGCATTTCAGCTGTTTCTTGTCATAATTTTAATGTGAGGGAATTTGAAGAGCAATCCTTTTCACGGGACATTTCACTATGATAATCTTCCAAACTAACATAAAAAGAATGAGGAAGCTCACAAATTATTTTTTACCTTTCCCAGGACTCGACCTTCCCTTTAAACCCAATTGCAACCCTAATCCAGACTCAAATATCTTTGACGAAAGAAAGCCAGGGGGTAGTGTTGGAGCACCGACAGCATGTTCTTAACTATGTCAATTTTCATATCACAACAATACCAATTGGTGCATTACACCTACCATTTGTTAAGCTCCAAAATCTATAAAAGGACAGAACTTGAACCAAAGTGACAATATACAATATTCATTCTACCACTGTGGTGCCCAAAGCATTGTGTTTCATGGTTGTCCATCCGTTTGTCCTACTTTTTTAAATCGCGATATGGCCCTACCCAGATAGAAAAGTTTCTCAAGAAAATTTTCAATCATGAAACATTCCATGTCATGTTCAAACTTTATAGACATTGTGAATTCTAGTTATTTCAGTCAAACCTGTCTGTTTATTTTTCACTAAGTATTTTACATCTTATCTTCTTCAAGAATTATGATTTTCTTCAAAATGTTATCCTTTGAGACATCAAATTTAAGCTCTCAATTTGTTAAATAAAATGGCAAATTCTCTACTGTTTAGTTTATCAGTAGTTGTTTTATGATGTCATTAAGAGCTATACCTAATCATTCAACATTCATTTCATTGAATATTTTTGATGTTCAAGCAAGATACTAATTTATTTGCCCTGTTTTATCCTGTCTTTTTTTGTTACCAGTCTTGAAGGAAGGTTTGAGGATGATGAACTTACTGAAGTCTTGGAAAACATGCAAACGAAGAGGAGTTTCCAATACTGATGCCTAAACTGCGATGTGATAATCCTTTTAAGAAATAATGGAAAGAGTTTTCGGCAGGGTGAAAGAGAAATGCGTCATGCTGTCTTCAAGTATGTAACAAACAACTGGTCTGCCACAGTCCACTTTGGCACACTTACAGTGTACATGTACCGTAATTACCATAATACTCATAACAGTGTGGCAGTCCCTGAGTTTCGATCCATAGCAAATAAAAGAGTTGAGAAAGTAATCAGTTTCTAAAAATATGGACATCCATCCTGCTTTAATTTTGGTTTATGATAAGCAGAAAAAATATGAGAAACGGGTCAGTGAATTTTAAGTAAAATTCAATAAAGGATAAGAGATTTATGAATTTTAATTTTGATGCAAATTATATGTTTACTCAAAGCTATTTCCTATTAAAGATAAAGTTGAAATCTGGACCCAGTCACCCTGTTTCATAAAACTTGATATCAATAACAAGTTACATTAGTTGTTATAAGCTACTGAAATCATTGCATTTGATTGGCTGTTAGCAAATTTGTCATAGAAATGTGACAGTTGTTATTGATAACAATTTTTTCTAATGTGATCTCATTGTGAAAGAAACTGTCTTAAAACAATTAGGAAAGATTGATCATGTCTACATAAGAACTGGTGTATACTGTAAGGTTTTGGAATCATCAAAATGATAAGAAAATTGACCCAACCTCGCTGAACAGCACATGCACTGGACACAGAAGTGGGTATATGGGACTGCACACACCTGTGGCATGAATATTCGGTCCAAACATTTCGGCTATTCCTCATCATATTTCACGGGACATGTCTCCTTTAGATATTCTTCCAAACTAACGTAAAAAGAATGAGAAAGCTAAATTATTTTTCAACTTTCCCTGAACTCGACTTTCAGACAAGGCTTTTACTGGGAGGGTCAATTTGACCTCAAAGTGAATTATAGACATGGATAAGTTTGAGATTCAGGTATTTACTTTGTTTATTGTGGTTTTATCTATTTACATATTTACATAAGCATGCATGAAATTTGCATATATTGTCAGATACACACTGATGTGTATGCAAGTATAACTTGATGTTTATGCTGTAAGCCAAACAAATCTTTAGGCTCCATGGGCTCAGTAATAATAGTCATGTTATACTTCTGATAATATTCAAGTCTTAAATCTTTTGTTGTAATTAACGAAGTACATATAATTAATTATTCAAATATGCAAATGAGATGAGTATAGTATGATTCTGATGAGATGTTCAAAAGTAAGCACAATTTCTACCTGAAATGCAAGCTATTACTTATGATTGCCGTGGTCTATCTTACAGGATTCAAGTTTATTCAGCATAAAATTTACATAAATTATACTGAAAGCACATAAATTAGTTTGTGCATGCAAGTACATGTAATGTAGATGTGCATTCCTAACGTACTTGAACATCATGCACCACCAACATACATGTAGTACTAAGTATGGAACAGAAATTTCTTCCAGCAAAGACATTTCTTCTGTTCAATTGAGAGTTATCGATAATGCAAATATGTTAATTAACCATAAACTTGGCGCAAGTTCTGTATTTAGATTTTCCATACAAAGTGTTGTTAGATTGTTTATAAGTTTGTTCATCTTATGACAATGTTATATTACTTCCCTTTTCAACATGAAGTGATAACTCACACACATATAACAGAGAAAATATGAGCAGTAATTTTCAAGTATAAATAGTATTTTTAGGATTGTGTTTGAATTTCTTACGTATGCCTTTGTTTTTCATTTCTATTGTATTCTATTGTTCATATTTTTTATGTTTTGTATTATTTTGACAATGATATTAGATATGACAACCATAAAGGCAAGGAAAAATCAATTGTATGGGGAAAATGGATTGTATTTCACAAGTTTCCGAACATGTCCATTCTAATATACATACATGCATGGAAAAGTCACTGTTTTGGGATGACCTTTGTCCCTTGATTGTCATGTGACCTTCTAATGCTTGGTCCGATCTTCGCAAATTTAGTACGAAAAGTTGCGCAAGACTTCAAAGAAAAAAAGTCATGAAAGGATAACTTTGATATCTGCTGCGGTTCCAGAGTAGTCGCTAAATTACTACTGGGGGGGGGGGGGGGGTCAAATTAAACTCCCTCTCCCCCTCCCCCCCCCCTCCCCCCCCCCCCCCCCCCCCCAGTTAATATAGGTTTTAGGTTATCTGTCTCATTAGCATGTTATATTCTCTGTTCAGAGGGTTTATTTCTGGGGATGGGGTTATGTTGATGATCATTATTATGCTTATACACTTTGTACACATTGAGTGGCTGAAGCTTTTATTCAGTTATAATGTACATTCCATTTAGATAACAACTAACAATAATATGTGTTAGTATTTATTTGTACTTTGGGGTTCTGGTAAGGTCTTGCTTTATGGAACCTCTTTTAATGGATAATGAATAAATCAGGTGCTGATACTCAGGAAAGAAAAAAAAAAAGTTATCCAATTTTTGTCTCGCCTGCGTAAGCAAAAAGCGAGACATAGGCGCCGCTTTTCCGACGGCGGCGACGGCGTCAACAATTTTGGAAATGCTTTCATTTCAAAAGTATATGTTCGATTTCCATGAAACTTGAACACAAGGGTTGTAGAGTATCACATATAATGTGGAACACATTTCAGGTCAAAAGTCAAAGTCGAAGGTCAATTAAGGTCAAATGAGTTAAATTGTGTTCCAAAAACTTAACCCGAGGTTAAGTTTTTGAATTTTTACTTTATTTCAAAAGTATTTGTTCAAATTCTTTGAAACTTAGCATCATTCTTGGTGGGGATTGTCTTTATGTCACCCTCTTTCAAGTGAATACCCAAATATTACATTTTCATCATATTAAAGGTCATCTACTGACAGTTTAACTTGATAAAGTTTTTGGTAAAATTCAGTTTCGTCTCTACATACAGCACGTATATGTACATGTAGTATGTACATGTATTTGTATACATGCATTTGACTTCTTCTCAAAAGGTGGTGGACTTCCACCAAAATTGGCAGGGATCATCCTTAGGCAAGGAGGATTTAAATTAATACAGATGGGGGTACCTCTACCAATATGGGGGGGGGGGGGGTTGTTGTTTTTAAAGTGGACTGTACTCAGTGAAAAAGAAGTAAGAAGAAAGAATGAATGAATAGGGAGAGAGAGAGAGATAGAGAAAGAAAGAGAAGAGATACATGTAGCTTGAAAAATATCCAGATAATAGAGAATGATATACATGTATATATATATATATATAATTTATATATATATATATAATGTATATATATATATATATATATATATATATATATATATATATATATATATATATATATATGTATATTTGACTAAAGGGTACATTAGGTGGACACACAACAATGCGGTTTATTTCGTCATAATAGCGACCCCTACATTAGGTAGACACTTGGTACATTAGGTGGACAGCAGAGCATAGAAATAAAACAAAAACTGTCTACCTAATGTAGACTTTAGGCATTTATATATAATATATATATATATAGATACATATTTAAAAGTTCTGCGACGGAGATTAAAAATAGAGAGATACACAGAATAAATGACTCCGTTAGACAAGTTTTGTGTCTAACGGAGTCATTTTTTATATATATATAATTATGAAGAGCTTGATTCCAAAAGGAGCTAAATCCATTTTTGACCGAAGTTGATTTTTAAAGATAAATATATGCATCGCAGACATGGGAATCAAATGCACCATATCGCCTTTAAAAATATTTTTTTTGATCTGGAAAGTTGAAAAAATTTTGTTACAAATTTAGATTTTATTTTAAAAGGAGCTAAATCCAAAACGGTGTCATTCCAAAAGGAGGTAAAAATCCACATTCCCTAAAGCTGTGTAATAGGATTTTTAAGCACATGTTGCGGCTACTAGTCTACATCATCAGTGCAAAAATTTGACATAATTGACCTAGTTTTAATATTGGTATGAATATTTTTGGATTTAGCTTCTTTTGGAATGAAACTTTAAAAAATCCCCATCTTTGGAAAAGAGGAAATTCTTAGAATTTAAAAAAAATTCTCAACAAATAAACATCACAAAAGATGTAAAATGTACTCTATGTGTTTCCTGTTGAATTATAATTGTTAAAAGTCTTTAAATGTGCAAAAAATAGATATTTGACTAAGGTTTCATTCCCAAAGGAGCTAAATCCATGGAAATTAAAGTAATGAAAATTTCTTATAATTGAAATTAATTGCTAGATTTTTTAAAACATGACTGAATTAATCTAAGACAATAGCCCTATCATATACATCATAATAAAGTTACAGTGGACAAGGGAAGTGGTAAATCAAAAAACTTAATTTACTCCATAAATTTTTACTCCTTTTGGAATGAAACTCTTCATATATATGTGTATATATATATATATATATATATATATATATATATATATATATATATATATATATATATATATATAGAGAGAGAGAGAGAGAGAGAGAGAGAGAGAGAGAGAGAGAGGGGGGGGATAATGAGTAGAGATAGAATGAGAAATATAAATTGAGAGAGAGAGAGAGAAAAAAAAAGGATGAATGATCGTTTCTGGTTTTATATCACAATTTGATACTTAGGGGTGGACTCCTCAAGAAGAACAAGAGGGAAGAAATAATAAAAGAGAGATGGAGAGAGATAAGGAGAAAATTACCCTTTCACATATAAAGGGGGGGGGGGAGTGGGGGGGGGGGTATTTTATATTTCCTTTCCCCTTCCTCCCTTTCTCCCCCCCCCCCACTTTTGACGGCTTATTTTTCTTTGTCATTCTTCCACTTCTTCTTGTTCTTGTACCTTTTTGTTGTTCTACTTCTTCTTGTTCTTCTTGTTCCTGTTGTTATTGTTCTATGTTCTTCTTCTAATTCTTCAGTCTTTTCTTTTTTTATCATCATCATCATTGTCACTACCATTATTATCATTATTATTATTATTATTATTATTATTATTATATATACGTCCTATTATCATATTATTATCATGTTAGATCTATTATTATATTATTATTATTATTACCATTATTATTATTTTTCTACATAAGGGTCTTTTCCTATTATTGTCAGCAAATTTTGTCAGACAACCGAGTTTCTCGCCTCCTAGCTAGCTCCCCCTAGGCCTAGCGCACAAGTAGCTCGTATCTCGTCAAATTTCAGTCTGCGCGCCGGCTAACTGAGACTACGTGTGTAGCCATGAGTACGGGCGTAAACAACATGGCAGGCACTGCCACTGGAGAAACTACAAAATCTGCAAAGAGCAAAATAAGTTTATCGAATTCATTAACCAAATATCTTCATGATACTGTTTTACCACGGAGACAAGAAATTCAGGAGGTTCATAGAGCGCTTATCAGGCGAATAGTTGCGCCCATTTTGAGTAAGATCGGCGAGCTGGATGACCGCTTCCAAAGTGAATGCGAGGGACTGTTGAAAGAAACTGGGAATAGTTTCGTTGGTGTGAACCACAGCGAATACCACCGAGTTGATGTCGCCGTTGTTTTACCGAATCTTCTGTCTTCGAAGTGCTTGTCGAAAGCTTCGGAAGATTCTCCTCAGCAAGGACAATTGTCGGCAGCTTTCCTAGACAGCGCTGCGTGTGACAACCCGTACATTTCACCTCTTTTAGGCTTCGGATATGTTTTGGCGGATCCTGCGAAATCTCTCATCCATGATCTGTTGAGCATCAAGCAAGATAATGTTTCATCAGCCCAGCATGATGATGTCAGCTTTTCAAACAAATCTTTTCTTTCCCCTGGGAAGGTTGTTAAGAGGTTCGCTCACCTCATAGAAGAAAGTGTGGAGATTTTACTGGAGGAGTGTTTCTGGGAGGAAGAGCCGACGGTCTATGAAATTTCTGTGAAAAGAGAAGGTGTGTGTGCGTTGATTGATTTGTGTTGATATTATGATAGCAATGTTGCCATATGCCATATGGGTGAACAAAGTTTTCTCAAAGTTTGAAGTAGTCTACTCAAGAATTTTATATTTGATCTAGGGTTATTTGTGTTGTGTTAAACTTTGTGTAATTAAATTTATTGCAAAGTAAAAGTTAAATTTAAGACTGTTAATGTTATTAGAGCAACTATAAAATTGACTGCCAAATGGTTTTAAAAATATTGTAATCACTCATTCCATTGGTGGTGTCCCAAATTTTTGAATATGATATTCTAATAAATCAAAATATAATGACCTGATGACTGCTCACAAACTCATCATGAGTGAAGTTTTGTTACAATTTGTCATGCCTGTGTCCTTGTCAAAACATCTATATTTTCCACATTTTAAAGTCTGATGTTTATTATGTACTTTCACATTTTTGTGTGAGATAGTGAAAAATCAATATAAAACTAAGAACAGCTGAGTGCTAAATTCATCAAACAATCATGAATTATGCCTAAGAGAAAGTTTCTCTCATGTTCTATTAACCCACTGACTTATTTGACTACATGAACCGATGATCCCTGTATTGTGCCTACATGTATATGAGAATGAGAGAATTCAGTAGTCAAGTGGTTAAAGATAAAGTTGAGTTCTGGTCATGAGATTGAATTGTGAAAGAAACTGTCTCAAAGCAATTGGGAAAGGTTGATTATATAGCAAATAAGAATTGGTGTATGCTGTAAGGTGTTGGAATCACCAAAATAATAAGAAATTTACTCAGTCCTCTTGAGAGTCACATGCACTTCACACAGAAATGTGTATATGGGACTACACACAAATGTTCGGCCCAAACATATCGGCTGTTTCTTGTCATATTTTGAATGTGATCGCATGTGAAGAGCAATTCTTTTCAGGGGACATATCTACTACGATAATCTTCCAAACTAACATAAAAAGAATGAGAAAGCTCACAAATTATTTTTTTACCTTTCCCAGAACTCAAGCTTCCCTTTAAAGAAATATTGCAGGATTCCCTTATTTGTCACAATAGCCTTGAAGAGATCAGTAACAATGTCATTGTTGAATCCTGCTTTAGGTTGCTTTTGATTCATGTAGCTTTGCATTGAAGCAAATGCTGGCACAGTTGTTCAAAATGCATTTCAGTGAATCAATACATTAGATCTTTCTTTGAATGAGATTTGACCTTCTTGCAGTTCTTACACTACAATTCTTGAAGTTGGTTAACCATTTGAACTTTGTGCAGAACTTTGTTTAACCATCTTTGTCCTTCTCTTTTATAGGGCATGTTGTTAGGCTACATGTTATACTGAGAGGTGAGGAGTATAATATTGAACTAATCCCTGCACTGGAACTGAATGGCTGGTGGCCGAAGAGCTTGCAGAACTGGGGACCTGAGTGTGCTGCGAGACCTAACCAATGGCTGGACTATGCTCGTATGTCAAAGGTCAAGCACAAATTCCACGTCTACCCCGCCCGCCCTCCACCTGGCCACGATGCCTTCCGACTCTGGTGCGCCTACTTCATTCTGAGTGAGAAGGTTCTAGCTCAAACGGTGATCGAGGAGGAGGCACTAGAGGTGTCATGCCGTGCTCCTGTCCTACTCGCGATGCTCTCACTATGCGAAGAGAACTCCGAGGAGTTTCATCCGATCACACCACGTATCATAACAACGGCGTTCCTCCACCAGTGCACGCAGTATCCTCTCCAAGATGACTGGTCTCCCGACAAGCTTGGGAGAGCATTTGTTGACCTCTTCATGGCACTGGTTGCCATGTTGAAATCAGGGACATGCAATCACTACTTTCTGCCATCAAACAACATCTTGGATAACTCAGAAGACCTGAAGCCTGTTGCACACCATCTTAAAGCCATTCTCAATGACATTGTGGAGAACCCAAAAAAAACCCACTTCTTGCATCTTAATCATAAGCATCCAGACAGAACTGGTCGCACAGCAAGTCGGTAGACACATAACCTTTTGACAAAGCCCAGGGCTTCATTTAAAATTTTCCCACCCCACCCCACAGAGGATCTGGATTAAAAATTTTAGTCTGAATTGGCCCTGTTTAAAGTTTTAAATTTTGGAGGTTTGGAGTAAAAAATTTGTGGTCCCATGTACATTGCACCCGTTAGTGTCGAGAACTTCAAAGCCTCTCGTCCTACCTGAAATGACTAGCTCATATGCAAATCTTCTTCACCAGTCATTTCTAGTACGTGTACTTATTTAAAAAAGGCCTTGTCAAAAGGCCACTGGTCATGTAATGAACAGATGTCTAAATATGAGTTTGCTTCTCTGAGAAAATTCATGTTTTGTATTAGGCCTATATGTTTGCTACCAAGAAAATTTCTCTCTCAGTAGCTAGCTGTAGGGGCAAAATTGCTAAGAGCTCTGGGCATGAAAAAATTTACATAGAAACTACCTCAAATAAAGAAGAAAATCAAATGAGTAGTAGATTTAACATCTCGATATTCATATTATTGTATACAAATTGTGAGTTTTTTCCCCCTTATTTCTGTGCTAGTCTAGTCTAGTGTAAGGCAGAAATACATTTTCAGTATTTTTCTGAAGAATTTTATATTCATATGTAAGAAAAAAATTGCTAGAAACTAACGAAGGCTACTTGAAAACATCGAGTATGAACTATGAAGGATTCCTTGAAGGTATCACATTATGTCACAATAGTTACTGTAGATCAGTAATTCAGATGTGCAATAGGTCAGTTGTATGCAGAGTAGATGTACTATAAATGTGAAAAAGCTGAATGTTTGTATGTATTGTTTTTGTAAGAGTGAACATTTTGTATTACATATATAAATATTTCTTAATTTCTATGAAGTATATGTGTGCCTCTTGCTCTGTGAGATGCCTTTGCATAAAGTGATTTGTGAGTCATCGTTGATGACTTTCAAATTACCCAGTCATATAATTTATTACTGCCTAAATTATGGGGATCGGTTAATCACATAACAATCATACGAAATAAAATATTGGCCAAAAGAAGTGAAACTGGTATTTGCTTACTTCTGCCTCGATCAAAATTAATTGTGAAGTGTCCCTAGAAATATTGGCAGTCATCAAGTATGATAAGTAGTATTTAACAATTTTTAATATTGACATCATTATGAAATATGTCAAATGGTTTACCAATTTGCTGAAGAGCAGAAGAAAGGGCATCTGTAAAAGCGTTGAGATTTGAGAAATTGATCTACATTTATAGGAAAGTGACTTGATTATCAATAATGGAAATTAAAATTCTATTTGTATCACAGTATAAATACAGCTAAAATTTAGATTGAATCGTAACTCAGGTGATTTCAAAGGAATTTCATACCACTCTCATATTTCCTTGTTGACTTGAGCTTTCAACGTGTATTTTCAAAAGTTCAATTGCACATTATAATTGAATTCTATCAACTCTTTTCTTTATTTGTTGTACTTTAGTTGAAAATGTGTATTTCTGTGCCGAATAAATGATAAAAACAGTTTATCACTGCACTTGACCATGACGACTATTATCTGCCATTTGAGGTGTGTACGGAGTCAACAATAACAAGAGAAAGAAAAAAAGAGGGGAGGGAGAATAAAGTGAGAATAGTAAAAGATAAAGAAAAAACAGTGAGACAAGGAAGGAAGGGGAGAAAGAGAAGACTCAATTGCAACCATTCCTTATCTTGTACATGTATCTTTGACAAAAAGCAAGGAGCAAATGTTACCAGAGCAAATGTTGAAACACTGCAAAAGCAGAGATCTAAGAGTAAAGGATGGAATTCATGTTGTTTTTAAAAAGTAAACCAGGAGGGGGGGGGGGGGGTGAAATATATGCTCTCTCAGAACAGGAATGGGGGAGGGGGGTAGATGATGCACAAGAAAAAAACTCTGAGGTGAAGGGTTGGAGTACAGAAATGGTGTAAAAAATATCATCTCATCCTACTGGATTAGAGTATCGGTAGCATCATTTGCATTTGAAACTTGTTTTGATATCCAATCTTTAAGGCAAAGAAGGTTTACTTGTGATGACCAATAAGAAACTACACGTTTGAGGGGGGGGGGGGGGGGGAGGGAGGGTAATGGTATTACATACCTAATTTTATACAATATTGACATCCCACCTTTCTGACCATTTGTCACATTTGTCCGATACCGATAATGAGATTTTTCATTAAAGATATAAGAGTTGCCCTATTAGCAGACACGAGCATACTCGCATGTACTCACCATGTAGTAGGATGTACCTTTAAAGGAAACCAAAACCCAAGGAGAGAATCAATGTTATTGGAAAGTGAAAATTCAGAGAAGCACTTTACAAAAAGTTTCATTAAAATTGGTTAAAAAATGAGAGAGTTATGGAAGTTTGAAAAGTCTCGTTTTACTTTCTATGGGGATCCTCAAATTGGCAAAAGTGCTTCAAAATGGCTGATTTTGTGAACAACTCTCCATTTGTTTTGTACACAGATTTTCAGATTTTCCCCATTATCTCTCAGGGTGCTCCTTGTCTCTTCCTGAACTCGACATTTGTGGTGTAAAATACATTTTCCCATTATATATGTTGAGCTCAGAAGGAGATTAGCTGCACCTTGAAAGATAATGGGGAAAATCTGAAAATCTGTGTACAAAACAAATGGAGAGTTGTTTACAAAATCAGCCATTTTGAAGCAATTTTGGCAATTTGAGGATCCCCATAGAAAGTAAAACGAGACTTTTCAAACTTCCATAACTCTCTCATTTTTTAACCAATTTTAATGAAACTTTTTGTAAAGTGCTTCTCTGAATTCTCACTTTCCAATAACATTGATTCTCTCCTTGGGTTTTGGTTTCCTTTAATTGAAAATCTCGTTATTGTTATCACTATCGGACAAATGTAGCCCGAGCTTTAGAAACCAAATATTAAAACATGGCATCGGTTTTTACCTCATATCAAATTTTATTCTGTCATTTTCATTTACACATCTCAATATACAAGTTTATGGTACAAATGTATTTCCATCATAATTTTATACTGTATACATGTACCTTTAATGCAATACTTGTTTATTCAATATGATCTCCAAAATTTGCAAATACCTCTCAACAATTTATAAGTGATATGTGCAAGGACAAAAAAATACTCTTTTGTTCACATGAGCTTTTATCTAAATTTGCTAGCCTACATAGAGATTTTTCACGTGGCAATTTTTTCATGCAATTTTCAATTATTTGTTTTGTTTCTTTTTTATAACCATGAGCTTCTTCACAAAACTGCTACATAGAGATTTCCACAAAGCAATTTTTCATGCAAATTATAGTTATTTGTTAATTTTTAAATTTTTATAGCCAGAGCACTTTTCAAGTTTTGAACAGCACTTTTTGAGCTTTCCAGAGCTACATCACTGTTCGTTTTTTTCACTATTATGGACACTACACATACATGTAACAGCTTTCCCATATTGATATTGCCTTCTTCATCTCATAATAAAATAATAAACATTGATAACTAAAAAAAAAAAAACATAGGTAGCTTTAGGTTGCCTGATAGTTTTGTGCAAAGCAAGCAAAAGCCAAACAATTTTTGGGAGCCCAAGACTACCAAATTGAATGCCCCAGATAAAAGAAAACGATCTGACATTATAAAAACCATTTCACATTGTTAGCAATATTCATGCGCTATCATATCTATTTTTATACATTTTGTGATACATGCAAGAGCCTATCACATGTGTGCCTTAATAGCACAGCGTGTATCAGTACACTGTTTTACTGACAGAAATGCATGCACTGAATTAACCCTTTCAAGACAATTGACCACATTTTGTGGTTTGGCTCAATAACTTTTGATCCAGAGCTCTAAAAAATATACCAGATGCATGAGTAGAAAGAGCAAAATTTTCTGCACACACTATGTCCATTTTTATTGCATGACCATATTGCGTTTAATGCCAGGAATTTTAAAAACAAGAATAAGCTTTGAGATCCTTAAATTGGCAACACATTGAGAGGTTTAAAATCATTGTTTTTCATCAAAATTGGCAATTTCTTTCAACTATTCAACAAATTTCTAACCATGTATATTGTTTTCAAAAACATTACACCTTATTTGAACCATGTAGCACTAAAAGAAAAATATTATTGTTGCCAATTTGAAGAACAAAATGTGATCAATTTAACCCTTAAATAATCCCTGTCCTGAAAGGGTTAATAGCAAATTTAAGAATAAGGTCAAAATGAGTGTTGCATGATTATGCATATTTCACAGATTAAGAGTGAAGAAAATATTCACACACATTACACATACTGTAAAACTAGGAACTTTCACACGCATGAATTTCAACAAATTTCATGAGTGCTTCAAGTTCATGAAAGTTTCATGATGTGAAATTACTTAATCACAACTGACACAACACTGAAGTTTCTTGCCGTGAAAATCACCGTCATTTACGATTCGCGAAAGTTTCATGTCGCGAACAAGTTTAGTTTTACAATAGTATATCTTGCATAGACTTTGCATGGTTATACACCCCCAAAAAATTGGCATATTCACCTCCAAAAAATAAATAACAAATATAAACATGGTTACATGAAATCACTATGATCTATTATCATGAATCACACTAGTGAATATGTTCATCTACACAGTGATTCTGGATACTTTATCAATTCTCCTTTAAGGCACTATTTGTCACATTCAGTCATGTGTTACCGAAGTAATTGCTAATAGACATATTGATAATTGCAATTAAATCATTAAATGACACATCAATAAGTTACGTTAACAACAGGGCTCAACACTAACTTTCTTCTTTGAGGTCTGGGGCAAATAGTAGTGTCTGTGTGTACCACACACCCATTAACATTGCCAAATTCAGATTCAGATTAAGATTAAGATTCAGATTAAGATTCAGATTTATTCACTGTTTCAATGAAACTTTGGGTATCTGGAGAGAAATTTTTGGGGTTCATGTTTACCAGATAATTTTTGGGGTCAAGCTTTGTTCACAATAAACTAGATCGTAATTACAAGTACCAAGTACAATTGACCTTTATACGCTGTCATTTTGAAGCCTCAAGTATGATTAAACAAGTAGTGCGTCAACCAAAAAAAGAGCATGTGGGCACACGAATCAGGGGTCATTTAAGGATCACTTGTACCACGTGCTAATTACGAACTGGCTTATTCTAAAGTCTCTATGCATATGTGTGTGTATAAATGTATGTAATTACTTACCCCAATAGTACTATAGGCACTATAGTTGAGCTTATGACTTTACATAAATAATACATGAACATTCATCACCAAATAAGTTAAATTTTAAAAATGAGGGGGGCTAGATGATCTCAGGGGGAGGGGTGGGTGGTGGGGGCAGAATACTTTGGGCATGTGATGCAAATTGGCAAGGCCACAAAATAAGGGGGAGGGTGTGGGAGGGGGGTCCTACTCTCTTCTTTTCACATTTATCTTCCCCTCTCCCTTTCTTTTTCTATCTATTTTTCTTTTTCCTATCCATTTTTTGCCATGCGATGGGCAGCTACGCCACTGAGAAGAACGTATCTCTAACTGAAGAAGTAAGTAGATTTCAAGACATTGTCCAGATCAAAGTCACCCTTCTGTGGTACATTCCTGATGTAATCCTCTAAGATTTTCATGTTTCTGCTGCCTCGCTTTAGTTTAGAGGTATCCTGCATTTCCCTACAACAAAAACAGTAATAAATTGATTACTCTTAAACTAGCTCTTACAAATTCAAGCAAAACACAGTCACTTGAAGTTTTACACAGTATTGCCACTGTGTGTCAATACTGTTGACTCCTCTTATCCAAGAGCCTTGTGTATAAAGAGTCAAAAGTTGGAAGTGACTGTGACTCCCAGTGGCAGATCGATGATTCATGCCACATGTCTGAAAAATCTTGGGACACACACAACCCCCACACCCCCATATAAAACAAAAACAAAACAAAACAAACAAGCAAAAACAAAACAAAACAAAACAAAACAAAGAAACAAACGACATCCCTCCCCCAACAATGCAATCACAATTTGGGTGCCATTTTCTCTGACACACATACAATCAAAAGTGTAGTCATGACTGGTAACCCACTTTGCAATAGCAGAACAACTATCAAAAATTCAGGTCAGGTTGCATACTTACAATTGTCCATACTTGTCCACCATGAATTCAGCTAGATTGTCTAGAATAGGTTCCTTGTGTAGCTTGACAAACTGGTTCCTACAGATCTGTGAATAAACATTTATAAGACTCAAAAAGTTTAATCAATGAGTAAGTATGGTTTCATTCTGATATCTTTGGTAGTACGCCGACGATTGTCTTGATAGTGAATTAGTGTCATCATTTTCTAGGTAAATAATGTGAATAAATAATATAGAGCATGGCAAAATTGCCACCTGAATTGCGAGGGGGGGGGGGAGGACATTCTTAGCCATAATTTTATATAATGAAAAGGTTCCATACAACAAAGTATTTTTAATATGATTTTGATAATTATTTTCAGTTTCTCCACCATGAAAGTGTCGCTGATACTTCACTAAATTATTTTCTTGTTACAAATTTGACATTTCCATCTTCTCTCCTTTCTTCCAAGATATACAATTATTGATGAAAAAAAATGGTCCATCCCAACACTCTAAAATTGATAACTAAGTCATGTGACTGACATTATTGGAAATTTCTACCCACATTTTGCACATGGAGTGTGATTAATGTGCAATGAAGAAAAAAAAAGTAAGATATACATATATAGGGTAGTATTTCCTACCTTGTTCATTTGGTTGACAGCGCTGGCATGGGTCCAGTAACAGTCATGTACAGATGCAAAGGTTATTCCAGCTCTGAAAAATAACACAAAATGGAAGAATGAAAAAAACAAACAAACCCCAAAACAAGTACAGATATAATTGTAGTAGAAGTCATGTACAGATACTAGGGAATTTCAAAAGCTCTTTGGAAGTGCATAGTGCATGTTCTTAAAAATATGATTTTCACCTTACAACTGTATTGTGTCAGAACAATACCACTACTACCATCCCTACCACTTGACAATACTACCACTATTACCATAAATCACGACTACCACCAAACAACACTTCTACAAACTAACACCTTGTAACACCATCAGCACTAACATCCCTCCAATCTTACAATTCCTCAATTACTATCCCTACCATCTATTACCAACAATTACCATCAATATGAGTGCATTTATGCTCACATTTTTCAGGCCAGAATGAGCGTTTTGAAAGGCGTGTAGTTCAAAGCATGGTTGCGTTCTTACTCATTTTCGTATAATCGGATGATTTAAGACGCCGATTGTAAACTCACAAAAAGGTGCGTTTTGGATAGGCGTTTCTCCCAAAAAACGGTTTCTGGAGAAGCATAAACGCACAATCATTTGTAAACGCGTTTATAATGACGTCATAGAAACATGTTTCCAATTCACGAGAAAATCCGCATGCCACTTGTGCATGCATATCACATGTGCGCGCAAGCCCCAACTTTATCTGCCCCCGGGGTCAATGTAGCACGCGCAATGCAGCTTTGCGAATCCAGCTGCAGAGCCTGAATTTGCCCGGAGAAAACAAGCATAAACAGTATCCCGTGAAATTGCGTTTTAGATGAGCGTTTCAAAAGGCTCATTCTGCCTTCGCAAAGTAAGCAAAAACGCACCCAATGCCTACTAAGACTACCATCCCTACCACCAACTACCAACAACTACCACCACTGGCAACCATAACATCAACTAGTATAAAGGTACAACTACTATACACTATCGCCATCATCACTACTACAAGTACTACTCTCAATAAGACATCTAAAAACCTACTCCTACTATATTTTCTTTTTATGACTGACAATTTACCTTTGTGAATAGAGTGATGTAAGCATCATGTGAGAAGAGTCCAAGGAATGAATGAAGTTTGGTGGGAATGCATTCTTCTGCTTCATGGTGTCTGGACGTCTAAATAGGTAAAGTACGATCAGGGATTTAGACAATCACATAAAACAAAGTAGAAAATTGAATTATCTATTAAAGGATAAATTAAATAATTTTGTCTATAGCATTAACCCATTCATGACACTTTGTGGTTTGGCACAATAAACTTTTTATTCAGGCCCTATAAAATATACAAGATGCATATGGGTTACCATGTTGCAATTGATGACAAGAATCCTATAAGGACAATAAGCTCTACAATCCTTAAGTTGGCAACAAGTTGAGAAGTTCAAAATCACTGTTTTAAGAAGAAATTTGAAGAAAAAAAGGTGATAAATTTAGCCTTTAAATAATTCCTGTCCAGATGAGTTTCTATACTTTCTTTCTTTACTTGAATTCAAAGAGGATAAAGAGCTTTAAAAATCCATATTAGTGATAAAATAATATATGTCTCTGACAACACTA
The DNA here is from genome assembly GCA_025618425.1 of Heliocidaris tuberculata. Lineage (NCBI taxonomy): Eukaryota > Metazoa > Echinodermata > Echinoidea > Camarodonta > Echinometridae > Heliocidaris > Heliocidaris tuberculata. The sequence continues at coordinate 29,259,846 of CM046844.1, read as the reverse complement.
CCATCTGATGCAAATTTGTTGTGATTTGATTTGATTAGATTATTTAATACCAAATCTAATGTCCCACAGATACAACAAATCAATATACAACATAAACATATTTTGATAAAAGCAAATAACAATATAGCATAATGCTAATCAAGTATAGTCTTAGTAACATAAAATACTTAATTACTTAACAATTAATCATTATAATTTACACTATACAAACCTAATATACACTTTATGAATAGCTCCAATGACTTACTCTGCCTGGCTATGTCTTTCTTCATGATAGATGTTGCGGCCTCCATGAGAGATAAGCTTGAGACTCTTCTTATGATAGGGTTGTATGATGGGTAGCCCTAGAGGAGTAACCCATTCTACCGTCTCACCAGCTTTAGATATCAACCAGGCACTCTCCGTTAACCAGTCCTATAGCGGATGATACAAAAGAACAGAAACAAAGTTCAGTACCTTCCATATCTTGATTTCCTATTTCTCTCTCCCTACCTTTTAGCCACTATCTATCCATTTTGGTGTATATAGAACTATGCCTTTCATTTAATACTGGAAGTTGAGAGGCAACAAGTAGAAAATTTAAATTGACAACAATATTTCCTTACTTCCAAATCCTTTTCTCCTATATATATTTTTCTTTCATTTTCTTGTAGCATTTCTAACTTATCCCTTTTTGTTACTGATTTCACTTTCTTCCCCCTCTCTTCCTCCTCTCTTTCTCTCTCTCTCTTCTCCACTCTCTCTGTTTCTCATGATATCACTCTTGGAACTAAATATTTCATATATTTACATATACTGTCTGAATATCTTGTTTCCATTGATGAGTTTTGTTAAATGTGTCACAAGTTTGTAACCATTTTTAGCCTATGCAGCTGCACTGTCGTTATACACCTATTTTGAACTTTGTATTAAGGTATGCCATATTTGGTTTTAAGGGGGGGGGGGGACATGTGGTCCCTGTGCCCTCTGGATCTGCCACTGCTAATAGAACAAAAGCTAAATAAACAAGTACTGGCACGTTACATGAACTTTGGTTACCTGAATCTCTCTAGTCTTTGTGAACATCTTCCTGAGACTCTGGAAGACTTTGAGTGTGATGTAGCCTGCAGCAAACCACTTCTGATCAATACTTAGATCGTCCTCTTCCCTAAGCTGCTTTAAGATCTGACGTCTACCACCGTACGAGGTCACACCATACACCACTGTCATCACAGTCTGCTTCACAACCTGATTAAAGTCAAGAACGGTTTCACATTCAAAGTGAAAAATGAAAGCATTTGAATTGGGCATACATCTATCTTAAAATGCAAAAATACATTAAAAGATTAAGATGTTAGTTCTCGAACAATGCCTGCAAAAGCATGATAAATCTACCATTTCAATCTTGTCCAATTTTCAAAGAATTAAAGAATTAAAAGAATGACATGGTGATAGTAAAGTGTATCTTTTGTCCTACCTAAATCTTACTGCTTTGGCATCTTCCATGCATAGGGGCAATGTCCGCAACTGTTCATATTTCATTTCCTTTATTAAAACTATACTTTGGGAATATCTTATACACAACAGGCTGGGCAATTACTTTATTGATCCAAATTACTCAAAGATTAACGCATACTCACATTTCTCTTGATGTGACCAGCTAAGGCCTGAGCAATCTTGTTTCCTTTCTCTGCATCTTGCTTCCGTAGCTCCTCAACCTTCATGTGAACGAAAGATAATGAAACATTCAACATCTTATCTATCTGTAACAAGCCACATGGTGAGTTTTGATAAAATAGAATGCTAGCTTTTTAGTATGACAATGATAACGATACAGTGAGGAACATAACTAGGGAAATGATTTATAACACTAGAAAGATGGCATTTTCTTGTCTTTTTATCTCCTCCACATCCCTTTTCTTCAATTTCATCCTTCATCTGTTCCCAAGTTTCCTCATTCTTCTTCATCATCTCTTCTTTCTCCTCCTCTTCCCTTCAACATTTCATAACCATTTACTCACTCCCCCCCCCTTCCCCTCCCTTCTCTTTTTTGCTTTGAAAATGGGTTGCAATTGGATTTCAGGTTAGGCTTACAGTTGGCTTCGAGGTTAGGGTTAAGATTGCGTATAGTGTTTGGTCCAATGTCAGGGTTAGGGTTAGGGTCAGGGCTTTGGGGCGTGAAGGAAACTGACCGCAGAGCAATCTGTCGCTTCCCTGCAAGAAGGCCGTTACCGCCATTGACAATACATGGCTGTAACAGCCTTATTGCAGGCAGCTGATGAATTGTCATAGAACGCTCAACTCACCATCTGGGCCACGCCACTGTAGACATCTTGTGGTACATCATAAGGATGTAGATTGACCTGCTCGGCTCCGATGAGGTCACGACCTAGCGCAGCATAATGTTGAAGTCCATTGCAGGAACCATCCTAGAAAAAGTAGCATGAAAAATTACAGCTTTGATAAAGATTCAGGAACTGTGCCTGAATGGTCTCAAGGGTATAAAAATCAGTTTTATGTCTTTTCACTTGTTAATAGTCTATTTTATGTGCTGTGGGGGTCAAATTCCGCCAAAGAATTGGAGTTTTTGAACAACGTGTTGAGACTAAACATGGCTGCTTTTCTTCCTGAAACAGAAATGGGTATCCTTGTGTTGAAGTTGTTTCCATAACATACCTATCTATCAATAAAAACAAGCATTATTAGTCAAAATTTAACACTTGAAAGCTCACTTATGACAATTGTTAAAAAATCTGGTACAATGTTTATTGAAGGGAAATAAGATTTGCTCTAGAATTCATAGATTTTTTTAAGGAATAGCACATATAAGGTATTCAGTAATTTGATTCACTGGTCTTTCCAGAAGTATCCTTATGTCACAGCCTGTTCATTTCTAACATCAATCTACATCTCTGACTGGCATAATATTCAGAACTTAATCACAGGACATGTTCTTTCATGTTGATATCTAACAATAAAACAGAATGATATAAACCACTTTGTATGGTTTTCAGCCTATTGGAGCAATCTGGCCCAGTATTCAATTAAATAAATGTTGTGCCTTTAGTTTGCATCCTAACATATCTTTCCCATTTGTGTATGTAATCAACAATGTAAAAATAGTTCTTTTATTTCCTGGATTTCTCTCGGATTTGCTTCAGTAAAATTAATATTTCACGGCAGTTATTTTGTTTAGAATGTATTATTATTATTGCTTTATTCCCCCCCCCCCCACCCTGAGATCTTTTTCAGCTTTCAAGACCTCTTTTAGAGCTTCCCAGCTCTCCACTCCAGAGTATCTTTGAACTTTCTTTCTTTTTACTGGTAATCAGTTGAAAACTCCTACCTGATGTATGGGAAGATGGCTGATATATGCAGCAGGGTCACCTGACCTAATCGCATTGGTAACTTCCATACATGATGCTAACGTCTGCCATTGCTCATCAGATTCCTGCCACCACTTGTTGCCCTGGAAACCAATCAACAATCAATGACCATTAATAGAATTGTCATCCATTTGTAAACACATGGAAGGGAAAAATTTGTTTAAAACCCCTAACTTTTCAGAATACGCCCCCTGTACGTTTGCCACGTTATCATTAGAAGATATTTAAATTTGCACCATGAGGTTTGTATCTTCGCAGCCTAAAAACTTACACATCTTGTGATACCAAACAAATTTCATCCATCAGGTACAATGCAGCGTCAAAACTAGATGCATGCATTTCCCCGTATGTACTGTACAAAATTCATGATTGTCAATATACAAATGTATACTATGTGGACAAGTAATTAGTGATAACTGAAAACAAAATTTGAAATACAGTATTGAATCATTCACTATGAAATACTGTATCTGTACTGGGGGATCCTCTCCTCCTCGGCTGAGAGACCACCAAAATAACAGGGCCTTTTTAGGGTTACAAGTTATGAGACTACAATCTGAAGCAGCTCAAAAACTTCACAACTGTCTTGAGGACATTAAAATCTGGTCCTCAAACAACAAGCTTTGCCTCAATGAACGAAAATCAGAGTTGATCCATATATATTCCAAACATAGAAACACCACTTCATTTCCGGATTTAGTTACTGATAATGTTTCTATTAAGAGTAGTGAATGGGTACGTGATCTTGGTTTGATCATTGACAAAAATCTTACCCTACAACACCACATTAAACACATTTGTAAGTCTGCATCTTTTGGATTGTTCAAAATTGGGAAGATAAGGAAACTACTTGACCGACCCACAACTGCCAAATTAACTCATGCATTTGTTTCCTGTCACCTAGATTATTGTAATTCCATATTTTCTAACCTCCCTCATACACATTTACTTCCACTTCAACGGGTACAAAATTCTGCCGCAAGACTTGTCTCCCTCTCCAGGAAATCCGAGCCCATAACCCCAATCCTCCGTTCTCTCCACTGGCTTCCGATACATCACCGTATATCTTTTAAAGTTCTTCTGCTTACGTACAAAATTCTGAATGGGCAAGCCCCTAAGTATCTCACAGATCTCATTTCCTTACGTTCCACTACTTCTTCAAGGTCCCTCCGTTCATCCTCTACAATGCAGTTAACTCCTGGACCTCGCACTTCCACAAAATATGGTGATCGTGCTTTTTCTACAATTGCCCCTTCTCTCTGGAATTCTCTACCTGCCTATATACATCTAGCCACTTCCGTTAATCAGTTTAAGTCCCTGCTGAAAACTTACCTTTTTAGTAGATAGTCCTCTGGAATGGCCCAGTTGTGGGTCGGTCGATGGAGGTGCACACCGACTTTGATTTTCAGTATTCATTTACCGTATTTATACACTGTATCTATGGTTTGAATTACATAAGGTTTCTAATAATTTTTGTATTTTTGTATTATTTGGAGTTAATCTTAATTTTCCGGTAAACCGTGCACTTAGAAACATCCGTATTAAGCGCCAAATAAATGTATTGTATTATTATTATTATTATTATTAGATAAACTCACATCGAGCGGTTTGTCAGCAGAGTCCATAATCTCAGGCATCATATCATGAGCATACTGCAACCTTTCTTCAACAGAGCATCTAGACAAACAAAAAGTATTTTAAAACTATCTTCTTGGGTGTTCTTACAAAAGCCAGGCCAATATCAGTTATTTCAGCATTTTTTCAACTAGGGTGCAGTGAGAGAAACTTGGTAACGTTAAAATATATTTTGGAATAATGTAAAATTCATCAAAACAATGTATTAGAAACCGCATACATATATCATACTTACACATGTAGAAACCAATAAATTTGGTTCACATAAAACATTTATCAATGTGGATAGGTTGGTAAAGGCACTCAGTAGGACCTAGCATTTATTTTGTGGGGTTAAGTGACCACTAGATCAATGAACAAAGATAAGGTTGAATTCTGGGAAAGGTGAAAAATAATTTGTGAGCTTTCATTCCTTTTACATCAGTTTGGAAGAACATCATAGTAGAAATGTCCCCTGAAAAGGATTGCTCTTCAAATGCCGTCATATTCGAAATATGACGAGAAATAGCTAGTGTTCAGGTTGAACATTCATGCCACATGTGTGTGCGGTCCCATATACTCATTTCTGTGTGCAGTACATGTGCTTTTCAGTGAGACTGGATCAATTTTTCATCATTTTGATGATTCCAAAACCTCACAGTATACACCAATTCTTATGATGACATGATCAACCTTCACAATTGCTTCGAGACAGTTTCTTTCACAGTGCAATCACCAGAACTCAACTATTCAGTTTCTCACCTTTTCTTATGCCCAGTGAGGTTCACAAGATGGATCTTGAGCCATCTGAATCCCTCCTCACCGAGAGGCCTCCCTTGGGCAAACAACAGAAGACTCCTGGTCACGTCACTGCCAAAGTGGTTGAAGTGAGGCGGGCAGGGGTACACACGACCACGGAAATCCATGTTGTGTGGGAACCAGAAAATTTCATTTCGGACCTGATGCAGACAAGGTTACAATATCCATAAATTAGCAACAATTTCAAATACGCTTGCAGATCTCTTGAGGACCTTTTTAGTCACAAGTTGATACACATAAATTTTTTTTTTAATTTTCAGCTTTTCAATTAACAATAATGATCAACTCTTCGAAGCGTATTCATTCACCAAAATATTATGTGTGTGCATGGGTAGAAATCTCTCTACAAACATGAGGGGAACACATTCAAATTCCCTGACAAAAAAACAAAAAACAAACTAAACGAACAATAACAAAAAACAAACAAACAAATGGCTAAGATGTTTGATTATTCTGATTATGTTTTGAAATTTCAAATCATATCAATCATACTGTTTACAATAAGGAATGTAAGGGAATGTAAGGGAATGTACTACAATGTTTCTCATTTATCACAAATTTCCTATCTCAAATAAGTTTTAAAAGTGATTTTTACTGATTGTAAAGAAGGAATATGAAAGTTATGAATATTTGAAAGTTGTAATCACCATATGTATGGGAATTTTAATTATAGCCAAATCTGAAATGTCACTGTGATGTAGAGGCAGACAACTCTCCCATAAACAAATTGACTAAAATGTCAATTTTTCAAAATGTTTTCAATACTCGGTATGATCTTTTTCCTTTTTGGAGGACCTATGACAATATACTTTCTTACAATATATTCTGAATACTGCGTTCAGGAGTAAACCCCAAATTAATGGCATTTTAGTGTGAATATGTCACAATGCCATGTCACATATGCCAATTTGAGATTTCCATAGATATAGTGATTTCATTTTACAAATACTCATAACTTTCTTATCATTTGTCCAATTTCTTTCAAACTTTAACTATCCTGTATCTCTTATTTTTCTGCTTTCACATAAATCAAATTATTACTAAGATTGGATTGCCCTATATATAAAAGAAATCCATATTCTCTTGACAAAATAGTTAAGGTTGATGAGATTTGCCTTGTCTGAAAATCAGCATGTGCTAATAGATGTGTTTCTACAGATATCTGAGAAATCCATATTCCTTTGACAAAATATCTAAGGTTGATAAGACCCACCTTGTCTGCTATAGATAGCTTGTACAACATGTCCATCCTCAAGGAATGCATTTCAGCTTGCATTTTACGTGCTGCTGCCCTCTCTCTGTGAATCTGTGCCAGCTCCTCCCGAGAGACATCACTACAAATGAACAAAGAATAGGGCGTAATTAATGATTAAAAGACAATGTGTGTGATACTCTTGGCCCAAATATTTGTGACGATGATGATGACGATGATGTGATGATGATGATGATGATAGTGGTGATCAGGGTGGTGGTGGTGGTGCTGGTGGAGGTGTTGATGGTGATAATGATAAATATGAACATGATGCTCATGTTGAGGGTGATGGACAATGATGGTGATGATGATGATAATGATGATGATGATGATGATGGTGAAGATGATGACGATGATGATGAAGATGATGAAGATGGTGAAGATGATGATGATGATAATAATCATAATGACGATGACATTGATGATGATGATGATAATGATAATGATGGTGAAGATGATGAAGATGATGATGGTGAAGATGATGATGATGATTATGATGACAATGTTGATCGCGATGATGATGATAATCATGATGACGATGATGACAATGATGATGATGATGACGATGATGACAATGACGATGATGTTGATGATGATGATGATGATGATGATGATGATGATGATGATGATGATGATGATGATGATGATGATGATGATGTATTACCTTGTAATCCTTGGTGGATGAGGGCAGGCTGATGCTGGCTGGGGGACATCAAGCTCTTTACTTCCATTGTTCCTAAACACAGATATCACTGTATCCAGAATCTAGGTATTAAGACATTTCAAATATGATAATCATACAAAAGCAAAGTCATTTCAAAGCATTCATCAGGAGCAACAATATAATAAAATACAATGAAATAAATTCATTAGTATAGTACTTTTAGTTATAATACAGGATGACAATGATTAGAAAATTTATTGCTAATTAGTTTCTTGGTTTTTCGACATTGGGATTGCCCAGATTATAAAAATAGACAGAATCTCAACTAATGATGATTAATGAAAACATATGGCAGAGGGGGAGTTATTCATGAATTTGAAATGCTTTGATGGATACTTGTGATAAATCAAAGAACCCAACTGTATGACAAAATCAGGAAACAGAAGGAAATCTATTTTTTGCCCTTTTAACTTTTACAAACACTGTGCATTATCTATCGAATCAGCACGCTACGTAATAAAACCAGAATAAGTTTGTAGTTGGAGTCATTCATTTGGCATTAATGATAAAAAAAGAAGACTTGTGTTGCATGATGATGATACTCACAGGCTTGTTAATGATCCAAGGTACAGTACTGAGTTGATTAAGAGCATCCAGGATGGGGTACAGCTCTTGGGGTGGGGTCTTCTCGAGCAACTCCTGGTGTTGTTGGGCTCCATCTTTACTGCGCATAATCTTGGCTAAAACCAGAGAAATCATTTTGATACCATTTCATCTTATGATGAAACTCAGCTAATTTCAAACTGAAGCCATTTTCACAGCAAGAAACTTTTGCAAGTGGCAAAATGCAGTACAAAGTCAGGTTCGATTCAATCATTTTGCAATTCCGATCCACTCACAAAATTTGTTATGCTTTTAATGCATGCAAAAGTTTCTATTTTCCAATAACTGACAGGATGGACCACTTAACCCTTTCAGGACAAGAATTATTTAAGGGCTAAATTGATCACATTTTGTTCTTCAAATTGGCAACAATAATATTTTTCTTTTAGTGCTACATGGTTCTAACACAATGTAATGTCTTTGAAAACAATATACATCATTAGAAACTTAGTCGAAAGTTGAAAAAAAATGCCAATTTTGATAAAAAACAGTGATTTTGAACCTCTCAATGTGTTGCCAATTTAAGGATTTTGAAGCTTATTCTCCTTTTTAAAATTCCTGGCATCAAACTCAATATGGTCATGCAACAAAAATGGAAACAATGTGTGTAGAAATTTTTGCTCTTTCTACTCATGCGTCTGGTATATTTTTTAGAGCTCTGAATCAAAAGTTATGGAGCCAAACCACAAAATGTGGTCAATTGTCTCGAAAGGGTTAAAAGGAATATCATGAATGGAGCTGTGAGCTTCTGTAAAACTGAAAAACTTTCACGAAATTAAACAGCTAGATATAACTGCAGGGAACCCAAAACATTCAGAGCTAAAAATTATTTTTTTTAGATTGGTCATCTTTAACCCTTTCAAGACAATTGTCCACATTTTGTGGTTTGGCTCAATAACTTTTGATTCAGAGCTCTAGAAAATATACCAGATGCATGAGTAGAAAGAGCAAAAATTTCTGCACACACTAATGTATTTTTGTTTCATGACCATATTGCGTTTGATGCCAGGAATTTTTAAAACAAGAATAAGCTTTAAAATCCTTAAATTGGCAACACATTGAGATGTCAAAATCATTGTTTTATCATCAAAATTGGTAGTTTTTTCAACTTTTCGACAACATCTCTAACCATGTATATTGTTTTCAAAGACATTACACCGTATTACAACCATGTAGCAGTTAAAGATAAATATTACTGTTGCCAATTTGAAGAACAGAATGTGATCAATTTAGTCCTTAAATAATTCCTGTCCTGAAAGGGTTAAAGAAAGAGGAGGAAAAAAATAAGAATACTTACTAGAGCTGAGAGGATAAGCACCGAACCTAACCGATGTCCAAGGGATGGGTGGAGTGAACATGGGGAGCATGTTGGTATCAAACTCAAGGTTCGGATCCTTCGCTGTCTGAAAGAGATCTACTAATGAAGGATGAGGCTGGATGGGAGAAGAACAACATGGAATCAAGGATTGCTTATCAATTCGATCTCAAAAACCTCACAAAATTACAGTGTTCTGCCAAATAATATCTTGCATTATCATTGGGAAGGTCACAGTTCAATGCTGTATTGAAAATGGCGATTAAAGCTATTTTTGAGTACTGGTAATAGAGCTCCATTTTGAGAAAAACATATTTCAAAATCATTGTGAATGGTTATCATGTAGTAATTACATGTTGTGGAAAAATGTAGGCCAGCCAGTTGCAGTGAAATAGTAGAAAATAACAAAAACTTGCTGAAAACTGCATACCTGACCCTGAAATTTGCTATCACAGATACACATACAAGATGTTGTAGGTAGACAACATTATGTGGCATGGACATAGCCTTTACTTTTCATGGAATGCCTCACTTATTTTTCCCTCTATAACTCAGAAATTACAAAAATTCTTTGAGAATTATTTGGCAGATGCTACTTGTTGAAATATGTTATGACAATTTTTTAGGATTCTATTAGAATGTCTTCTGATCGATATGGAACTCCAGATAATCTTTAACATTATAGCTATAAAATTAATGCATCTTTCTGAAACCATGCCAAATAGTAAGTAAATATCCCTGTCTCTTAGTAATAAGAAAATAATTATAAAAAAAAAAAAAAAAAGGATGAAAATAAATTAGATCAACTGGTTGACATATATATCATTACAAGTCACAGTGATTGAGAGAGAGAGAGAGAGAGAGAGAGAGAGAGAGAGAAATGGAGAAAAAGAGAGATAAAAATTAGGAGACAGAGAAAGTTGTTTACCTTAATGAATCCGACATGTTTGAAACTCCTGTATGTGTACATATGGTACAGGGCAGGAATCCATTGTCTGCAAGTAAAATGGACACCGATTGAGGATGGACTTCAAAGCATAAAGATTTATACCATAGTTAAAGAAATGTCATGGCCTCATGGATGTGTCACATTATCTATGGATCATGGTTCATATCACAGCTGCAGCATGAATCCACTGGCAAGAATTCCCCAGGCAAATACATAACCTGTAGAAGAACGATGCATCTCCAAATTGTTTCATGGAGATACACAGCGCTTATTGTTGGGAATGAACATCAATCCATCTTCAAAATCATTATCTGCAAACAGGCAACTATAAAACTCAATACTATAATCATTAAATCTTTTAATCTGGCTTGTAACTATACGTCAAACCATGATTATTTCAATCTATAGAGCCTCATACTCACAACTATACGGAAATGTGAGTTGGTCTAGTGGAAGGTCAGCTCTCTGTCTTTGACTAAAGACCAACTCTGAGGACCTTTGTTCATGACTGAGTTGCATCTTTAGGTCTGTCCCCTAACATAAATCATCAGATTTGATTGATACACCTCTGTTGAAACCTAATTACAAACACACTTAAACACTTACTTTTCTGGCTTGTTGTTGTGCATGTTAGCATGTATCTTAATCTCTCTCAGCATCATGTCTGCCAGCAGGGTCCCAATCTGTCAAATAAACCAGGGGTAATATTCTGAGATTTATTTTATCTTGATTTTAGTGAAAAGATTTTAATTGTCATAACAAATTTAAAATTGCAACATTTCATTGGTGACTGCGCAGATGAATTCCGCGTACGCAGCCACTTATGCGCAGGCATTAACCAATGATGCGCCATAGGAGTACATTTTGCCATGACAATTAAAATTATTTCACTAAAATGAAGATAAAATAAATCTCAGAATACCACCCCAGAGCTTTATTTGTTTTGTTATAGAAACAGACTTTATAAGGAAATAAATGTATAACATTATGCTTGAAAATAATAAATATAATCTTAAAACATTCTTTGACCACATCTGAAATTTCAATGCATTTAAAATCCAATGGAAAGTAATGACTTATTTGTAGACTTTATATGTCAATGTTTTAATTTTGAAAATACTGATTATAATTTTCAAAAATTATGTAATTGTGCAGAAATTTCAAAGCAGTTAAATTCATAATATGGACAGCAATGACATCATTTTTAGATTTATGTTGACATGAATGAATGATGTACTCACCCCTATCAGCATCCCTGGAGGCCACAACTTAGCTTGAAAACCCTGTTAAAAAGAGAATAAGAATAGTATAAGGAGAATGAAACTCAACAAACATTAGCTACCGGTAATAATCATTTGGAAAATTGTCAGCCTGTTCAAAATGTCTTGAAAATACTCCTATTTGATTACTCAGTAAGGAGAACAATCTCTCTAAAGTCTGCAGATTCCTTGCAAGATAATATCCCATGGGAGCTGCCATTTTGAAAAAACTGTGATGTCATAGTAGTACATGTCCATTTACCTACACAATGGATATGATGTTGCATAATGAATAGCTATTGTACAACTAAAGCCATGTGCAAAATGGCAGCCATCTTGGTACCCCCAGCGTCCCGCGCAGGTGATATCTAAGAGCAGTTGTTCGTAGGTCTTCTTTGAAGAATTGTCAAACCTTTGTCTGACCAAGCAACAACTTGTGCATGTCAAATCCTGCTTAACAAAAGAAACTGCCCCACCTATAAAACAGCTGAACCAAATATCTTGACACAAATAGGTTATATGCCGGGTTATAATGTATCTTCATTTGAATGTACATGACTACAAAAATGGTCTATTATGAGGAAATTCCAGTGTCATGCATTCAACAGGTGATCATGAGTTTCATCATAGCTAGTTTTAAGGTCAGTGGGTATCTCACAAATAGCACTGCTCTGACATTACTTTGTAATGAAAATGGCAGCCCCCATGGGCTGAAGGCAACTTCAACTTTTTGAGACATTGATCTCCTTCTTAAATAATCAAATAGAAAGATATGTGTAATAGGCTGACAATTATCTAAATGATTACGGGCTAAAGTTTGTTGCCTGTCATTCCCCTTTATAGATATGGTTTTATTCATCTAAGGTCATCTGTATCAATACTTCTCTTCCTGAATGCCTTGCAATTTACTCTGTGCAACCAATGTTAACTTAATGCATATTTATTGTGTCCTTGCACTGTACGTGCAAATAGATCTTTTGAACAGGTAATATTTTTTATTATATCCCTCATTTTAATGGATAATGCCGATGGGGATGAAGAAAACTGTGCTATACCGTGACGTCATTCATGGTATAGTGCACTATACCATGAATGTCGTCACAGATATGCGATCGATCAGTGGTTTTTCACCGATAATGTGTAAAAATTGCTATCGGTATTGGCCTCACAGACCACTGTGTAAACCGCGGTACTTTTTTATCATTATTTTTTGAAGATTCGTTGGAGGGATATAAAACATATATATCATGCACTGTTTCGAGCCTATAGTGATTTTATGGATTCCTCGGTGACAGAAATAGCACTATTTTCTTGCCACCTCAGAATCCATAATTTCAACTAGAGCCTCTCAGTGCATGGTATATTTGTTTATTATACTGCATAGCTGTCAATAGTATATTTTATCAGAGGCCTAATATCTTGATATGCAGTACAGTGTGTATAGTTCATATCAATGAACAAAGAGTAATGTATTATTTCTGTAATAGAAATGAGAATGAAAATGAATAGTTTCCTATACCTGATCCAGAGATGAACTCCCTAGCATCCCATCTTCCAGCTCCTGAAAGGTCTCCCTAGGCACCTGAAAATTTGTCTCTTGATCGTCTACTGAGCGCAACACATAAGCTTTGTACAGTTCTTCAATCTACAAGAGAAGAAAGTTCAAACATGATGCTGACTTCGCAACTAATGACTTTAACTTTTTTGTATTGCGGTAAACCTTTATTCTCCTATATTTCAATTAATGAGAGAACCACTACCTGTATCAAGTCATCATTCACATTTGTAAACAAAGCACTCTGTACCCCATATTGTTTTTTTGTGTAATCTCACATCAAACTCCATTCCTATTTGCAATTGAAGCATGCTATACCCTGTGAGAACTCAATGATCATGACCCCATTCATATTTGTAAACTAAACACAAGTACCCCATATTTTTTTAATGTGTGAACTCACATCAAGACCCCATTCACATTTGTTTTCTAAGCTCTTTGCACCCCATATTGTTTTTTTAATGCATGAACCCACAAGTAGATTAAGATCATTTTCACATTAGCCATTTCGGTTCTTTGCACTCTACATTGTTTTAATGTGAACTGACATGAAGCCCCAATTCAAATCTAATCCTACCATACCTGCTGAGCATTCCCCTGCTTCAGCTTGGCTCGGATGCTGTACTTCCTGTGTAGCTTGGTACTCAGTTCTCGAGCGAGGGCAATGGTCATACTGCCCTCTGTGGTTGATGCTATGTTAGACAACGACTGGAGCATGAGGTTGACGTATTCGTCGGGTTGAAGCAGAATCAGGAATGGGTAGTAGCAGATTGAGGCAAAGTTTGGATCTGAGAGCAAGAGTCAAGAGAGAAGGAGAAATTCCTTAAATACTGACATTTTCACAAGCATATCGACTACGAGGCACCATCAGATATGAAGACAATTCAAGGTAATGTAGAGTTTGGGTAAGCCCTCAAAAACTGTTCATCCAATTTCTCAGATTTTTGTTGATAAATAGCAAGATACTAGCAATACTAAGGCACTCTTTCAGGCCAGGAATTAATTAAGGGCTAAATTGATCACATTTTGTTCTTCAAATTGGCAACAATAATATTTTTCTTTTAAAGCTACATGGTTCTAATAAGGTGTAATGTCTTGAAAACAATGTACATGATTAGGAACTTTGTTGAAAAGTTGAAAAATTGCCAATTTCAATTAAAAAACAATGATTTTGAACCTCTCAACAACGGCAGCATGTACTATGGACTATACAGACACACATAAAAAAAAACAATGAGTAGCTACACACAGTGACACACATGCTGTCTCTATGCGAAGCCCCAAATACATATATTTACACTGAAATTCACTGGAAAACATAGATGGAATACCAAATGATCTCTTACAAACATCTTTTGATACAAGGAAAACAACATGAAACTATATCTAATGCGTTTCTTTCCAATTTCCTTTTTGCTACCAATACTGTACATGAGCTTTAACAATAGGCAACAGAGGAATTGTGACTTTATAGTTCGGTATGTCGAATGAATGGTTTCAGAATACGAAAAATACTCTATCAACAACAACAACAGAAAATAATGCCTCCTGCACCACCTTCGGCAGGCAGAGGCATAAAAAAACCCAAACAGATGGAGCACAAAGCAGTAGATAAAAATGGCATGGATGTATAGAAGAAGAAGAAGGAAGAAAGGAAGGGAAAGAGAAAAAGAGATAAAGAGAGAAGGGGAATAAGATATTTTACTTGATTTATCAAGTAAAATCAAGTATCACTCACTTTTGAATTTGAAATATTGGCGAGTTTTCTCATTTTCCAATGCCCTTTTAAGAGATTTTCTCCAATGTACACGATGCTGATCAAGAAGTTTTCTCTGCAAGAAAAGAACAGGTATGAACTCTCATTAAAAGGAAAAATGCTTATGGTCTGCAGTAATATTGTTATCATTACAGGCAGAAACATAACAATGAAGAGATTTATCATGAATGAACAAAATATAAGCAATCAAAGGAGAAAAGAAGTCAACTGAAAACATGGTTGTCTTATTCACCTTCCCGACAGCATCATAAAGATGTCTGGAGGGAAATTCATTGAGAAGGACTTCAAAATCTTCAGTCATATCTTCAAAACTGGAGAGCTCAATCAAAGCCAACAATAAATAATATCATTATTAGTTGTATGAAGGGTTTTCAGCTGACAAGAAAAAGCAGCATATCTCAGGGTTACAGAAAAAGTATCCTCCAGACTGCAATATTTTATGGTTTGCGAAAAGTATGCGGATGACTGTACAATATCATATGTTATAAAACGGGTTCAAGAATGTAGCCATCCGGATTGGTCAAATAACACCATGTGACCGTGCAAAAAAAAAGTACGGCGAGGGGACTAACGCACGGCTGATCCGGATCAAACACTAAGATTGTAAGAAAACACTTAGATTGTACACCCGTTTTATAAAACTATTAATACATGGTTGTGAGTTCATGCGTTAGTGCAATCCAGCAACATGCAGGATTTTATTATGGTGTCTAACACACTCGGCTACGCCTCGTGCGTTAGTACACCACGATAAAAACCTCTGTGTTGCCAGATTGCTCTAACGCACTCCCAACCATATATTAATAGTATAATATCACATGGTTTGCGAAAAGTATCTGCATGTCTGTGCAATATCATTTCGATATCTCATGGTTTGCTAAAAGTACCTGGATGACCATGCAACATCATTTTGATATCTCATGATTTGCTATAAGTACCCAGCTGACCAAGCAATATCATTTTGATACTGCATGGTTTGCGAAAAGTACCTGGATGACCGTGTAATATCACTGTGTCAAGACACAATTCCTGTCCTTCCTTACCCTATGTGCCGTAGTTGCATCTGGTTCTCCTGTCTCTTCCACTGAAGTCACAGTAACTGTCTCTGCAAGCTCCATGGCCCACTGCTGCTGGATCTTGCGTTCCAATTCCTCTCTGCTCATCAGCTCCAACATGGACGAACTATGACCCTAGAAATAAAACCAAAGGCTTCTAGGTTCTTATATAGTGAAACCTGAATATAAAGATGGCTCAAGGGAGACATAAATGACATATGTATAGGCAGGAGGTTTTTATGTAGAATTTCCTTTAAAGGGAAAGTGCACTCTAATATCAAGTTAGTTTTAAAAGAAGCGAAGGATTGAGCAAAATCTGATAAGAATTAAGAAAGTTATGAATATTTGAAGTTGTAATCAATCAAACACAAATTGGCAACGGTGACGTATCTTGCGAGCTCCTCTCCCATTTGCCCTGATCCCCAAAAGTCATTAATTTCTATTTTCTTTAAAGAAAATATTCAATCATACATGCACACTAGATATAATTATTGCTCCTATGTTTTTACTCAAAACCTGTATGAAACAAATCTATTCCTTCATCAAAAACTAAGAAAATGAAAATTTTTGAGATTTTCTGTACTGAGCAAATGAGAGGAGCTAGCAAGATACGTCACAGAGTTGCTAATCTGTGTTTGCTTGATTACAACTTCAAAAATTCATAACTTTCTTATTTGTTATCAGATTTTGCTCAAACTTTCAGGAATCTGTTTCTCTCATTTTTCCTCCTTTATTCAAATCAACTTAATACCAGAGTGGACTTTCCCTTTAATATGTTTCAATGAGAAACACTGTTCAAGTGAAACCAAACATGTGGTCCTTTATACAGGTGGTCAGTAAAGTAGAATTTTAATTTGTACCTTTCATAACAAACAATTTGTATTGTACATTCTCTTTATGACTTCTACACGTACAACCCACTGCAACTCCAGAAGCATTAATAAAAACCTTAAGATTTGTGCCTGGTGTATCAATAAAAATAAAAGGAGGAGGGGGAGGGGGTTCCCCGTGTCTCACTGTACAATGTTGTAACAAATCACCTTCAATCACAAGACACATATAATCTGGCTAAATACTCTCTCAAGGCTGCAAGTTGGGAAATAAATGTCTACAGTTATAGCTCCATTTCAAGGTCAATATGGTAAATGCAAGTGTCACAGCAATGACATAAAAATATTGTGTTATCCTGTTTATCGTTTGGTTATCATACACTACATCAAAATAAACAATAAATCTGCAACATCAACTTGAAAGGTTAAGAGGATATATAGTCACTTTACTTACTTTTTCTGAACACAATTTTTTGTTGTAAAGGTCTTCTACAATCTTGGTTGTACACTGGGCCTTGGCCACAGGACCGGGAGGTTCATAGTCAGGAAGCAACCTCTGGATAAGTTTGATCACAAGGTGGCGCCCTTCACCGCTGAATGAACCAAAGGAAAGGACATCGCCGAGCGTTATTTGATCCTTTTCCATCTGCTCAATGCCTTTCTGGACAATATTCAAATCTGGCTCTTCACACCTTGTGGAGAGATGCAGATAAGAGGTAAACTCACTTGAAGTTCTCCAGTAATACATGCTTCTGATCATAAAAAATAAATTCTGATTTCATGACTACCGGTATATTATAACTGCAAACAGAATGGTCATGCTCATCTTTTATTTGGGGATATCTGTTATGCTGTACAGATTTTGCTCATTTCAAAAGGCTAACAAATGTTTTAAGTTAGAGTGCTGTGTTTACCCCCACACATCAGCATGATGCACTGATACCTGAGGGTGTGTGTATCAAACAAACAAGCCTTAACTACAGTCTATAATTATCTATTTATGTATAATTATAGAATTTTCAAAGTGATAATTTTCAGTTTTCTCACATAAATTGTTTTTTTCTTCTCAGACAGTATGCAAGGGGTATTTTAAAGGGAGACATGCTGCTTTCAGTACATGAATTTTAAGTCATTCCAGTTATTATCAAGAATTCACTTTAAAGCCTTGTTCACACATGACACGATTAACCATCTCCAAAAAACCATCTGCGGTAAAATAACGAACCAAAGTGAGCTTGACATTTTCTGCATCTTAAAACACACAGAAAAATTGCTCTGCTTTGGAGCCTTCATTGCATGTTCCTATTTTCTTTCACCCCCACTTTCCATTCATTTACAAGTAAAATGGTTTTATTTTGCCACCGGCATGTTTTTTTAAAGGGTGGTATACCAAGTCATATGTGAATGAGTTCGTGTACATGCAGTGTACATGCTTAATACACACCTGGCCAGGCATTCTAATGAAGCTGCGTATGTTTGTTTGTTAGAAGTGACATTCTTGGTCACCATTCTGGCCAAGAGGTGGCGCACTTCATCCCATTTACCCTAAAAATAAAGAAAATAGAGACAGATATTTATTAAATGATAATAACAATAATAGTAAGCAAATAATTACCGTTGGTGAAGGTGATGGGACAAATTATCACTTCCGAGGCAATCTGGATGTAACTATCTTTCCAAAGCGAAGCTGAGGAAAGATAGCGTATACATTCAGATTGCCGAGGAAGTGACAGTACGTCTCATCGCCGGAAACCAAAAGGTGATTAATTGCTTTATATTCCACATCAGAAACATTTAAATGGTACAAGAAAGACAATTATTTACTACTTCTCGAAAAAAAATTTAGGCCCGAATTCACAAAAAAGGTTAAAACCATTATTACATAAACCCCCTCCTGGGTGTGCACAGGTGTTTGATTTAAGCGCGCGAATGGGCAATGCACGCTTATTTAAGCTTATTTTAGTATGCTTATGGAGCTATTCGTAAAGGTCACGCACTTTCATTTCGCAAGTACCCAAAATATTGATAACGCATTGAAGACTGAAGAGATCAGCGAAACACATAAGTACTATTCTGTCAAGGTCACAAACTTTTCTTCTCGGGTCGATTGATGGGGGAAAACGATGCTTTATCACATGATGACCTCTTGTCCAATCTAACAGCAAGATTCTTAAAATGTGGAATATAATAATTACTCATTAATTTTGAAGAGAGACATGGATGGAGAAAGAAGGAGAAAGAAGGAAAAAGATAAAGAGGAGAAAGAAAGAGAAAGAGAAAGAGGAGAGAGAAAGACAGAGAGAGAGAGAGAGAGAGCGAGAGTTGTTGCTAAAGCAGGTTTGACTGTACTTTGCATATCCCTAACCTATCACAATCTATTCTTACCTTTCTAGCCCATGCATGTATGAGTGTATTGTAATCCTCTACCTCCACACCACCATTCAGCTTCTCAAAGGCAAACATCATGGACTGAGCCGGCACGATCTGATGAAAACAAAAAAGCAAGGATTCCATGTGAAGTCTTGTTTTCAGTTCACTGCCATAAATTATCTCTTGTAAAACCAGAAACTTTCTGGCATCGTCGATTGTGGCTCTGTCCACGGCAAGAAAATGTCGCGAACTGCACAAAAACTATGTAATAATAACCAATGTGAATCCATTAGTCTGTGGCAAGAAACTTTAGTAAATCTTGGGCACTCACAAACTTAGTGAAAGTTTCATACATGCAAAAGTTTCTGCTTTTACAGTAGAGGAATACCTGCTCTAAGGAGATGAGAGGGGAAAGGGAAGAAAAGAAGGAGAAGGAGAAGGGAAGGGGGGAAAATAATTGAGGGAGCAGCAATAGAAGGAGGGGCAAAGGAAAGGGAGGAGTAAGTGAAAGGGGAGGAGATGGGGAATGGGAGGGGCCAGCGAAAGGGATGGGCTAGGGAAGGAGGAGGAGCAGAAGCAGGAGCAGAGTTGAAGCACAGGGATGGTGGGGGGAGTGGGGATAGAACTTAAGGATTCACGGGAGGGTACTTGATTAGTGTAAAGAAGCTGCCAACTTTCACACAATGCAAGGAAAGCAACACGAACATTAATCAAGTTAAAATGGGTGGTAAAATTTGGTTGTTTCATTCTTTTTTTGACAGAATTGTCAGCGTCGGTCTCCATCCCTAGAATATTTACAAGCTGGAATTCCTATTTTCATAAATTTAATGGAATCCTAACTATCTAATCCAAGTACACTAATAATGATAATAATAATAATACATAACATTTATATTGCGCTTAATACAATGTTTCTAAGCGCCGAAGTAGTATATTACCCTGGCTTTAGCCCAGCTGCCCTATAAGACGCTGAAAGCATTCAAGGAAAATTCCTACAAGGTACCCATTTACTACACCTGGGTGGAGAGTGGCTACCTCTACCACTACCATATATTTTGATTTGAGGTTGAAGTTGATTATCACAATAGGTTCTTGACTACATGTACATCCATATTTGTATGTGTCTGTTAATTATGATGTATCTTATGCCAGATAATAAGTTGACCCAAGTATGCAACAGCTCTAATGCTCAAAGGTCATCATACTCTTCTAATACTCACATTATCACTGAAGACTGACGCTTCCATGTAAGGCCTCAGGTAGCTCTCTGCATCCTCAGAAAACTGTTTCCTTCTGACCTTCTTCCACATTGTCCCTTTCTTCCTCTCACTTCCTATTGCACTTCCACCTACAACCGACTCCAAAAGGCTTGGATTACTACCAGGAACAGTATCCACAAACTGCAAATCTTGCTCGAAGACATCATCGTTGTCAAGGTCAAAAGAATGCTGGGAGAGGCTTGCCATCGTCACCTGAGATGTTGCTCTGACCTCACCCATGTGCTTTGCATGGTGATCATGGTGTTTCTGATTCAGCGCATTGGACGAACTAGCTAATGATCTAGAGGATTCGAGCAGTTTCTGATCAGTTTGTCTTGTGAGGTTGGAAGGTATTGTATTGAAGGCAAGATTTAGGTTGTACATCTGTGGCGAAGATGATGTATTCTCTTTGGCAGGACGTAGCTGAGGTGGGTTCTCCGAATTTGAGGATGATGATGAGGAGGAGGGGGGTTGTGGTTTTGATGAGGCTGACGTCATCTTTGATGATGTTGCTTTTAATGAAGATGACGACATCGATGCTGATCTTGATGTCAGAGTAGATTGCGACTGTACAGCTGACAATGATGCTAGTTTGGAAGAGGCATTTTGCGCTGATTGGGATTGCACTGAATCCAATCTACTTGACGTCACTTTGTCTTGTTTGGACTCTTTCTGTGCAGTCTTAGACGAATTCCCTTTTGTATAGCTTTTAGATAATTTAGTTTGTACTGTTCTCTTATTACCACTAGAATTATTGCCTGATTTGGCATTCTTTGTAGTCCTGTCTTTCAAAGGCTCACAATCCTCACTCCTTTTGACAACTGGCAATCTACTTGCCTTAGTCTTGCTCTTACTTTCATCAGTCTTGGGTTTGGAAACTAATTTTGATTGTTTGGAAGTTGGTGTTGTACTTTTCTTACCAGTTGCACTTGTATTCTTTGTTGTCATCTTTTGGGAAGCTTTAGCACTCTTTGCTTTCTTTGCAGCATCTTGTTTAGTAGAAATCGCTGCTTTCTTTGACTTTATTGCACTCTTTGTGTTTCCTTCTTGAACATCTATTTTTCCAGAATGGTGCACTGGTACTGAGAATATTTTCTCTCCATTGAAACGATGCGCTAGCTGACTGATCCTTGTCTGCAGAACTGTACAACGCAGAAAGAGGGAAAGAAATAAAAAGTGTATATGTGTGCATGTAAGAGTGTCAAAACTACTTGTTTGTTTATGGGAGCTCTTTTGTGATTTTCAATAGTATAAGCGAGATTTCCATAGACCTGTTCACAAATATATTCAAATTTCATGCATACTTTTAAAACAAAGGTTGTTCTTGACAACCTGAAAGCTTGTCAGAGGCTTGTCAGACATAGCAACAAGTAATGTATGCAAACTGGATTCCAAGTATTGTAGTTTATTCATTAATAACAGGGTAATGGAGTACCTCGTTACTAGGTCCCCAGGAAAGAAACATCCATCAATTTGAATAACTTTGTGAACAGTTCTATTGCATTGATTCTGTATATATTTAATTTATTATCATTATCATTTTTGTTTTTACTAAAGTTCTTTTTCAGTTTTCCAGAGCTCTTTTGAATCATTCTTTGCACAAAACTAACACAGAGCTATTGCAACAGAAATCAGCTTTACCAAATCATTATTGATAGATCACAACTTTAACATCAAACTTCAACCAGTCTGTTTCTCCTATTCATCCACCTTTATCAAAACCACGTTTATCAAAACCACTTCCATCAGGATGGACTTCCCCTTTATGTTGCCTGTGAGGAAAGCACTCTGGCCATTTCCAGGGCCCCGTTGCATAAAAGTTACTATTATGGTAACTTTGCCATCAATGGTAACTACCATGGTAACAATGCTCAACAGCCAATCAAAAGCAAGGTTTCCATGGAAGTTACCATTGATGGCAAAGTTACCATAATAGTAACTTTTATGCAACGGGGCCCAGGTCATTTTCTTACCGTTGCTAAGATCTACATGGATCTCTTGTTTTGGTTGCTGATGTTCAGTTACATACTCCACTACTCGGATAGTCTTGGCCTCACACCTGCCTGGCTGGTTGGTGAACAGGTAGCGTCTAGGATGAGAAACTGAAAGGGAGAACCAAGTATGAAATCTGTGTTAACCCGATGACTACAGGTACCACAAAGTTCATGTATGCATTGGGTTAAAGGGAATCTTGAGTTCTGGGAAAGATGAATCAATAATTTGTGAGCCTTTTCATTCTTTTCGTGCAGCGTGTCAGTTAGGTAGATTATCATAATAAAAAGGTCCCCTATCCCTGTAGAAAGGATTGCTCTTTAAATGCCCTCATATTGGAAATACGACAAGAAATAGCTGAAAAGTTCGGGCCGAACATTCACGCCAGATTTGTCTCTGGTCCCATATACTCGTATCTGTGTGCAGTGTAAGAACATTTCAGGGTAAAGTTAGTGAATTTCTTATCAATCCAGTAATCCTCAAATCTCACACTAGACCCATGTGTTTATGTACAACTTATCTTACTTTCCCAATTGCTTTGGATCAGTTCCTTTCTCATTATAATTGCATGACCAGAACTCAAGTTTACCTTTAACTTGTTGTTGTTTTGTTAATGATGGTTTAGGGATAACCCAAGTGCAGCTTGAAAGTGTGATTTTTTTTTAAAGCAGATAGCACATTCATTGCAAAAACAATCTATCTGGTTATCATGTTCATTGTCTGATAAACATTCAGTTATTTTCATAACTTTTAATGTGATCAGCATGAAGTTGGCACCAAAGTTTAAATACATCTGGTAGAAAAACAATATACAAGTACATTTCCACAACTGCACTCATTCCTGCCAACTTTTCTCCTCAGAGAACAGACAAGTTTGGTCTCTACTCATATATGCAGCAAGTAAAATCACTGTCTAACAGAAAAAATTAAGTTATGAAAATGTGGGATGAACTTTTTTCTTCCAGGTGTAGACCAATTGGTGTAAACAATATTTATAACACTGAACCAAAAAGAGCTCCAATGTTATAAAACTTATAAAAGTGCAATTTTCTCAAAGCGATTTTTATGTTTTTTATTGCATTTTTACCAGAGCTCTTTTGAAGCTTTCCAGAGCTAAACTGCTCACCACTCCTGTGTATTTTTTCCGCTGAGACCTATGTAAATTTTAGACCCAAATGTATATTTACACATACATATCTTCAGGAACACAGTCATTATGGTCATGACAGAAGCGTAAGCTACATGTACATGCCCCTTACCCCCCCCCCCCCCACCCCCCCCCAAAAAAAAGAGGAAAAAATAAGAAAAAAAAAAGCAAGAAGAAAAATAGAAGGGGAAGGGATAGAGGTCTACGACTACACACTCCCCAAATCAAATGGCCAAAAAAAAAGGGGGGGGGGGGGGGGGGAGAGAAAGAGAGAAAGAAATTAGAGAGTTGGACCGGGGGGGGGGGGGGTTCATGCACCCCCTTCCATCATCTGATCATGCATGTCATGTCCATCATTAACAACCCCCCCCCCCAAAAAAAAAAAAAAAAAAAAAAAAAGGGAAGCAAAAAGTGAGAAAAAAGGGAGAGGGGCAAGAGGATCAGGAAAAGATGACAACCAGCCAGGGGCCTGTTTCTCGAAACCGTCATATGTCTAAGTTCTTGACTAAGTCAGCGCTAGTTCTCTAAATGTCCGCTACGTGTTTCACGAAGCCGTCTTTACCAAGATGCGTGACAACTTCCTGACTAAGGACTTATGACGCCTCCAACCCTGTCATATCTTTTTTAGTCGACGTACAGCGCCATCACATGTTATTTATTGGTAGATCATGGTCGGCAAAAAGGGACACTACATACTTCTGTGCAACTCTTTCTACGCATTCACTTTATCTGGAATTTATCCATGTTTATATTATGAAAATTATATATGAAAATACATAGTGTTTTTGTTCAAGACTTGTCTCCACTTAACTCTAGTGAATCAACACTCTTTCCACATCCTAATGGATAAAAATACCAACAAAAAAAAACAACAGTCTAACTGAGGTCATTTCAATATGAAAGGAACTTTTTTTCAAATGAAAAAGAAAACCATAATAAAAACAATAACAATAATAGACTAACAGGAGATAGGCCTGTATCAAAATGTGGTGGGATTTAAAAAAAAAAGTTAAACCAAAACTTGTCAAATTAATCCCATCATTGGAAACTGAAAAAAAAAAAACAACAACAAAAAAACACATTATTACATACAATGAAAATATAAGGATTTATTTTGATAAACTATCAAATGACGACATCCGGGGGGTATTTATTCAACATAAAACTGGCTCACCGATCATGAAATCAATCACTCATATTTTTCATTTTACAAGCGAATCCATCATGTAATTTACATTATTTAAAAAGTGTTTGGCATCTATTAAACCCTTCTACATTTTATTTTTTCTTTTATTCCCTAATTCATTCAAATATTTACAGTTGAGTTATATTTAGCTTTTAAAAATATAGTGTAATTGCAACCAAGGCTACATGTCGGCTCCTATTCTCGCCGATAGTATCAATATCACAACAAGATGTCTAGCTAGTTAGCTCTTCGTGAAACAGTTTATTAGGAAGATCATGGATATAGTTGGCGGATAAAGTTATGACTGTCTTGTCTTTGGTTTCGAGAAACAGGCCCCAGGGGCCAGTTTCTCGAAACCGTCATATGTCTAAGTTCTTGACTAAGTCAGCGCTAGTTCTCTAATTGTCCGCTACGTGTTTCACGAAGCCGTCTTTACCAAGATGCATGACAACTTCCTGACTAAGGACTTATGACGCCTCCAACCCTGTCATATCTTTTTTAGTTGACGTACAGCGCCATCACATGTTATTTATTGGGTAGATTATGGTAGGCAAAAAGTGACACTACATACTTCTATGCAACTCTTTCTACGCATTCACTTTATCTGGAATTTATCCATGTTTATATTATGAAAATTATATAAAATACATAGTGTTTTTGTTCAAGGCTTGTCTCCACTTAACTCTTGTGAATCAACACTCTTTCCACATTCTAATGGATAAAAAAAAACATAAACAAACAAACAACATTCTAATTGAGGTCATTTCAATATGAAAGGAACTTTTTTTCAAATGAAAAAGAAAACCATAATAAAAACGATAACATTAATAGACTGACAGGAGATAGGCCTGTATCAAAATGTGGGATTTGAAGAAAAAAAAGTTAAACCAAAACTTGTCAAATTAATCCCATCATTGGAAACTGGCGGGAAAAAAAAAAAACTATTGACAAATAAACATTGGGCAAGAAAAAAATACAAGCCTTACTGATAAGCAATGGAAACTTGGGAAGTATTATAATCTAGAAAAAATATAAATTCATAACTGTTGCTAGGAATGTTTTATGTCAAAATGAATTTAGTAAGTCTCTTGACTTCTGATCGGAAAGCTATTTTACGATATGGGTCCTTCATATCTGATCAATTAGCATGAAAAATGACGTGCTACCATAATAAATTTGAAAATCACATGTTATAGGTCTTATATAATAATTACAAGAGTGCTTTTTGTGTGAAAACAAATAATTGGGCGATCTTCGTAAATGATTTCTATAAAGATTTTTTTGGTGAACTAAAATCCGACGAGGGAACTGTAATATGACACGGTAGGCAAGCCATAGTCAACGGCATATTCTCTGGTTTTCAGACCCATATCAGTGTAAACATAGATTATATCAACGATTTTAAAAATGAATACTTTGAAATATACGTGTTTAAACTTATAATATGAATATTTTTGTAATTTCCATATCATACTCAAGCCCAAAAACATTATGTAAAACATTCAAAGCATATTATTATTACAATGAAAATATATGGGTTTATTTTTATAAACTATCAAATCACGACATCCGGGGGGTACCTATCCAACGTAAAACTGGCTCACCGATCATGAAATCAATCACTCATATTTTTCATTTTACAAGCGAATCCATCATGTAATTTACATAATTTAAAAATTATTTGGCATCTATTATACCCTTCTAGATTTTCTATTTTCTTTTATTCCCTAATTCATTCAAATATTTGCAGTTGAGTTAAATTTAGCTTTTAAAAATATAGTGTAATTGCAACCAAGGCTACGTGTCGGCTCCTATTCTCGCCGATAGTATCGATATCACGAGATGTCTAGCTAATTAGCTCTTCGTGAAACAGTTTAGGAAGATCATGGACATCTCCGTAGTTGGCGGATAAAGTTATGACTGTCTTGTCGTTGGTTTCGAGAAACAGGCCCCTGGTCTCCAAAGTCCTTACTCAACAGTCATCTCAAGTCTAGTCGGGCTCAACAACAGGACAATTTTTCAATTGCTCACCATTGCCATGCCAATTGCCTTGACTCACTGTCAATGTACATGCTTGTTCACATTCATGACATTTCATCGATCAATTAAGACAAATGTAACTGTTTAAAAACTATAGTATAAGCCCATACAAGACCAGTTATTTCTGTCTACCTTCATTGTATTTGCTCTTCTCACCTCAAGTCATATCATTTCTCTCGCACACTGCACACGATCATCATGATCATGTCAATCATGACTGTACTAGTTATGCTAGTCTATACTACCACACGTGCTCACGTGATGACCTACCATAACTTCGTTGAACACTCCCCCGACGCAGCAGGCATGCTATACACGAGTGATCCGTCGAACATGTCGAAGCAGCGACACGTAATGAAGAAAACATACGTTTTTTCCTCTCTGTAAATTCATAATTCGGTGTTTTACCATGGCAATATGACCAAACATTTCGTTTCAGAACTGTAAATCTCAATAACGACATTCTGAAAGTAATTCTAATCTTTTATTATTCAGGCACATTTTTAAGTTTACTACTCCATCATGCAGTCACGCAGTCGCACATACACACATGCGCCGCGCCGGCCGGGTACATGGTATACGGTGCATGCACATTGTGAATGCATATATGTTTCACAATCTATTTGAGACTGGTACCATATCTTTGTACTCCCATACTCTACATTGGAACAGCACGTAAACACAAAATGTGCTTAATATCTCAATGTTTATTTAGTATGCCAATTTGGTAATACATTATGAAGTTATAAAAAATGTATGTTATATACCGTTTATAAAATCAAAAGCATGATGTTTACTTTTTAAATATATTAATAACATAATATTATATAATCGAAATCTACTGAGATTAAATCTATGATTTAATATGAGAGTTATTTTATTAATAACGTAACATACAACCATAGAAAATGAAGGTCTAAAACAACGAAAAATCAGGTAAAATTTGAGATTTATATTTCACAATTTTTGATGATCATGAAAGATGTGAATGATATCTCAATGAATTTGTGCGAATCTGAAATACTGTTGAATGAAATGAGATGTCAATCGTTGGAACGCATTTTAGTTTATGTCTCAGTCAGCCGCTGGTAGACTCGACCTTTTTTTTTTTTCCTCGGTGCAAAGCTTGACGCTAAGCGCTTATCGACATTGCACGCTGTGTGTAGGTGTCTTGTGTGTATAGTGTGTTTTGAGTGTGATGTCGACTGTCTGGCGCTTGTCTGTGCTGCTAGCTAGTTGCTGCACAGTAGTTGTAATATCCCCCACCTGTAATCAGCGAGGCCGAGACTAGTGCGGTTTGTCTGTGTGCATATGCATGTGTGCATGTAACTGGTAGACTATAGATCTAGTCTATACAAGTAAAGAAAAAGAATTATTGAAAGTGAAGTTAGGAAGATCTAAATTTATGAGTGTACAGTAGAGTCTAGAAATGTTAGCTAACAATTTTAATCTAGTCTATTCAACTAGGATAAAGACTAGGTCAGGGCCCAGGACCAGGAATTAGGCCTTGACTTGAGTTAATGATGTGATGATTTGCAGTCACTGTTGCTGTGTCAGATGCATTGCTGACAAATTGGTAAATTTCTCATTTTTTTTTTTTTTCACTATGAATGCGAGTAATGTTTGATTGAGCGTAATAACCATTTTTTTCTTCTCGTCGTCCAAATTTTGATGATAAAAATCTAGATCTAGTCTATTTAATTATCTGTCATTATGCATTACCCCCCCCCCCTCTCAAAAATAGATTCTTACTTGGACATGTCAATGAAATGTCAATTACATCTTCAGAAGACAGAAGTAACGGTTTCAGTGAATTCTGGCAGTCATCATTTTTGTGAATTTATCTGAACTAGGTGTGCACATTTAGTAATAATAAATGGTTCAGATAGCCTCGAGATAGACTGACGTGAATCTGTGCCTGCGCTCTTATTCTTTTTCTCCTATATCTCTCATAATAATGTTTCTTTCATTCTGTCTTAATCTTACTTTTTCCTTCCTTCCTGTAAGCCCCTTATTTCTCTTCTCTTTTTTCTTTAAAAAGTACACCTGTATTACACTTTTGTTTGTCTCTGTATTTTTTTATTTTGTAAAAAAAAAAAAAAAAATGTGGTTTTATGTCTTTCCTTTGGCTTTATTTTTTCTTCCTGTTTCCTTGTACAAATAACATGTTCTTTGTCATTCTTGTTTACATTTTCCCATCATTCTTTCTTATTCTTTTCTTCTTATTCTTTTTTTCTATTTTCCTATGATTTCTCTTTCTTATATTTGATGAGTTGTCTAATTTTGTGTGATTTACATGCATCTTCATGAGTTATCTCTCTATTTTTGTGTGATTTACATATCTTCATGTCTTTATATATCAAGTTAAGATCCTGTCTGTCTCTCTGCCTCTGTTTTCCTGTGTTATCTCTTTTGTTCTTCCTTTTTCTTTCTTTTTTTTTCTCCTTTTTTTTCTAATTCGATTTTCTCTTTTTCTTTCCTTCCCTATGAAATTTTATTTCATTGTTTATTTCAAGTCCAACTCAAGCTGAAATTTACTCTTGGTAAAATCGGAGAAACAGACATTTTTTTTTACTTTGAGGAAAATGAGACTACAATTTGAAAGTTTTAATTTTTTTTCATTTTTTTTTTTTTAAAGATCACCTTTTCACGGAGACAAATTGGCCACTCAATCACAAGTGTGATTCCCTCACTATTCATGCCTTGTTTTTTAAAATTTTACTAATAGTTCCCCAAAGTAGTTTCTTAATGCCTTGATTGACCCATTTTCATTAATTTATTTTTAATTGATGGTCACATGTAAGTGCATGCATGCAAGTCTTTATTTTCAGATACATGTACTTGAACAGAAGAAAGTTCTCTTCATCTACATGCATGTTGTCCTTTGATTTATCTTTCTTTCATTCTTACTTTCACTTCCTCATATAATTTTTTCCTTCTCTTATTTTCTTTTTCTTCTTTCTCAATTTTCCTCTTTCTTCCTATCTTCCTAAATTTCTTTCTCTCATTTTTTCCCCATTTCTTCTTACTGTTTTCTGTCTCTGTTCATCATTTTTTTCTCAACATCATAATGAAAAAGATTAGTGAAACAATATCCCCAATTGTTTTATTTAAGATGAGTGAAAACACTATAATGTAAGATCATATATGAACTTTATTTTTACATTACAAAATGTGTATCTGAGGGTAGCGCCCACATATATAATTATGTACACCATTTGCAAAATGATAAAACAAATCTCAAACACTCGCAGGTCAAGCATGTTATAAACGATTAAAGGAAAAGTTCACCTTGATTACTAGTTGATTTTAAAAGAAGCAGACAAATTAAAGAAACAGTTCAGTGAAGGTTTGAGCAAAATACAATGAGAAATAACTATAATGTAAGATCATATATTCATGAACTTTATTTTCACATTACAAAATGTGCATCTGAGGGTAGCGCCCACATGTACACCATTTGCAAAATGATAAAACAAATCTCAAACACTCACAGGTCAACCATGTTATTAATGATTAAAGGAAAAGTTCACCTTGATTACTAGTTGATTTAAAAGAAGCAGACAAATTAAAGAAACAGTTCAGTGAAGGTTTGAGCAAAATACAATGAGAAATAAAGTTATGAATTTTAAAAGTTGTAATCAATCAAACACAAATTGGCGACTCTGTGATGTACGTGTATCTTGCGAGCTCCTCACCCATTTGCCCTGTACCCCAAAAAACATTAATTTTCATTTTCTCTACAGAAAATATTCAAACATACATGGTCTTAGATATTATAATCATTGCTCATATGTTTTTATACAAAACCTGTATGGAACAAGTTATTCCTTCAACAGAAACTGATAATGTGAAGATTTATGAAATTTTCTGTACTGAGCAAATAGGAGAGAAGCTTGCAAGATATGTCATGGAGTTGCCAATTTGTGTTTAATTGATTACACCTTCAAAAATTCATAACTTTCTTATTTCTTATCAGATTTTGCTCAAACCTTCAATCTATTTCTCTAATTGTTCTGCTTCTTTTAAAATCAACTTGTAATCAGGGTGGACTTTCCCTTTAACCATCTTGATACTCGGGTCATGATACTAGAATTCCTGTCTTGTTGAGGATTTTTACTTTGATCTCTCTGTAAAAAAAAGATTGTTTTGATTGGGGGGGGGGGACTTGTATGAGAAATGCCATGATCAATATACATGTATGAGTTTGATTAAAAATGTAGCTTAACATATGTAAAGAGTTTAAGTTTCATGCTTAGTGCATGAAAGAAGGCAGCCCTGCCAATCGATGTAGCATCAGGCTTGCCACTCTGAAAAGGAATTGCACTTTTAAAATATGTTTTCTGTGGATTGTTTTTACTCCAAATTTGTTGTCTTTTTTCTTCAACTTCTGTCCAGAAATAGACCTATATTGAATATTGTCTTTTCCATTTTTCCAACTTCACTCTTTAATCTAGATGTAGGTTAAGCCTTGATAAGATGATTCAATGATGTCTTGTATATGAGAACTGCTCTTCTGGAAGACTCTTCTTAAGACTCCAGGCTGTACAGGGTATGCAATCTAAGACGCCTTACTGTCTCTGATGTGGTATGAAGGATGAGTGAAAACACCATGGCCTCCTCTCTCTCAGCCAACCTGGAGACTGCCTACATATGGGCCAGGGATTCCATGGAGGTATGTAATTTATCCGTTGACTACTGAGCTCTGTCGTTCTCATTGGCTTAATTTAGGATCCACCAGCTTCCCATCTAGTCAATGTGAGAGAGAGAGTTGAGTTCTGGTACATGAAAAACGGCGAAAAATGGTTTTGAGCATTCTTTCTAATTTGAGTTTCAGGTGAAAGAATTTCCCATTTGAAGCATGTGCTTTGTTTGGTAGGCCTCAAAAAGAATTTGGATTCCACATACATGTAAGTAAGTAAAATGTAATTTGTAGTTTCAAAAACTTTGATCCCAAGTGATTGTGATTTGGGACTTGTGATTCTAAAAGGAAATACAGATTCTTACAATCATCCACATTCCACAACAATTTCGTGAAAAGTGTATCTCTTGTCTCTTTTGTACATGATATTTTAAATCTCAGGTACCAGTCATTATTAAAGAATTCCTGTTCCTGAAAGAAAACATCTTTTCAAAGTCTGTGCCCTGTTTTATAAAACTTGTGATCAATAACAATTGCCAAATTTCGATAACAAATTTGCTCTCGGCCAATCAGATGCAAGGATTTCAGTAGCTTATAATAGTTATTGCAACTTTTTATTGATAACAAATTTTATGAAACAGGGCCCTGATAAGGTTTAAAACAGAGGCTTGTCAGACATAGCAACAAGTAATGTATGCAAACTGGATTCCAAGTATTGTAGTTCATTCATTAATAAGAGATTAATGGAATACCTTGTTACTAGGTCCTCAGGGAAGAAACATCCATAAATTTGAATAACTTTGTGAACAGGTCTGTTAGGAAAGGTTGATCATGTCTATACAAGAATTGGTGTATACTGTGAGGTTTTAGAATCATCAAAATGATAAGAAATTGACCCAAGATCACTGAAAAGCACATGCACTTCACACAGAAATAGGTACACTGGACTGCACACACATGTGGCATGATTGTTCAGCCAGAACTCTTCAGCTAGTTCTTGTCATATTTCAAATGTAGGGGAATTCAAAGAGCAATTCTTTTCAGAGGACATTTCTGCTATGTTGTTCTTCCACACTGACATAAAAGGAATGAGGAAGCTCACAAATTATTTTTCACCTTTCCCAGAACCTTTTCTTTAACTCACAGCAAGCACCAAGGTTTACTGAACATACTGTATATTGTTTTGTACATTTAAGTTCTTTCTCAGCAAAATACTAGTAATGCTAAGATGATGTGAAGTTCTTTCTTCCACAAGTGGAATATTAAACAAATGAGAGGCAAAATATAACTTAGATACTTGGCCTGGGACACAAACTCCAACAACAGCAACACACATGTGTAAGACCTATGAGAATTGTATGTAAAGGCGACAGCAGTGACACACACGCTATCTCCAAATGAAGTGCAGAGATTGATGTGTGGGGAGCCGTGGGGGTGAAAGGATCCTAGGGCAGGGCAGGGCAGTGTATAGCCGTCATTGAACGTTCCTTTCAAATATTTACTCTAAAATTCACAATCACTGGAAGTCATGGATGAACAGTATGAAATTATCTCACACGTGTATGTATCTTTTGATATAAGGAGAACAATTTGAGACTGTATTTACCACGTTTAATTCCGATTTTCTTTTTGCTACCAAACCTATAATGTGAGCTTTAACCTACATGTACAGTAGAAACTTTAGTTTTCCATTGAAGTACCTTATCCTGATACATTAAAGGGGAAGTTCGCCCCGAAGATTACTTGAGTTTAAAAAATGCAGAAAAAAAATAAAGAAAAATATTGGCGAAAGTTTGGACAAAATCCGTTAAAGAATAACGGAGTTATGGACTTTTGAAGTTTTCATTTTGTGACGTCACATGCGAGCAGCTCCTCCATTATGTAATGTGATGAATATTCCATAAAATACAGTTTTCTCAGAAAATTTAGAATATTTTCGTCTGTGCATTTGATATATTGTCAGAAATGTTATTCAATACTAGATTCTGAAAAGAAACAATATTAATTTATCGTGGAACGTAAAAAAAAATGCGAATATATGGAATATTTATTACATGACCAATGGGCAGCTGCTCGCATGTGACGTCACGAATCCAAAACTTTAAATACTCATAACTCTTTTATTATTTGACCGATTTTCATCAAACCTTCGTCAATATTTTTCTTTATTTTTTCTGCATTTTTTAAACTCAAGTAATCTTCAGGGTGAACTTTCCCTTTAAGTAGGAGATTTATTTCTTAAACCACATCTAAAACCATAGTTTCCCACTGTGGTACCTTATCTTGTTAAATAAGTGCTTTGTTCCTGATTTAATCCCCAGCAAATATCCAGGTTTCCCATTGTAAGAACCTTACCTTATAAAAAATTGTGCTTTCTTTCATATTTCACCCACAGCAAGCCACAAGATTTCCCATAAGAGTGCCTCATCTTGTGAATGCTAAGCAAGACAGGGCAGGTAAGTTATTTCCAACAACATTACAAACAATCAAAAGTCCATAATTCATAACTTTTTTTTCCAGGTATATTTAAAAAAAAAATCTATGTAATTTGAGGTATGTTTTGCTTTTTTGTTTCTGTTCTTTCTTTTATTATAACATTCTTTTCATTCTTTTTTTCTTTTTTTAAAACTTTTATTTAGGAAACTTAAACAGGGATGTCAGTTTACAGGCCAAGACACCTTCCCATTTCAGAATTTTAATTTCTGTAATTTACAACATGTATGGGGCTCCTAAGGTTGTTGCCTCTTTTCAGCCTTGTTTGCCATGGTTATTTAGAAATTGAGATAATCACAGTACATGTATTTCAGCCAAAGTGTGGAATTGTTTGTGTCGTAATTTTGAGGTCTATTAGATGGATTTAAAAGAAAATATCTTAATTTGTATCTTGTTTCTCTCAAGCTTTTGAGCAAGCCAAAGCAATGGAACGCTTTCCTCTGCCACTGCCCCCACAACTTGCTCATGAGATGAACCTTGGGCTCCTACAACAACAGCAACAACTACAACAGCAGCAGCAGCAGCAGCAGCAACAGCAGCAACAACAAAACCAACAGAATGAGAAATCTCTGAGCAACCATCAACAGTCCCCCAGCAATGGTGCTAGCATGCTGACTACTCAGTCCCATGGTCAACCAGGCCCTAGCCAAAGCACCACTACTCAGGCCTCTACGCCCACGTCCGGTCCAGGATCTGGGAAGCGAGGTCGCAAACCAGGGTCAAAGTCACGCAACAGCCAGCCTCCACATCTCCACACAGGACTGCCAGGTGAGGCACGGATACGACCTGGTCCTACCCTAGATGATGTCGGTGAGACTAGGGAGTACAGGTGCAAGATATGCCCTCAGATTTACTATAGTAAGTCTGATGTTTTGCTCCATGGTCGCTCACATAAAGAAGGTAAACCTTACAAATGTGATGACTGTGGCAAAGCGTTCTCCAGCACATCATACGTCACACAGCATATGAAGGTGCATACTAATGAGAAACCATACCACTGTACTTTTTGCGAAAAGACATTCAAGCAGCTATCACATCTCCAGCAGCACACACGCATTCATACAGGAGAGAGGCCTTATCGCTGTAACCAGCCAGGCTGCGAGAAATCATTCACCCAGTTGTCAAATTTACAGCAGCACTGGCGGCGGCACAACAAGGACAAGCCGTATAAATGCCGTGATTGCTACCGTGCGTTTGATGATCCAGATGTGCTGCAGAATCACACACAGTCCCATGAGAACAACCGGCGCGAAAAGCGTTTCTCGTGCGGGGTGTGTGGAAAGTCCTACGTTCAAGAGCTGTACTTAATGAAGCACATGGAGAAGCATCCCCATGTAGTTGGTCAGGCAATCAACATCATCAACCATGTCACCAACTCAGTGACCACCATCAACCCTCATATTAATGCAGCGGGGCACGCAAATCCACCCCCAGAGTTCAAGCCTAAGAAGAAGAAAAAGAAGAAGCAGCAGCAACAGCAGCAGGTGGTCACATCGGGCATTGACAACCCCATGCCGCTGCCACCAGTCAGTGTCATCTCCAACCCCAATGCCACCTTGGAACGCAACTCCTACAGCGTGCCGCCGCCATCAGCTCCACATCATGAGGTAAGACAGGGTAGTGAGACACCAGGGCCAAGCACCAGCATGCATTCCCAAGCCTCTCATCATCCCCATACCAATGGTATCATGACAAGCCAGGCGATGGGGTTGGCACACAACATCTCTACAACCATACATTCGGCCCTTCCACCTTTCCACAACCCTGCCGGCTTTCCCATGTCGTTACCTGCTGGTGTCAACCCGGTGTTCTCCACGGTCTACAACATGGCCAGATGAGGTCCCCTAAGGTAACATCTCAGTGGGGTTGTTCAACACATGCTCCGGAGACAATTGCTCCATGGTCCATATCCTACACTACTGGTAACCAACGCCCTGACTTCAACTGTGGACCAAACACTATACCTAATCATGACCTTAACCCAAAACCTAACCTAAAACTCAGTCGTAACCCTGTCCACAACCCTATATCTTCAACGAAATAAAGCCAGGAGCAATTGTCACCGGAGTGAATGTCGGATTACCCTCTGTGGACATAAGTCCTTCTGTCAGGTAACAATGTCCACTTTCTCAAGCACAAATCTCACTTCTTGTTTTATGAGTGGATCATTATTATTCTTATCTCAAACTTTAGTTTGGAATGACGACTCAAACCAAATATTATATTCCATAGAAGTTATATTTTGACCAGCTGGACTGCTTTCAGTGACCAAAATAGATTGTTAGTGTGTTGTTATGCGTTGTATTAGATGTTTGATTTCTTACATGTTTTCATTTGTAAGTTGGTTGATAAAAATCAAAGTTTGTAAAGATTCTCCTCAAAATATATTTCTGTTGACTCTTGTAAAGAACCATTAAAGAGAATTCGTAGAGAGGTGAAGTGTCTATAAGTGACTGAGAGGAAAGTTAGGAAAAGTTAAGGTTTCTAGCACTCTGAATTTAAAATAACCTGAACATACATTCCTTTACCCTCAACAGGTGAATTAATGTAATGCTACATACGAGGTTCTAATAAGGTGTAATGTCTTTAAACACAATACGTATGGTTACAAAATTTTTCGAAAAGTTGAAAAAATGCCAGTTTAAAAAAAAAAACAACGATGATTTTGAACCTCTCAATGTGTTGCCAATTTAAGGATTATAAAGCTTATTCTTGTTTTTTAATATTCCTGGCATCAAACTTCTCATATGGTCATGCATCAAAAATGGATATAGTTTGTGCAGAAATTTTTGCTCTTTCTACCAATGCATCTGGTATATTGTTTAGAGCTCTGAATCAAAATTTATTGAGCCAAACAATGTGGTTAATTGTCTCGAAAGGGTTAAAAAACAAACAAATTTGACTTGGCTTGTTGTGTTCATGACAACCCCTTGATAAAAATTGTTTTTTTTACAGGGGCAACATATGTTTACCTCAATACTTACCTACTTTTAAAAGGCCCTATCATAACATATGGAGTATATTTGCTCTTGTCATTGATTTTTCATGGATATTTTCTTGTTGTAAGGTACCAGAGTTAGTACCAGTTGGACAGGATTGCATAATCCCTTACAAGGGCTGCTTTTTGTAAATCTTTGTAAATTTGTCTATAACTTGCTGAAAACGAAAAACAGAGGAAAAAGAAATTGTACTTTTTTGTGTCAAATGTGTCTTCTTGTACAGTGTAAAAAGTTTTATTGTATAGTTGTACTTTTTTGTGAAACAGAAGTAGCTCTGAAATGCATTTTGATATCAACTGTTCCTTGGCAAAATCTGGAAATTATTTGTACATTCGCAAGTTTGTAAATTTTACCTAAGAGTACGATATGCTATGCTTTATTTTGTCGCCGCCTTGTATTTCAGTGTGATTTATGTTTGTTTACAATGGAAGTTAGTTACATTTGCCCTTGTAGTGATATTTTGTGAATGTGATTATGGATGTAGTAAGACTCATCCAAATAGGTGCAGTCTTGTATCTTGATTGAATTTGAAACCTACAAAGATTACATAATGATATGTATTCATTTTTTAATAACCCTGTAAGTAAACACCTTGATCTTAAATGGAGTAGTGAAATTTTTTTCAGAGGTTTAGAAGATGCTTATTGTGTCATTGTTTCAAGAGGCTGTTAAACATTTCTTATTACTACCATTGTTCTTTTCTTTTTTCCCTATGTTTATAAAGAAATCACTGGATTTTTATGATGGTTAAACTAAAAGGCCACATCTAACTTTGAAAATAAATGAACAAAAACTGCAGAACTGAATGAAAAAGACCCACTTGAAATATGGAATATACTTGCTTTATCAAATGGGAAAAGAAAATTTTATATACAAAATTAAAGAATTCATAGTGATAATATGAGGCTTTCTCAAAAGTAAAAATGTTGTAATAATGTATGGACAATTTCTTTCTGCCTTAACAACATGTTCATTCTAAAAATATATATTCGATCATGGTAAGTGACCCTCGTAATTAAATAGAAATGATTAATAGAGATGATAGATTTTATTTAAATTTTTTATTCACAACATCGTTATTGGTGCTATTTGACACAATTTTTGTGTATGTGGTTTTTATATTTGAAAATGCAATCAAAAGGAGATAGTCATTGCCAAGTCCTGTGCATTCTATGTGCCCTGCCGATAATTGTTTTCCCATGAAATTGAGTACTTTTGATGACATGTAAGTAGTTCATAGGCCATAGAGATGGTTTATTTTATCTTTTTAAATGCATTTTTATGTATTTATCTGAGTCATTTAACCCCCAAATGTTAACAAAATGATGATAAATGCCAATGATTCTGTAAAGCCAAGACCTTCCACTAGTCTGGGCTCAACACGAACAGGCGCCAGGGACACATGGGCCCCATATTCAAGGTCCAGAGTCTATACCCCCCCAACAAAAAAAAAAAAAAAATAAATAAATAAATTTCAGCATAGGGCTCAATGCATACTTACCCTAAAATTTAAATCCGGACCCCCACTGACAAAAGTTAGTGTGGAAGCCCTTCACTAGAAATCCACTTTCATGACAGTCACATGTACTGTAAAATAATTGAACCACAACAATAAATCTTGAAAGTTTCTTGCTGCAATAATGGTTGTTTAAAAATCGTGAAAATCACATTTCACAGAAGTTTCTGGTTTTTACATTTGCAGGAAGAGACTTATCCTCAAAGTGTAATTCTTTGGGATGTAAAATCGATGATCGCATAAAGAACTGCTTGTAATGAATATATCTTGAAACAAATTTATCCCCTTGAAATCGAACAGAGTTTGAAATCAGAATTGTTCTGGTTTTGTGAGATAAATCTTAACTTGCCAAAGATAGTTTTGGAATCTGTGAGGACAGTGGTGCGATTAAATGTATTTAATTCTCACCTTGTCATGTGACTATGCTCAAGCCTGCCCACTTTTATTGATGTATTATAAGTCAAAACCTGAATATCTCGATTTTTACCTGTGAAGGCAATGACATCTCAGTTTGTTCCTTATATTTTAATCACTTTTTACAAGGTCAAGTCCTGTAGAGTGGGGCCTATTCTTTTAATAGTGGTTTATCTTTCTACTGTATATTAAAATCAGTTTTAAAAAATAAAATGTTAAAGAATCCTTTCACTTTTCATGGAGAACATAATATATTCATGACGTCCATTCATTGCCATTGTAATCAAAATGAAAAGACACTATTTTGTCAAGTACTACTATGTTGTATATATCACCAAGTGATTTAGTTCTTGAAAGTTGTATTTCTTTTGTGTGATGTAAGTTTGTGTTTGTAAAAACACATTGTGAATGACTTGACATGATTTGTATAATTTATCAATTTGACTTATGTATTATGAGTTTCCTTTGAATCATTCTAAGATACTTTTGTGGACACCTTTTCCTTCCCTTTTCTTCCTTTTTCTATTGGTTTCAAAACGAATGTCAACTTGCCACGCACAAAATTGGCTTGTTCCCCTTGACCTGCTATACATTTTTAATGTAATTGTCCCCGCCGAACGAAGTTCGCGAGGGGACTATGAAACGGGCTCCGTTCGTGTGTGCGAGTGTGTGTCCGTCCGTTCGTCCGTCCATCCGTGCGTCCGTCTGTCCGTGTGTGCTCAAATGTTAGAAAATACTACTTCTCCGTCATTTCTTGGCCGATTTTGATTCTGATTGTTTTATCTGATAGGGCTGGGTGGGGGCTTCCAAACTTCTACACAGAATTTTGAAATTCATTAATTATGCAAATTTATGCAAATTTATTCAAAATTGACGAAAAATGCTACTTCTCCTCTATTTCACATTGGATTTTGATTCCGATTGTTTTATCTGATAGGGCTGGGTGGGGGCTTCCAAACTTCCACACAGAATTTTGAAATTCATTAATTATGCGAATTTATGCAAATTTATTCAAAATTGACAAAAAATGCTACTTCTCTATTTCACATCGGATTTTGATTCCGATTGTTTTATCTGATAGGGCTGGGTGGGGGCTTCCAAACTTCTACACAGAATTTTGAAATTCATTATTCATGCAAATTTATGCAAATTTATTCAAAATGGCTGAAGGTTCATAATGTTTTCATGTTTTATATTTCAGTTGTATACATGCATTGTTGGTATTCTCTTCTTTTGCATGCAGTAACATGATTTTATTCACTAAAGTTTTTCACTGAAGTTTTAAGGTTCAGGCTAGTTAATTTCCACAGATCTGCACTTCCGGCGGGGACATTTATTACGTATTGCGTAATTTACTCATTCACTTGTTTATAATTACAATGTTTTGATGGGATGGTATGCAAGGGGGAAAGGTTACAAAGTCTATGCATAGTTCTTCTTCACTTCTACATATGAATTGTACTCTTTCATTTTATCACTGGTTCTTTTTGTGATCCCCTTTCCAGTGTTTGTTGTTGTTTATTTTGTTTAATTCTATTTGATCTCCTACATTGTGGTAGTGTAGACTAGTCTGCACTCAAGTCCAATCAAACTAATGCTAGAGCTTTGAAACAATTCCTTGTCATGATCATTTATCTTCTAGAGGTTATGGTGAGGGATGAAATTCTTGCACATTTGATTTTTTTTTTTCCATTTTCTGTTCTCTCCTTTGTTCTCTCCATTTTCTGTGTGTGTGTGTGTGTGTGTGTCTCTCTTCCTCCCTCTGTTCTGCATATCCTCTCCTTCCCTCCGTCACTCTTTAGCTTTCATTATCTTTCTCTGTTCTTCTCTCTCCTTCCCTCTGTGTATTTCACTAGATATTTCTCTTTCTATACACCCCCCCCCCCCCTCTCTCTAGATAATAGTTACAAGTGTAGAAATTTCTTCAATGTGTGGGATAGTCTTGCTAACATTTGGGGTTGATATGGAACTAAAACATTGTAAGGAAATTTTGCTGGAAATCTCTTTTGGTACTTGTTTTTAATTGAATGTTGTTTATTGATTTAAGTTTTGTATTTTTGGTGCCAGTTATTGTATGTATCCTGTAATATTTGTCTTCTGTTTTTATTCTGAACGCTGTATATTTTCCAATCACTGTACTGTATAGCTGTAATTATATGCTGATACTTAAAAAAATGTTATCTCACTTTGTTTTGTGTGTACAAAGAGCTTTATATATCCCGACAAATGATTTCATTATGCCAAGGCACCTATGTGAAATTTGTACAAGTATGTTCGGTATCATTTGACTTTTTTGTCATATCGTCTGTTAGAAGCCAGAGGCATAGTAACTGTGTAAAGTGATATGAGTTAACGCCTTTCTGGCTCCAAACAGATGATATCTTGTATGAGGGTACTACTACTACTGCTGTATCCTTTGTTGTAGATTATTGTAGACGTGCAAATTATTGCAAAGTATGTTACCAAATGGAATATAGAATAATTAAACTAATCTCATAGCACTACCGTAGAGTAAATTGCGCAATTATATATTTTTGAAGACATGCATAGAGTAGTTTATGAATGATTTTCTGTTGGTATTCGCTGAGAAGGAAAAGGCTTATTGGTAGGTACAAAGAGCAATTTGATGATTTGAACATAGTTATGACAAACAAATTTTGGAAACATGTATGTGTATAATGCTACTATGTATCAAACTTATGTGGTGTAAGTGAGCTGTATATCATTAAATTTGGGCAAATATATGGTATGTGAATTGTCTCTTTGCGTTCTTTGATTGAATTCTGTATATTTTCATGATGTAGATGATACACATATGCATTTGCATTCATCTGGTATGTGCAAGGGCGTCCGTAGAACATTTGGAATGGGGGTTGTGACACCCAAAATTGCCGACAAATTTTTAGGGTCTGACTCTAAAATTTACTGACAAAAATGCTGCACTCTAATTTCCCCCCCCCCCCCCCCGCACAAATAATGATAAAAGAAAATCGCAGATGTAGAGATCTTGATCATACGGGCCCATTTTCGAAAGGGGGGGGGGGGGGCTGACACCCTTTGCCCGAATATCAACTTTTCCATATCTAAATTTTTGCGTTGAGCGAAGCGAGCGAGCGAGCAAATAAAGGACAATGATCTATTCATCATCCCCCCACTAACAACAGAAAGTGTTTTCGTATCTACGCCACTGCCTTACATTATCCTTTCCTTTCCCTTTCTTTTTTCTTTTTTCTCCTCTTCCTTTTCTCTTTCCTCTTCCCTCTCAGCAATTTTGAGTGTGTGTGTGTGTGTGGAGGGGTGTGGGGTGTCACACACCCCTCTAGCGACGCCCCTGGGTATATCAATGGTTGTGAGAATGTGAGAGACAGGTTGTTTGGCTGAATGCCTTTTTTTTTCTTCTGAAGGTTTATAATGCCGAAGGTTCTTTGATCCAAAAAATCATTAATTGTGAAAGGTCATTACTGCGAGGGATCATAATTCTGAAAATAAAATAAGGTTCGTAATTCCAAAAATGCCCCCCCCCCGTCCCGAATCACCGCCCGTAATCACTAGGTATTCAATGCTACCGTCATCATCACCATATCATCTTCATCATCATAGCTTCAACATAGATTTGATATTGATATTCAATCTACACCCCCCCCCAAAAAAAAAAAAAAAAAAAAAAAATTAAATTAAAAAAAATGGGCACAACCAAAATTTGGTTTCATATTTTTTTGTTTGACAAATAGCAAAGTATAGTCGATTTGACATTTTATGAAACTAGAAAAGTTCTTCCGTTTAATCAATTATTATTATTATTTTTTTTTTTTTTTGGGGGGGGGGGGGAGATTTGTCAACTCATGTTGTCTCTGAACGATTTCAGCTTTGTTGGCTCCAAAGTAACTTTGAGCATTTTGCATGATTTGCATAAATCCAAATGGCCACATATATATACAGGCGAAACAGCCCAAGACAACTTACGAATATTGTGCCCGCTGCACCACTGCTACCATGGCTACCAGTGTTGAAACCTGGTTCGTTAGATCACAGGTTGCATTGACAACACATTGGATTTTGATATGCAAATTATGCAAATTGCTCAAGGTTGCCCTTTGGGCAACAGAGTTGAAATTATCTACTTACAATCACAAATGACCCCCCAAAATTATATCAACCGAAATAACTTTTCTAGGTGTTGGTTGTAGTAATTGCAGCGTGAAAATGGACTAATACTCGCGATTCTGCAAAACCCTTTAATTCCTCCGAATACGGAACGATAAGCAAAGGGAAGATGAAAATAATCGTCCATATTATTGCCACTGTGCTCTTGTAATTGACCTGACCCCAGTGGCGTATTATGGCGCCGGGGCAAGCAATGAATTCACGCCCCCCCCCCCCCCGAGTGCACAAATTTATATACGTTATTGTACAAGCGAGGGAGAAAAGCAACCGAGCGGCAAATTTTCCCATTTTTAACACTTGAAGCAATTCTTGTGCATTCTACCCAGGACATTTTGCAATTGAGCGGTAGAGAAGCTCGAATTTTGTACAGTCAGATAAACAGTTTTCTATTCACTCACTTCTACAATCTGGAGCAAAAACGAAAACCCTTGATAAATAGTCGAGAAATTCAGCAAGGCGATCTGAAATTGACATTTCTTTCAAATGTTGAAAATTTGCAAATGTTTTATACACTTTATGCTATATTGGGGGCGCAATATTTGGCAGGAGTATATAAGATGAAACTTACATGATAGCGAGCAAAGCAACAACTGCATCTTTATTTTTCAAATTTTAAACCCTTTAAGGTATTTAAGAATTATATACTGGGGGCGCAAAATTACAAGATCCTGAAAGAAAATAATTATGCGAGGGAGCAAAGCGACCGAGCTTTGGAAAATTTTCGCATTTCAAACCCTCAAAAACTAGATTTCTAGAGCATTTACCCTGCGGATTTGGGGGCGCAAAATCCGTAGGGATTATGATTTTTCTTCATTTCCCTATTTTTTCTTTCTTTCCTTTGCGATTTTTGCGCCCCCTCCAAGTTCCGCCCGGGGCACGTGTCCCCATGCCCCCCTGCACCCCTAGATACGCCACTACCTGACCCCCTCCCGAGGAAAACTGGTACAGGTTCTGGGAACCATTTTTTTTTTCATAAGGGGTGCTGATGGTCGAAAAAATACGAAGGTATTTCATTTTTTGGAATTACGAATTACCTTCTGAATAATGAACCATCGTAGTAACAAACCTTCGGAATAACAAACCCTTGGATAAATGAATCCTCGAAAATTAGTACCTTCTGAAACGCGACATGTAATCTTTCAAATGTCTTGGTGTAAAGGAAAAGGTGTTATGGCATCAGGAGGTTTCGCATTGTTCTTGGGCTGACTCTCTAGAATATACACCGGACAAGTCAATCTGACAACAAAAATATTTTATTAAAAATAAAAATACAAACGTATACAGAGTA
Source organism: Heliocidaris tuberculata (assembly GCA_025618425.1). Taxonomy (NCBI): domain Eukaryota; kingdom Metazoa; phylum Echinodermata; class Echinoidea; order Camarodonta; family Echinometridae; genus Heliocidaris; species Heliocidaris tuberculata. The sequence continues at coordinate 29,215,219 of CM046844.1, read as the reverse complement.
TCATTGACATAATCATAAACTCGAGGCATTTCCTTTCACTAAGTAAGGGTAGAATTCCGCATATTTTTTTGAAACGTGATCTTAGATACGATCTGAACAGGCGAAAAATTATACTTACATACAGGTTCATAGAGGTGCATCGTTGTCTAAAACATGATAAGGGCAATCACTACTGCTTTGAAATTCACAGAGCGACTTGTTGCAGATATCTCTCGATTTGCCTTGTTTCTTGATTGTGAATGTGACAAAATTTTATATTTGTTTTTAATGACATTATATACAAATTTATATAGTTTTTAAATTTTAAGTGATGCGATAAACTTTAGAAAACATTTATGTGACAAATGTAATATAGTATCTATATTGCACAAACGTAAAAAAATGTACATTCTCATGAACTACAATTAATTAAGTGGAAATACAATTTTATAATAATGCATAAAAAACTCAAAATTCAGATAAGAATTTTTGTTGACAAAAAGAATGGAGCACAAGATGGTATGGTAATGAGGTCGTATTGGTATCTTATCGACACCCTTTACAAATCCGACGGATTAAAACATCAAAAGAGAACACTGTCGTTTACACTGTAATATACATACATATTTGAAAGCTCTTTTCATTACTTCACTGCCAAATCAAACGTTCTTCATTGAATAATTTTTACTGGAATATTATCCTGTACAATTTTGTCGTGGGGAAGAATCTGATCTAAATCACATTGAAATAATAAAACGTTGTGGCTTTTCCCGACGCAAATATAGAGGTCAGCGTACTAGAAAACAACAGTCCAAAATAAAGCTTACTATTATCAAGGAGTACCCACTCCGTTCTAATACAGTGTATTGGAAACATTGAATCGAGTGTGTCTCCTCGCATGAGGATCCGAGGGCTATTAATTATGACAATAATAGCTCGAAAATATGTAAAACAAAGTGCAAGTCAGTCTGAAGTATAACTGTGTGGAAAGTGCAACGACAGATTAGAAAGCTGACAGACGTCGGAACAACACGGTAACAAAAGCTTCCAGATACCTCCTCTTAGAAATTCTGATACCCTTGAACTGCCCGTAGAGAATTTTTGATCGAAATATGTCAGTGCTTGTGATGTCGGCATATTCCAATAATAGGCTCTTAGACTTATGCATAATTAACGATTTTAGGGAAATATTCGATTAGCTAAATTTACAAATTCATTATTTGGAAAAATGGATGTACATGTGAACGATATTTTCAAGGCAAAGTGGTCTTTATGACGTATAGTTTGATGAAATTTAATCCAAAAGGTAAGTTGCAATTGAATCGAAATTAAAAACAGAGTAAAACTTGGAATCCACAGAGCATTGCCATGATTGTATACATGATCATTTGAACTACTTGTCTCTGCTTGTTGATATATCTTTCAAAAGAACTTTGGGCCAATTATATATATATATATATATATATATATATATATATATATATAAAGAAATTAAAATTTACATTATGTTCAGTGACTGCTGTCTACGTAGAATATGACAGTGACAGAAACGATATTCATTAAATTCTTAAGACCCCATTAAAAATAAACTTAGTAGCTTTTTTGTATCCCTGTCAAGCTACACTCTTCAGTAATTAAAAAAATTCTTAGTTACACATATATCCTGTTTGAACAACGAAATGAAATGAAATGAAATAATAAAGATAATATAATAATAATGACAATACTACTACTACTACTACTACTACTACTATACTACTACTACTACTACTACTACTACTACTACTACTACTACTACTACTACTACTACTACTACTACTACTACTACTACTACTACTACTACTACTACTACTACTACTACTACTAATAATGGGCACTTAAATAGTGCTCATATCCGTCACGCTGTGACGCTCATGGTGCTTAGACATTACCCCAGTTATAGCCGAGCCGCAAAAGTAACTAGCGCTCAAGCATATCAGGTGCGCATTTACACCTGGGTGGAGAGTGGGAAATGTAGATTAATGTCTTGCCAAAGGACGTTAGTGCTGGGCTGAGATTGAACCCCTTACCTTGTAATATACAGTCTGGTGACTTATCCACTAGATCACAACACCTTTATCCTCTTTGATAACAGAAGGACGTGGGAATTTTCAGCAATCACCACCATTACGCGTCCGAAGTTCCTATATTTACTCGTCGGTATAAATATAGGACATTGCTTTTCGATGAGGGTTCTAAAAATCCCCCCGTTTTCAACAGTTTGCTATTATTTTTCAAAGGACATGTATTACATTGTCAATAACCAACAAAAACCTATATACCTCTGCTTTCCTATTGTCAATCAAACTAAATTTTGTTATTGTGAGAAAACTAGTTCTTAGTTTAGATTCCCATGGTAATGTTAATGTTTTATTGACATAATGCAGATAATACATCTAATATTCATTATCTTTACGTAGATATTTATGAAATTTTCTGACCTGTTATATGACTTTCATCAAAGCTCGACGTCAATTCAACAAGACTATATATAACTCGTCAGTCTTTGTTGCAGACATAATTACCCTTAGACACTGCACCACGTCACGCAACTACACAAATAATTTTTGGCAAATAATGATCTTTCTGGTCTCCATTAATATACCAAGATTGTTACGATATATTCATCATGATGGTGCCAATTATCCGTTATATTTTAACGCCCCCTTAAAAAACCCCCCCAAAAACAAAAAAACAAAAAAACTAACAACATTTTGGACCTACATGTACATGTATATGTAGCTCTCACACTCCAGCATCTGTATACTTTCCTATAACTTTCAATCTACTTCTAATTATCTCTCATCCTCTCTCTTTCTATCTACTCTTCTTTCTCGTTTTCTCTCTTTCTCCCCCCCCCCCTCCCTAACACGCACATACTGTTTTTCTCTTTCTCTCCACGTTCATACTAATACAAATTAACACGTCATATATAAGGCAGGGTCAATATTATAGATACACATATGTTATGGTTAGCTATCTTATTATGTTACAACAAGCAATATCTTACATCCCAGTCACACCAAAGAAACCGACCCCATACCGATAACATACCAAATAAATAACCGCATTCCCCGAATGGTCAAGAATCAATCGGTCTGGAGACGGTTTGACGGTATGACTGAGGCTATACCGCACATATCACGGCCCAACTTTTGAAAGATATTGCAGTATGGTCTGAAAATTAAAAAAAGCAGTTTCTTTCATAATTCACAATAAGAATCTGAATGTTCTTAAATTATAATAATAATATCAAAGTACTAGGGAATTTATAAGCTTTCTGCCAGAGCAGAGGCCTGATCGACTGCGAATCGCAGTGACGATATACCAGTCGCACGCCTGCAAAGATCACATAGCAGATTTGGCTCTTTTTCCAACGAAATGCTTTAAAATTCCTCACGATTTTCTGGTAAACATTCTAGACATTAATCCCTATGAATTTCCATTATCTTTTAATTCCATATTCATTGCCATTTCTTTTCTCAAGTCGTCGCGTCGTCTCGTCAAAGGAAGTGCGCTGGCCTTAATGCCTCTGTTACATTGCAGTATAAACCGTTCAAAACCGACCGATTCTTCGCCATTCGGTGAAGTGTAATATTTTGTTCGATCTGTTGTCGGTCTGGTATCGGTTACGTTGGTATGACTGGGCTATAATAGATGCAGTTGTTACTCTACGTTCGCCTGTAAAAGATAATATGAACGTCTTGAAATGTATAATGTTCATCCTCGGAAACTGAAGAAACAACTTTGTGCTATGATAGTCTTGCATTGGATGTCAAAGGCAATAAAAGGTGGAAGTAGGAGACGAAACAAGATGTCTCATATCGGCCTTTTGTCAGAGCATTTCTTGTTCGTGTTCGTCCGGTGTCGATTCGTCCATGTTGCTACACGTGTGTGAAAGTGCCGATTGTGGCACGACGTGATGACAGTTGTTGACATGTTTCATGGCGGTGTTGTTCATACGCACATTGCGTTTGGGTCTCAAGAGTATGATGTAAACCTTGGGCGCGAAAAGGCACGCGAGGCTGACTGTGGCACTGAGGCAGACGGCGAAGCTAACGCTGATGAGACGAAGTTTGAGGTTGGATGCCGTCAAGATGTAAATGGGCACCATAGCGAGCCAAACGATACAGGTGGTGTAGAGGGTGAAGCCAATGAATTTGGCCTCGTTAAACTGGTCGGGGATTTTCCGAGTGAGGAACGCGTATGCCGTGCACAAGAGCATAAGCAGTATTGGGTAAGCCATGTTGAGGAGGGAGAAGTGATCAACAAAACAATGACACACCAGGTACACCTCACCATCGTTGGCCCCGGATCGAACCACATGGGGAGGGTTAGCAGCCATTAGCACCGCTGATAGTATAGCCTGCACACCAATAAGAATGACGGTGATTATGACTTGGGATATTGGGCTGATGAATTCAGGTCGCTTGGGCGTTGACCGACCGTTCTGAAAGATCCGATGGACACGGTTGGTCTTGACGAGGAGGGCGCTGTAACACACAGTGAATCCATGCGACATTAAGAGCTGGTGAAGACCACAGATAACGAAGGTCGGATAAACAAAGAACAATATAGACATTATATAACACAACAAGACGCCAAATAGCAGCACAGTCATGAGTTCTTTGCCGGATGCTTTGACAAGCGGGGTCATACGATATCGCATGAAGATAAGACCAATAATGCCAGTTGTGAGTATCCCCAAGCTTGCAAAGACAATGACCAGTATGGACCATCCGGTCGGTAGGATGGGCACCGCTGGCACCAGGTCGCATCCCGTGTAGGACGCATTAGTGCGGCTTCCTTCCTCGCACGCCACACAAGTCTCTTCATCAACGAGGTAGTGTGGAATACTGAGGTCACCGCAAGGCTCGCATCGCCAACAACACTTATCCTCAAGGACCTCTTTCACTTCCCAAGGCATGCACGGCACGCCGCAGACTGATGTAGGGTATTCTGGTGAGGAAAACTTGAACTGCGGTTGAGATCCGTTCAAATGGAGCTTGTCAGAGTAGTGTCCGATGGTCACATATTTATATACCCCGGGGCTAACTTGCTGATAGTTGAGTAAGGTATAGAGCGCAGGACCGTCCCCATCTTCATCAAAGCTCAAGTGTGCACCTGTTATACCTGTTGATTGGAAGAACGAAAAAAAAAGAAGAAGTTTTTAAATGAAGATGAAAGTTACGTGACTTCCTAAAATTTGGGAATTACGGAGAAACAAACCAAAGCTCTCCCCTTCCTCTTTCCTTCCTTTCTTCGCAAGTCACCCTTTTAATCTCGTATTTCAATTATTGTTATTGTAGCTGAGGGCTGCAGGCACGTCAAGCTACCTACTTATGCTGTAGCCCTCCTGCGCCTAATATTGACTTCCATATCTATAATTTATTCAATTTGTTTATTTAATTTCGCACATTATTATGCATAATTCTGTATTCAATATGTATTTAATCATGTATTTAGTTATGAATATAATCATGTATTCAAATACGTATTCAATTATTAATTTAATCATAATTCAATTTTGTATTCAATTATGTATTCAGTTATGTATTCAATTATGTACTCAGTTATGTATTCACTTATGCATTCAACAAATGTACGTTCAAAATATGATTCATTTATCATGTTTATCTGAAAATTTTGTACCAGTGAAAAGCAAATTTCTGAATGGACAATAAATCCTCAATTTCAATTTCAATTTCATTGCAAACCAATAAAATCAAATCAAATCAAACACTGATTATGAAATGAACTACTGAATATAACCACGAACCAGCTACTATTTAAAAAGACGAAAGAAGGCTAGATCGAAGCAAAAGTGATAGGGCGTGATAAAAGAAGATAAAAAAAGAATGAAAGAAGGTTAGAAGAAGTGAGGGAGAGAGCATGAGGTGAATTGTGACAACGCATAGTTACTTCCTGACTAAGTAAAATTTCAGGCGATAGGAAATAGCAAATCAATTGAAATATTAAGAAAACAAATTCCAATCAAAGGACGAAGTGGTAAAAGGAAGGCAGGAAACAATTAGACGTGACCAGAAAATAAAGCATCTAAAACTTTTATGCATTTGATGTTCAGAAGATTACTGAAAAGGACGTCATCGCCATGGGTTATTTCAAAACAACCTAGCGCAATGGAGAGCGGTCGATGAGATGAATGGTTCAGAGATTACTCTTTATAGAACAATTTTCCTAGTTAACAATCATTGACTGGGTTAGATAGGGACGTGATCGAACTTTGATGCAATCTTCTAAACAAAACGTAAAACAGAAGAATAGAAGTATCATTAAGAAAGTGCAACTAAAATAACGATAAAAGCCAGTTGTCAGATTGAACATCGTGAGAAGACATTTAAGTGTATAAATCCGGAATCTTATCATTTCGCCCCAGGATCGAAATCAGCTTGACGAGACACCAAATCTTGTCTTCTTGGCATATCGCCCCCTCCCTGTATGTAGGGTATGTGACGAGATCAACAGATCAATATGAAAAGCTTTGTTGATTACTTGAGATGTATGCTTATGTGTTCAGAATAACGAAATATACAGACTTAATGAGTGGAGTAGCGTGGGTCAAGTCATTGATTGGCACTGATGTCATGGGGGTCACCGATCTTAACTCGGTGACTGAAATTTGAAAGAACATGGCCGTAGAGAGGGATGAGGGCGAGGAAGGGGGTGCAATTACCAATTTTTTTAATGTTACATTTCTCCTCTCCCATTCTTTTTTCGCCATATCACTTGTTTTTGTTTCTGCTATGCCTTTCCTTTTTTCTTTTTTTTTTCTTTTTTTTTTTTGGGGGGGGGTAGGCGCATGCCCCATACTCCCATGTAACTACGCCACTGATGACGACAAATATAATGATAAATTATTACCTTTGAACTGCACTTTGCTCAGGTACTGTTTGAGAAGATCACCTTGGACTGGTCGCATGCGACTACAAAGTCCTTGCACCCCCGCCCCGCACAGGTCGGCGTGCATGTCTTTGAGAGCGTAGGCGAACGCCAGCAGGGCGTCGGCGACGAACTGAAGCTGATAGAGCTGTTGGTAGTCGTCCGATGGATTGAGGCGCTCGTTTCCCGTGCAGCGATGAGGAAAGAGCGTTCGGTACGGTGGTCGATGGACGACGCGGTTGTGACTGGCGATGGTGTCGGTGTTGGACCAAGTGCAGTTGTGGAGGACCTCCCAGTACTCCAAGAACCAGGGATTACGACGGTTTGACATCGGTCGCAGATTCGAGAAATAATCGTCAAACCCTACATGGGGGAAAATGTGAAACACAAAACTCACTTTCTAACAAGAACGAGAGATGTGATTTTTATGATTTGTCTTGATTTTTATCAAATAAAAACTAAAAGAAAAAAGAAAGAGCGAGAGATAGAGAGAGGGAGAGAGCAAAATATATACTGAGAGAGAGGTAAGTGATCGAGGAAGAGGGAGCGAGAGAGAAAGAGAGAGAGAGAGAGAGAGAAAGAGAAGTATGGGAGAGGGAGAGCAAATAAACATAACCAACAGAAGAGGGAAGAGAAGAGATTTAAAATAGGTTGATTGTTTGCACGTATTACAAACACAATGAAAAGTGTTGGGAATTCGAAAAAACACGTCTGCATGTATTGTATAATTACGATCTGTGGGGAATAAAACAATACCTTGATTATACAGGTGACTGAGGAAGGAATTTTGATCAACTTTGTAATTTCTCTTTAGAAATAACGGTCACAATGTCACTCTCAGTCTCTCCGCCCCGCCTCCACCCCCAAATTTGTGCATATTTACCTATATAACTCACCGGAATTTTCACCAGTTTAATTAATTCAGACATGTATTTTTCAATCATGCTGGTGCTAGATATAATTTTTCAGTCATAAACACTTTCGATTCCTATTTCTTACCATCTATTGGTTTGGTGGTCGGATGAAATGTTATGGCGCCCTCTAGTGCTGCTTCATTGTTCAGCGTCTGATACTGTCTACCACTCCACGAGTCACTGCCTATCCAGATGAAATGGTTGGCCACGTTCTTCCTCTGAACGGCATGTAGCAGTCGCGATACATGATATTCAACGCTCCAGATGATTACAACTGAGAAATTAGTGGGAGAGAAATGGAGTAAATCAAAGCGAGGAAGACATTGGCGAAACCAGGTTTGAAGGGGGTGGGGCACGTGCCACAAGTAAACCCAATCTAGAATATATATATATATATATATATATATATATATACGACCCAGGTTCAATTCCCGGCGGAGACATTTTTTCAACCTTTGCAAAGATTTCAATAAGGGAGGACATGGGAACTTTGATTTCAGCTACGCAATCATTATTCTCTCATTTACATTTCTCACAGTTATATGCCTCCCCCCGTCAGCGATTTGTTTGCCCTTTTTCACAGATTTTCAGACATGTGCCCCCTCCCCCCACACCCCGGCAGATAATTCTAAATCCATTTTGAAAAAGGAATTCATAGCCATCATAATGCGGTTGTACTGACATGACTGAAGGGACTATGTATAGAAGACGTTATAATCTCTTATGCATTACTAGATACATTACAGTTGAGCTATGAGTGATACATGATTGAATAATAACTATTTCACACGTATTAACATTTGAATCCCGGGGGGGGGGGGGTAGTATACCTTGTACGATTTGTTGATTTTTTGGCAAGCATTATTTATATTGAACTACTGTTTCTCAGTAATGCTCAGACACGGTGAAAGCCACTCCTGGTTCCCCCAAAAATTCTGAGTAAAAAAGGACTACGGGCAAATCCAGTGTATTTGGTCAAAGACATTTGGTGTCCCATATTGTCACGAATTGCGGAGCTTTGAGCGATTATTGACATCATAATTATGTATCATTTCACATTATGTGGTCTGATCCGAGCTCTAGTATGGCCATTAACTTAAATACTTAATACTAAAAGCATGAAAAAGAAAGATTACTTACATGGTGTAATGATAAAAGAAAACAACTTAAAGACAAGTAAGAAATGAAAGGATAAAAGATAATATTAAAGATTTATTTGATGGCTTTTCATGATGAATTGCTATTTTTCCCACTGTCTGAAAAGGTTTATCTTAAAGTCACCTTGGTAATGTATGGGACAAAAACAGCTCGGACTTGCCCATACTGTTACCTCTTTTCCCTTTTTGGCTTGTATAACTGTCGACCCACTTTGGTAACAACGCCCACATCCATTTACATGACTTTTACAATCTTTTTAGGTGACTTACAAAAAATCTTTTCAGAGAGGGGAAAATTTATAGTAATTCATCACTATAAGCCATCAAATAAATCATTAATATTATGTTTTATCCTTTCATTTCTTACTTGCCTTTAACTTGTCTTCTCTTATCGTTACACCATGTAATCTTTCTTTTTCATGCTTTGTCTGTTTCCAGAGTTATTGTGGCTGTGATCCTCTAATTATCCATGATATAAATATATACAACGCCAGTTTGATTTATTTGTTTACTGAAAGTATGACAAAGGAGGAAAGTTGAAGATATCCATAAAGTAGGTCTTACTTCGTCTGACATTTATAAAGATTTACAAAGAGTTACTGCCATATAGTACTAGATATGTAATGTAAGCATATGTGTCACAAAATGTTATATTTTGTCCCGAAGGTTAACGACCACATCAAGGTAAAGGATATTAAATACCAATCACATAAAAAAAAATTGTGTACAACTAGAAAGCATAAAATCAACCTCATGGAATTTTACCAGGCATTCTAGGTTAAAAGGAGTATAAAGGAAACAAAGGTTAACATAAATATTAGTGCGTCGGACCCAACTCCGACTTTGGTTCCACGCGGGCCCTATTCTTTTCAGGCACGTACGGATGCGTTGAACAGTCTACTTACAAGTCACTTTTATGTTTTTTGAGAGTACTTAAAATTGCAATATCTCTTTACAGAAGTAATATTTGAAGCCCATATCTTGAAAATAGTATCGTGACATGGAATATTATAACATAACGAGCAAGATATTTTTTGGTGATTAGTACCCTTTAAGTTACCGATGTTGCACATATATCCCTTAGGGATCATTCTTTTAATATATACATGCCTGCCTAAACTTGAGTAAGAGGTCGACTAAGCATAAAACTATCCGATATAGGAATTACAAATTAAAAAAAAAATACATGACAAGTCATTTCTTGATGACATATCTCATAGCAATACTTCTATGAAGGATTTTGTGAAGGATGAAGACACTAACAGTGCATGGAATAGACGGAAAATTATCTTCCTAAATATTTGTCAAAAACATGCACCTCTTAAAACTAACAGAGTTTTAAAAAGAGATTATCTGAAAAGAAAATATGATAAATATATATCTCAAGAAGACCTCATTGAATACCGTAAAATTAGACAATTTATTACTCAGTCAATGTAAACAAACACATTGATGAGATCTCTGAAAAATATAAACATGATCCTAAGAAAATGTGGAACGAGCTGAATATGATAACTGGAAAGGGAAAACAATGATGATGTTCCTGCTGATATTGACTGTGATATGATGAATGATTTCTTTTTAAATGTAGTTAAAAAATATTACTATGAACATGATGACATTGTCATACACAGTGCTTATATGAATTTACATTCACGCAAATTAAACCTGATGATGTACTGAAATTACTTTTAAGTCTTATCTTTTTAGTAACTTGGATAGTCTTGATTTTGATTCAAAGTTATTAGGTCTAGCTGCACCTCTTATTGATTAATCTCTCTGTGATATTTTCAATCTAAGTTTAACATTAGGTACAATCCCTTATGACTGGAAGATCTCTAGAACAGCACCAATATATAAAGGGAAGGGATCTAAATCAGATAAGACAAATTATCGACCGATCTCGGTAGTCTGTCATATTTCTAAAGTTTTTGAGAAAATGGTTCAAAAACAATTTCTTTAATATTTACACCGACATGACCTTACTGATGTACATCAATTTGCACTTATTCGAAATCATTCCACTGTAACTTCTTTACATAGGGTAACTGATGACTGGTATGAGGCAATTAATGAACGAGAAGTTGTTGGGGCATGATTGTTTCATATATCAAAGGGCTTCGATTCAAATGATCATGTTTTGTTATCATTTTGAATTAGAAAAAAAAATGGCATCATTCACATTTCGCTTCAGTTGTTTAATAGTTACCTTAGGAATAGAAAGCAAACAGTATGTAGCCATGGGAATTGTCGTGAATGAAAAATGTAAATGTAGGGGTCCCCCAAGGTAGCGTCTTGGGGCCAATGTTATTTCTTTTAATGATCAATGATATCTCTGAATGTCTCATTATAATAGCAATTGTAATATTTTTGCTGATGATGTCGTAACATATGACACAGGTACTAATGCACATGATGTAAATTTGAAATCGCAAGTTAATGTTGAGAATGTTAATACATGCTATGAACTAAATCGCCTCAATCAATAAGACTAAGGTTATATTATTTAAGAGCATAATACGATTTTCACGGTTCCACCGAGTCACACGAAAAGGGTTAAATATCTTGTAGGAAACATGTAGCCTTAGGGATTACGATTTATATAATCAGTGCGTACCTGAGCACTTCTCAGGATCAATGATTAAAGCTAAGAAGGCGGTCTGGGGAAGACACCGGGGACAGTCACATCTCCAGGTGTCAATAAATGAATCGCAGAAGAAATACTTCATTAATATAGGAGATTTAAATCTTGGAATCTGTATCTTAAAAACAAGCGCATAAGCGATATTGTGTCTCGCCCACTCACGAAAATAACATGAATGTACCCCAAGTGCACCTTTCACCCAATTTTGGTTGCCATTGCAGCAACATGTGCAGAGTTATGTGTCATAAGAGAGTCTTCGAGGTAAACTTTAACATATGACTTCAAATGACCTTTGACCTTATCACGTGACCTCTGATGGCACCATAACATGCGGGTCCCCTTAGTGCATCTACAACCCAAGTTTGGTTGAAAAGTGACGGTTCCAAAGTTATCTGTCATAAGAGAGTCTTGCAGGTTAACTTTAACGTTTGACCTGAAATGACCTTTGACCTTACCATGTGACCTCCGAAGGCACCATAACATGAATATACCACCAAGTGCACCTATCACCCAAGCTTGGTTGCCACTGCAGCAACATGTGCAGAGTTATGTGTCATAAGAGAGTCTTGCAGGTAAACTTTAACATATGACCTCAAATGACCTTTGACCTTATCACGTGACCTCCGACAGGACCATAACATGCAGGTCCCCTTAGTGCATCTACAACCCAAGTTTGGTTGAAAAGTGAGTGACGGTTCCAAAGTTATCTGTCATAAGAGAGTCTTGCAGGTAAACTTTAACGTTTGACCTGAAATGACGTTTGACCTTACCATGTGACCTCTGAAGGCACCATAATATGAATGTACCCGAAGTGCATCTACCGCCCAAGTTTGATTGCCATTGCAGCAACATGTGCCGAGCTGTGTCAAAAGAGAGTCTTGCAGGTAAACTTTAAACGTATGACCTCAAATGACCTTTGACCTTATCACGTGACCTCCGACGGCACCATAACATGAAGGTAGCCCCAATGCATCTATGACCCAAGTTAGGTTGTAATCCAAGCAACTGATGTGAAGTTATTTGTCAAAAGAGAGTCTTGCAGGTAAACTTTAACATATGAAAAGAGAGTCTTGCAGGTACTCTTTAATATATGACCTCAAATGACCTTTGACGTCATCATGTGACCTCCGACAACACCATAACATGAAGATACCCCTAGTGCTTCTATCACCCAAGTTTGGTTGCCATTGCAGCAACAGTTGCCAAGTTATGCGTTCTAAGAGAGTCTTGCAGGTAAACTTTAACATTTGTGACGGACGACGGACGACGGACGGACGCCATTTGGATCCCTTAGTCTCGCCTTCACCTCCGGTGGGCGAGACAAAAAGGAGGGATACTTTCCCAAAAATTCTCCGAGAAGCAGCAAAAATTATATTGAGAAATACAAGATTTTTTTTTTAAAAGGGGTAGTTGTAGCCCCTTAAATCCAAAAATACTAAGAGAGAGGCAATCTAAATAATGTCTGCTTCCCAATCAATATTCAGGGTTTTTTTTTTAAAGCCCAACCAGAATATTCCACAATTATTCAGAGAAAATAAAGCTGATAGGCCTTATTCTTAAAAAAAAAAAATCATTCCGGTTGAAACTATTCATATCTGGAGAGGATTTAGGACATGTAGGCTAGGTGCAGATGTCATTTCGTTATCTTACTTTATATTTCTAATAGTCCTCGGTGAATAAGGTGTCAGCGACATTGAACGAGTTTGGTGTTGTTTAATTATGTAAAATAAACAAGAGCTATTCACTAACCCAATAGCAATCGATACTTTACCGTAATACAGAACAACCCATTAATTAAAAACATAATTTATTTGAATTCATTTTCTTTAGTCACTTGAATTCCTATTACCATGATAACATATCAATAAAACAGAGACAATACTTGTTATCAAATGGTGGATGGAAACAGAATAGATATCAATGGCTACAATCCACGAGACCTACGACGGCTCACGAGACGGACGGCCCGTGATACCCACAATGTCCGTCCTGTGTGCCTTCTGTATTATCTGAAAGTTCACGGGACCGTCGGCCCAAGACAAAAAATAACAGCCCATGAAACCGATATGCAGGTCTCGTGGTCTTTCTGAAAGCTCCCCCGAGGGATCATGAGACCGCCATTCTCTGTCTCGTGGACCGTCGGTCTTGGGGCCATTCTTTGTAAAGTGAAACTTTTTTGACAAAAATGATGATTCTTGTTTTTTTTTTTTTTAATAGTATATTCTTGAACAGTAATGTCTAAAGTTACATGGAGCACATTTTCTTTTTTAATTGAAGACCCAATTATGCTAATTTACATACAGTTACTTTGGCATAAATTAAAGTTAAAAATTTTTTTTTTCACTGTATGATAGTCATCTCTCGGTATGAGATTTAATAGGTGTTGCCACTATATATTAAAAAATCATACCCTTTCCAGGTCCTTTTGCAAGTAATTAAGTTGAAGGAAAAAGAAAATTTGTCTGTGCATTATGTAATAATTGGCATGTATAATTAAGTAATTCTGATGTCACACACGTGACCCCAAAACATGAAAAGTTTATGCTATTTGAAAAATACAATTTGGATAATCTATATTTTTCCTGTCATAAGCTAACTGGTATGTGTCCTCAATCTCACCAAATATTATTCCACTTTTTCTCACTTTTTGTATTCCTCTTGCTTAATCCTCGAATTGATTGTGTAACCCTATACAATTATGATCAAACTGTTATTAGCTATCGTATAATATATATAATATAATTGGCCAACTGAAATGTGCTCTTGAAAAGAGTTTATAAAACAAGCTGAAGATATACATGTATATCAGCATGAAAACTTTGATTTTTTTTTCTACTTTGATTCTTTTGTCTGAACATTAATAATAATAATAGTAAATATCAATGATAATAATATATAACGATAATAATTATAACAATAATAATAAGCATTAATAATAATAATAATAATAATACTATGTCTTGTTTACCCAGGGTAGTAATCATTACTAATTACTTTTCTCCCTGAGAGCCCTGCAAGTATTATTACCCTGGTTTTAGCAAGACAACTGTAGCCCTCAATAAATAAATCCTACAGGTACCCACTTACTACACCTGGATCGAGCATGGCAAAAGCGGAAAATGTCTTGTTAAAGGACGGTATTGCCATGGCAATTAATTGAACCCCATACCTTGTGTTCTGCAGTATGCTTACTTATCCACTAGACCAAGACGCCTCCACAGTATATCAATAAATATCAAAAAATGATGTCAATAAATGTATGAAAATGAAAAAGAAAAAAATATTGTGTTCCCTGGGTATTTTTCATAAAGAAAAGACCTTAGAACCACTTTCTACCGTATTGATGATAATTCAAACAGAGCTATTGCAAAATGAACTAAAAATACTAAATATTATGATTTTTCAATAGTTCACCGAATCTGTACACATTACCTATGTCACACACGTGACCCCCAATGTCACACACGTGACCATACATCATGATACAAAATATTACATAACAAAAATCTTATGCAACTTTCAACAGAATTAATGCTATTTTCTAAGAGATAGTATCATGAAATATACCTACCATAAATATGAACATTGAAACTTTTGCAAATTCAGAGGGATTTAAAGATGAAATGTAAGTTTGAAAAACCTGCTTCTGTGCGAGGTCACACACGTGACCTAAATTTTTTATCTCTGACGTAGAACAGGTAGTATCACTGACATTTTTTTGTTATTAAATCCATGTATCTATGCCTGCATTTGCTGTATATACATAAAAACCAACACACTTTGAAGGTTATCAAAACAGGACTCACAACAGCCCAATTCCCTGTTTTTTGGTCACACACGTGACTAAGAATGGCCCCTTGTAGGATAGTCTACTGGGATGTCCCCGATATCAAAAAATTCTGTTTATTCTTTAAATAATCAAAGGCAAACAATATATAAAGGAATATAAACAAGATTTCAAGTATTGAATAGAAAGCCTCTTTAGTTGCCAAGGCGACCAATAGGCCTACCTGAAAATGCTTCCCCCTCTCTTTTTCTAATGTATACTTTCTCCACCGTCCTTCTATTCATCTAGGCTATACCAATAATAACATGTCATCGCTTACAATTAGTGTGATTGTTTCGCGATCACATCTGGCAAGAAGTCGGGTAAATATTCCAGAATTCCCTAAAAGGTAGTATCATCAAAATCGTAGTTAACTCTTAAACGTAAGGATGTATAGATTATTCCTTGATCCTGTGTTACAAGAAAAAATTATGTAAGAAAGATCACAATAATTATGTTGACTGATTTCTAAAAACACTTTGAAAGGGCAATCCAATGCTTCTCTAACAAGTTAAATTAGGCGAAGGCAAAAAAATTCTCTATCGGGACTCCCAGTAGACCGACAGCCCACAAGACCGAAAATGTCTGTCTAGTGAATCCTCAAAAAATTTGTCAGAAACCCCTCGTGGGCATTAACTATAAAACTTGTTTTCTGAAGATTATCAAAATAAATGACCGACAATTTAATACTCTAAATGGCTCTGATTGGAGTTTTCTTTCTGGCCCTATAGTGTAAGCACGCAATAAAAAATTAACCTGACTACGAACCCTGGGAAATTTAATGATTCTCTGTCATGATATGCCCAACAAACCCTGTCTATTCAACTACACTGGGAGGCATGTAAAGTGATCATTGCTGATGAATTATATTTGTTATATAACTTATATTCAAAAAATGTAATCAATGTAATTGTAGTTTGATTGAACATGTATACACATCATAAATATCTTACAAGGTTTGTCTATCCCGTGATGCAGATGCAGCCCATTATGATATAAATGTGCGTCTTAAACAATGTTTTTGCCCCCCCCCCAAAAAAAAAAAAAAAAAAAAAAAAAAAAGAAAAAGAAAAAAAAAAGAAAAATCGATGCCCCGGTTACAGATGAACGGCAACCCCATGTTTTGACTTGATTGTCACGATTTATTACGCAACTCACCAAAATGTGAGAATGTTATACATCAGTCACACCTACGAGAACAAACACCAGGGCCCCGTTTCATAAAAAAATTATCAATAACAAGTTGCAATAACTGTTATAAGCTCCTAAAATCCTTGCTTCTGATTGGCTGAGAGCAAACTTGTCATAGAAATGTGGCAGTTGTTACTGAAACGGGGCCCAGACGGAAAAAAAAAATTACCCCGCATAGCCAAGAATAGGTCGATTTGGAGTCGATTTGGAGTCGATTTGGAGTCGGTTCGGCGTTGTGAATGAGGTATAACCTAACGGAGTCCATTTCTATAACGACTGGTCGCAATCAATGAAGTCAAATCAATACGCGACGGGTAAGACGTGGACAGAGCCGAGGGAATCAAGGAGGATGCCGTAGATTAAGAAACCATACAGTAAATATTTACACTTTCGGGAAAGCATAGTTCTTTGAATTTCTCGTCGGCTAGGTAATGACTACCCCCTGCGGTATGGAACAGGATACCTCGCTATTGCAAGCGTGGGCGAAATCGAATCCGGGCGAAAGAATAGGGTGAAGTAAGTTCAAAAGGGAAATATAGGCAGGATTAATGCTATGTGAGGATGTCCAACGCATTTTAATTCCCGTCAGACAAACATAATTTATCACATCAACAAGCTGAAGGACGGTATAATCAAATTTGGCATGATACAATATTCTTTAGATTAACTAGAAATGGGAAAATGATTGTATAACGACTGAAATTGCCATCTTCAAAATCAAATTATGAACTGACAGATTATTTATCGGTGAAAAAAACCTCTTTACTTTCATTATCTGTTTCATATGAGTTATTTTTCTTACATTACGTCCATTTTATAAGAACGCTTATAAAAAAACATATTTATTCCACATAATGATATTGCGGACTTGGTGTACATACACTTTCATGTTTTAAAGGCGTAGACATAAGCAGACGAATGGAGGGGGCTGGATATGCCATAGTCATAAAAAGAAAGTGAGTAATATCATGAATATGTAGATTTGAAAAGTAATCTCTGTGGCCCGTATTCTGAACGCCAATTTAACTTTAACCACGGTCTAAGTGTGGTTTAAACCCAGTCTAAACCTGACCTTTAAACCGGACTTTTAGAAAATCACATTCTGAACCCCAGTTTAACTTATACTCCAGTCTACTGTGGTTCAACTTTGAACAGAAATTTAGACTGGACTTGCGGTTTAAGTCAGTTTTAATGAAACTCTGGTTTAACTTAGACTGGAGTTTAAGTTACACCGTAGTTCAGAATACGGGCCTGTTAATTGTAACTTTGAAATATACATCGAAGCTTTGTTATTTTTCGCAAATTGCAAATTGAAGTTGATCCTGTGTCTTGGGATTTAAATCAATAAATCAAATTTGAAATTGAATTTAAATTCAAATTTGATTTTTTTTTTTAGAGGAGGCACATCATGCATGTCATGGCGGATTTTAAGGGGGCACAACCGATTCGTGTCTCTTTTTTGAAACACGATTGAGCCTAAGTACACAATAGAAAATACGCCCAATTTCCATATATTCGACCAATGACAAAATGCGATAACCCTTTTCTTTTTGCTTGCAGAGATTTTTCGAATTGTGGTCCCTTTTACAAAATCCTGGATCCACCCCTGCGAAGGATCATCTTTGTATTTCATCAGTTTGCTTAATAAAAGTGCAAGATCCCTATTTTTTAATGTGTATTTCCTTCGTTAAAACAGAAGTGATTTGAACCATAACCAGTTGATATAAAGATATACTCTTCAATCTTACATGACATTCTTACATCTCTCACAATTTCGCCAGCCCCACAGTTCCATGTCCGAGCTCTTTACCCCTCCTTCTTACTCCATCCTCTACCCAACAATTCTACCCGCTCCCATTCCTGTGAATGGACCCTATTTTACTGCAGTCTTGCGACTACTTTGTTGCTATAAGTCGTCACAAGATCACAGTTGTCAGCTATTGTGTAATAATTTGAATATTGCCAACACATTTATTTATTTACGTACTTATGTATCACACAAACTTCATGTAGTTTTATGATTTGCGACAATTTATGTTTTTCTTTGTATTTTCATACTTTTGTATATGTATGCAATAAATAAAAAAATAATAACGAATAAAAAAAAACTATCTCTACATTCACATCTTATTTAGATAAAATGTAAACAACATTTTTTAAAATCTCCCCTCTCTCACCATTCTCACGCACACACACACACACACCCACGCGCACACAATCCATAAACCCACCAACAAACTCCAATCCAAACGCACTTATCCCTGCACTGACCCACTTATTTCAATCTACCTTATCCATCAAGCCTCCCGGCACGTCATGCACTAGGGTGTTGAGAATAGCCGCCAATTTGTACCCCTTCCATCTTGGGCAAGTCCAGAAAAGGTTAATATCTCACTCAGATTCGCTTATCATACATCAACCTTATTGGAATGGGCGGCCAGCCGGTGCTATACCGTGCATGCCACACACTCGCTCTGATTTCTGTTAAATATTGACATTTTACAAATTCGTGTAATGAAGGTGGTAATGAGCCACTACATAAATCCAAAGTATAGAGCCGATAAATGTTTTTTTGTTTCGAGCAAAACATCCCACTATATACATTAAAAAAAAAGGAAAAAAAAAAGAAGGAAATATCCATGAAAAGGATGATGTAAAACAATCTTATAGCGCTGCTGCCAGAGGTGAAAACGTGGTATATCAATATGAGAGTGGAAAATCTTCATTGTCTTTTCTAACGCTTCAATTGAGGAAAGATGATTATGAAATTTATGATCATAATTTCAAGGGTTACTTTATTTCTCAATGTGCCAGGAGACGGGTACCACCCCCATAATATTATTGCCGCTTAAATTATGTAAACAGGAAACAACGAAAAAAAAATTTCTATTGTATTGCCGTTAATTTTTCACGATCCATTTTCCCATCTAAAATCAAATGTAATATATTTGGGTACCATATACTCCCATTAATCATTTATATGATCCTTCTCCAGCTTTTCAACTTAATGCGAAATCCATCATCTTCTCCTCACTTCAATAAATCCCTCCTATATAACTGCTGCTATTCTCTCACCTTACTCTGTGTGGCCTTATAATACAGCTTTGTTAGCGATGGCGTCACTATTCTTATTACCTGTAATCTCCTCGTTCAAAATCTTTCATTGCCATACATAGACAAATACAACAAATATAGAACTGAATCTCATTAGGTCTGGTACACCAGTAATGTTTAAGTGCATCTCAATATTACTTTGTACATTTCTAAGATCATCAAGTCTCGCCTCAAAACTTCCCTTTTTCAGCAGAAGTATATATATACCGACGTTTTGGAGGAGCCTGCGCCTTTGAATTTTGCTTTCAGAAATATGGCGCCATATAAATCCTCTGAACCAACACTACCGCCACCATCATGATCATCATGATCATCATGATCAGCCTACTTCTCTTTATGTAATCGCAACTTTTTTTTCAACGGTTTTCATTCTTAACGTCCCTCACCAACATAGAAGACAGCTACATTGGACTTGTCAGTCAAAAACAAACAAATAAACAAACAAAATACTGAAAAGTATCGAGGGACGATCCGAATTGGTGACCCGACATTTTTTGCTCCATGATTTATTTCGTTAAAGACAGGATTTGGGTTATAGGGCTGCTCTATTTTTTGTTTTGTTTGATGTAAGGTTAGGGTTAGGTAGAGCGTTTGTTCCAGGTGTGTAAGTGTAAAAAGTTGACCGCGGAGCATTTTTTGCTGGAGCACTTGTAGTAGAATGTTCTTTGTCTAATGCTTTGGGACTCCTCGTCACATTGGGCCATTTTATATAACGATCGGCAAATAATATTAAGGTCCTTCTTTACCAATTGACTTTTTGAGTGTAGAGTAGGGGGCCCCCATATAGATCGATAACCTAAAGCAACGACATAAAGTAACTATCAATGGATACCTCTCAAACTCCAGACGTCAATCGATACCTCGTTGGCAAACATGACAGATCATTTTACATCGAAAGTTATTTTTCACGTCAACCAAGAAGAGTCACTCATAGGGCATTCTCGGGGTAATTGTTCTTTCTTCATTTTCTTTCGCAGTAATTCTCCTTACCGCGCTTGCCTGTTTTTTTGTTTTGTTTTTGTTTTTGTTTTTATCTTCAATTATTTGTCATATTCTCCAATCACTGTGAGTATACCTTTGGCAACTTATCTTTTCGAAAGTCATTAAGTAAAATCACTAGGTCATCGATAGAGTTGTACAAAATCGAAGTTCACAAAATTTAATTAAATTTCAAAATACAAGGACATTAATAGGGGAAGATTCTGAAACCAAACTTAATATAAATTTGCTTCTGGTTGATTTCTTATGTTCTAAACTCTGAATAATACAGGTTGATAAATGGAGTCTTGGAATAACAGGAAGTACAAAATTCTAAAACTAACGGTAGACCGATGATATCTTTCATATCACTATAATTATCATTCTATATCTTTCATCATTCTTAAGCCTCGTTCTTTCCTTTCCGAATAATGCCTTATTTGTAATGATAATGTGATTTCGGGTGCGCGGTACAATATGGGGGCAAGTTCGAAGAAAGATCCCGCAAAAGGCGTTGATATTGTTTTAGTTTGTGACCATGCAGCATTTGGAGGTGTAAGGCTGTTGTAAATGCAGTTTTGTGTTTTTCTTCCTCGCCTATTAAAGGCTGTTACATATAATTGTTTGATACATTAATAAAACATAATACAGCCTTTAAATCTTGCCCGTTCTTTTTTTCTTTTACTTTTTGATAAAAATCAAGACAAATCATAAAAATCACAAATATTGTTTAAGAGATTCTTCTGTTAAAAACTGGATTTTCATTAAAGCCCAGAAAATGTTTAGAACTCAAAGGTAACAATAAAGTTACTATCCCAGTATATTGTTAAAATAACAAGTTCACTTCTAAGCTAAATGAAGTAATTGTGCTATAGTAAACAATTTTAATCAATCAATGTCCGTTTAACAATATTAATGTATGTTTATATTATATTCTATAATAATAATCCTTAATTTCTCCAACATTCAGCAGCACCGGACATTTAAAAATCACATAAAAATTTCGATTGGGTGATTATTGCGAATACAAACTAGCAGGTTTCCAAATGATAACAAAGTGATAGATATATGCTGTCACAATGAGATTTAGAAAAAAAAAAAACCCATCGAACTGCAAGAAAATATTCACTGTACGGCAGAATACACATTTAAACATTAATCAATGTATATCAAGGGCTTCACTTCTTAATCATTTCCTCATTCAATTTGACTGATCATGCCAAACTTACATAACTTCTAAGAAAAATTAGCCATGGTTGTAATGAAAAATGAACAGATTTTCTATTGATACCAAATAAAATAATAATAATCCAGAAATCTGAAAGATAGTTCCAGTGAAATTTGAACTCCGAATTTTGGGGGCAGGTTTATTTCAGGAAGAGAATTTATCAGATTCTAAAAATAACCCCCAAATAACAAAAAGTTACTTATTTATCCGTTCTGACAAAGTTATTTGATGAGCCGGTTTAATCTTTCCTGTGATTTGTAGCTGCGATTACAATAATTACTGCATGCCGTTACAAAATTCATATTTTCAGATCATTTATCTTCCTCTCGCAATATTCATGTATTTCCTCCTAAAATCGCCACGAGTGACTAAACATTTACGTAACATGGTAACTGGAGTGATATAGTTGATACTATTCGCTCCTTAATCAAATTGACGTGCCCCAGTGGTGTTGAATATTACATCACTTCTTACTGCTCCATTAAATGAATGACGTAAGCACAGCTTTCTCTTGATTTTTCAAGTCACAAATCATATGATAAATTGTGCATTAGGTTGATTTGGTAAGCTAGCGTTTATGGAGAAACTCCGTCTAATAATTCATTTCAGCTTTGATCATATCAGTTTTAATTATAAGTTCCATTACAGACTCCCAAAGGACACGAACGTGATGAAGTGAGAATGATTAGTTTTTTTTATTTCTAACAATCAGTAAATCATATACTACAATGGGAAATGCTGAATTCCCCTACAAAGGTAAATGCATTAAAGGCGTGTTATAAAATTTAAGACATTGCAGTTGATACCACGATGATATTCATCAAGATGAAAATAATGATCACGATGGCAACAGCCAATCAAGATGAGCATGCACATATTGTTCAAAAGGCTGATCGGTAACTAATCAGAATAGTCGTTTCAAATTTGCACTTGATCGTAAACCTTTATTTTACGGGGCCCTGGTAAGCTAACTTCCTATTTTCATGGTTGTATTTTTTCTCCAAATTACTTATTCATGATTTTAATCGCACGTCTTCGTTTATAACTCCTTCTCAATCAAACTTTTGTATTCCCTGATACACTCCATTAATCCTGCTTTTATTATTTTTTCTCCACTTGACTGGATGAGATTAGTTTTGTGTTCCAGTTCAAGCCAGGGTTAATTGCCAGTCTCGTTTTCATTTATTCTAGTCTGAGTAGCCCCTGTGGGACGATAAAGGGTTATGACTTATGCCTGTGAACCCTTCAATAAGGTTGGCAGAAACTTACGATGGAATATTTCCGTGAGTGGACGCTTAAGCGTCAATCCTATTTGTTCTATAACGATGACTATATGTATGGATCGTTCCAAAATCCGTCTCCCGAATTTAAGTTGAAAAGGTATTAAATTTAGGTGTTGTGATGCCATCAAACCCAGCAATATTGTTGGCAGAAAACTAAGATGGAACCTTTCCGTGAGTTGATGCGTAGGGGCCGGTCCCGTTTTACCGATATTACGTTCCCGAAACGGTCTTCTGAATCTTAATGGATACAAATGGGATTTCGGTAATGCAATACTACCGATAGGCTCAGTAGCTTTGATGAGTTGAGACATGCATGGCCGATATCCAAATACATTTTACCCCCCAAATTTAGGAAATGATTGGCTCAAATTCACGACGGAGGTTTAATATAGCCCATAATCTAAATCATGGTTTAAACCCCACACCGTGGAATTACAATAAGCGTAAATAAGCATATTACTGCCCGCCTGGCCATGAGGACATGCAATGCGCGTATAGAAAACCTCTTCGTGAATTAGGGCCATATAGGGAGTTTTCGTTCAGCAAAGTCTGCAGGATTTGAGGACGGAGATTACCAATTGCTAGGCATTCTCTGTCGAAAATGAAAGAACCGGAACGGCAATACCGTGATAGATCAAGAGCGCACGATAAATTGCAAATGTATCGTTCGCTCTGAATCTAGGACGAAACTACTGTTCCGGTTCTTCAATTTTCCACAAAGACTTCAAGACGGGCGTCCTTTGTCATGTGCAATTGTCAATCTCCGTCCTAGAATCCCGCGTACGTTGCTGAACGAAAAACGAAAACATCCTAATTATGATAATGAGGGACGATCATGGCCAGTATGCATAAAAGGGGGCAAAATTTAATCTGTTTTAACTCAGTTAACTGATATGAAGTGAGAAATATCAACCTCTTATTTTCAAATCAGTTTAATTCTATAAGAAAATATATACACAACATTAAGTCACAAAATGAGCATGATAAATTGCTTTCGCTTTTACAAGTCTATGGTTGTTGTATACAGAAGTTGTCGTCACAGGCATGTCACGTGTGTGTATGTGTGTGCGTGTGTGTGTGTGTAATTGGATTTTTACAGACGTGTATCAATCAGATATGATTATTTACGTCTGGGACCGACCTTTAACGTCACCATCCGAAAGACGTGACTCAGTCTCGAACCTGGGTCCGCTGAATCAGTTTATAACTTCCACTGCTAGCTGGATTCTTAAATACGCAGATGACACGGTAATCACTGGTCTGATCACCAAGAATGACGAGACAGACTATAGAATGACATTGGACTCATTTGTGATTGTAACTATCTAAAACTCAAAGAAAGGAAAACAAATGAAGTTGTATTTGATTATAGGAAAAGGCAAAATGTTGCTTTTGGACCAGTTATCATTCAAAACTCAGTCATTGAAATTGTTCCCAAATATAAATATCTGGGCGTAGTAATTGATGAGAAGCTAAACTGGGAAGAACAGAGCAAACATGTATTAGCAAAAGGTCATGGAAGGCTTCACTTTCTGAGGAAACTCAAATCCTTCCGAGTTGACAAGCCTATTCTCAAACTCTGCTACACCGCCGTTGTCGAGAGTACCATCCTTTATGGTTGCCTCTCTTGGTATTGTAATTTAAGGAAAAGTGACCAAACGAAAATTCAAAGGTTGCTGAACCAAGCAGGTAAAATAGTTGGGGAAAATTTCAATCTAGATGATATCTGCTCTGTCCGTATTCTTAATAAAGTCGAGAATATCATGAATGATCCTCAACACCCCCTTCATCCATGTTTCTGCTGGTTGAGATCGGGTAAACGACTCCAGTCTGCAAAATGCAGGACAAATCGCTATCTGAACTCTTTCATTCCATTTGCCATGAGAGTCTTTAACAATACCCGTTAAATGCTTCCAATAAAGTTCATCTGTATTGGTGATACATATAATTATGTTTGAGAGTTGAGCTTCCGATCTGAATGCAATTTCGGAATTAAAATTAGTATTGGGATTTAGGGTTCAACTCTCAAACACCTGTCAATGATGTTCTTATCACTGTCATCATGCATCATGCTACCTATAGCTTTTATGCTTTCCTCTCCTATCTATTTTTACATTTCCTCTATCAATCTACATCTTCTGTATTCAGGCTTATTTCTTTTTCGACATGTAAGTTGACTTGATTTCGTCATCAAGTAGAGAGGAAATAAATTGAATGTAAACGTGTTCGACATGGAAACTTTAACTTCTATCAGTATGCACAAGAAGGCACTACTGGTCAGTTGTATCTCTAGGTATGCATGAATGAATGACTGATAACCTGTCCATACTTTGTGCAATACCCATCTCTTTTATTTAGGGTCTTTCAGTGGAATACTCATCGCTACCAAACTCTTTTAGTTAAGTATAATGATGCAGGTTGGAATGATAAACCTCTTTGACTACCGTGTAAAATGATGATTTCCCATCGCAGTGTGTATAATGTAGCACAGTATAAAGTTATGAAAAGAGTAACTATATTGAATGTAAATTGCCTATTAATCATTATGTATGAAAGATAGCCAGTATATACTATGTGCAATTTCTCTGAATGTTTTTTTTCCCCGATGCTTATTATATGCGTGAAATTTTCATCTCTCCCTCTCCTCTTCTTCCCTTTTCTTCTTCTCCTTTTCTTCCTTCTTCCTTCCCTCTCAATCTGACTGTCTCATCTCCTTTTTAGGCTGGCATTGTATATTTGTAATGCAAAGCCAATTGGTCGGTAGTGCTGAAAACTACGGACTTCTTACTATGTGGTGTAATACGCCTATTATGTCGATGTCATGTTATGTTTTGTATAAATTTTCATTAATTTTGTATGCTTTATTCATGATGTATAAATTCATGTTCCATGTTCTTTCATGTTTTTATATACGATCATACTATGTAAAAATCCCATGCTAAATCTCCTTGATATTACTGATGGACGAATAAAATTGAATTGAATTGAATTTAATTGAATTACAGGCGCAAGCCACAACCCCAGTCATGATATAGGCTGTATGTTTCTACAAGGCACCGTTCATATTAATTGTGAGGGAGAAAGAAAGGGAAAGAGTACGAATGTGTGTGTGTTTGTTTGTGTGTGTGCGTTATGTGTATGGGTGTGTTTGAGAGGGGAAAGAGTGGGTTATGCACCTCATTTTAGATGTGGTTATAAGATACGATAATGATGATGATGACTCACATCATTTATATGGCGCCATACTTCTGTTAAGAACATTCAAAGGTGCAGGCTCCTCTATTGACGCATTGACGTTAGCATACATCTGCTAAAATAGGAAAGGTTCGAGGCACAATATATTTCTCAATCACGAACCTTAAAGGGAAAGTTTACTCTAACATTTAAATGGTTTTGATAAAAGCAAAAACATTCCTGTGAAACTTTTGGGGGAAAATCAGATAAATGATAAGAAATTTATGACATTCTAAAGTTATAATGATGAAAATCGGATTGGAAAATCTGTGACGTAACTTTGGAGATTCTCTCCAATCTATTTTATATCTATGGCGCATGTATGATTTAATATTTTCTGTAAAGAAAATAGAATTTTGAATATAATTTTTTTAAATTCTTTGTTAGTACAGAGCAAATGAAAGAGATGCTTAAAATGTATACGTCACAAAGTTGCCAGTTTTCGTAACTTTGATAATTATTTTTGCTTTTATAAAACCAACTTAATATCAGGCTGGTATCCCCCTTAGTGGTTGTGAGCCTGATCGGTTAAGAGTAGGCAAAATTTTTGTCCGTCCGTGACATTGAATATTTGATGGATTATAATTTTAGTAGACGACCATGGCAACCAAATTTCAACTTCAGTTATGCTCTGTACAATGAAACATAAATATAGCTCACTTCAAATAAATACTAATGTTCTACAGGCCTTCAAACTTTCCAAATTTGTCAAATATCCGTCCATGACTAACCGATCAGGTACTTGTACTGCTTTCATAGCATTGGAGACAATTTATTTGTTGCCACTACGTGCTCTGATCACGAAAAGTGATATCCACTCTCACCAAATCTTAGTATACAGGAAGCCCATGTTTGGTCAAAGTATCTATGAGCCTCGAGATGGTCTGATGTATAACCACAATATCCGATGTAGTTTTTCTGCATGAACATTTACCCCCTAAAATAGAACAATACTACACGAAATGGCGTTATCTGAAGGATCATCCTACGCAGTCAGGGAAGTCCATTCCTATTTTCGTCGAAAATCTACACGGATCAATAAAATCTGCGTCATTAGCTCAACAGCCATCGCAAATTGCAAACAAGTCTCCGAGAGGTATAATAACGGTGTATTAATGTGCGTCCGCTTTGTGTCGGCACAGATTCGAATACGTGGGACTACATAAACAGAGAAATATCGAACTCTGAAACTATCGAAGTGAACCGTAATTATAAAACGGTTATATGAAGATAGTTCTTTGGCAGGGCTAATAAGCCCGCCGACTCATCATGTCCATATAACATGAACAAGTATGCTTTCATGCGCACAGTAGTAGTAGTAGTAGTAATTATATATATATATATATATATATATATATATATATATATATATATATATATATATATATATATATATATAATATAGAGTAACATATTAATGAATCAGCTGGATAACCCATATTCATGATATGAAATAACCCATGAAACGCAGAGGCGATGCGCATAGGCCTACTGTGTAGTGATTCTATTTATTATGCCGTCTTTATAATGTTTTTAAAAACTTAAGGTCTTACAAAAACAACAATTTCCTTCTTATTTCATCAAAGAGAGTGAAATTCACATGGGTTCTACACTATACTCTTTCAGCAACAACTACGAAGTTTTATTTAAACTAATTCCTTACGTTAGAGATGTTGCCAATTAAAATCTCGTTGCATTTATTTTGAGACATGCTGTATACTACATTAGCTGTAAAAGAGGATTATTACATTACACACATGTACTGCGAATGATCAATAGGGCAAACACACTTGGACACTTATTCCACATCATATGACAAATTATATAATGTGATGGCGAAAGATATGATCAAAATGA
This sequence comes from Heliocidaris tuberculata, assembly GCA_025618425.1. Lineage (NCBI taxonomy): Eukaryota > Metazoa > Echinodermata > Echinoidea > Camarodonta > Echinometridae > Heliocidaris > Heliocidaris tuberculata. The sequence goes on along the minus strand of CM046844.1, from coordinate 29,186,875 downwards.
GCAAGAAAAGTATAAAGAACAAAGCAGATAGTTCTGAGAGGAAAGATATATTACGATAAAGAGGATAAAAGGATGTTTAAAAAAATTAAAGTATAAAATTGTCACTATTTTAAAATGAAATAAAAGAGTGACCTCATTTGTTTGCAGCAATATATCAAAAAGGGAAAATAAAAATGAACCCCCAAAAGTGCAGAAACTACCAGGTTGTATAAAGTACTATTATTCCCTGTGGAGTAAAACAGTAATCACAAAGTAAAGATCGAATTATATGATATAAGCGATAATTCTCATTATTTTTTGCGCTTATATCAGTGCTTTAAAGAAGAGGCATTAATTCTCCTAAACCTCTTTTCTGAATCACAGCACGAGGTGCTGGGAAAATAAATCTGTTTTTTTTAATGCCAGAGAATCAAACGAAGTATTATCTGATATTTCCCCTGTGTAAAGAGGTATTATCCTGGAAAGATGGTGAACTTAACTGAGACAAATCATTCCTTACTCCTTAGAAGTAGGCTTAAAGATATAGTTGAGTTCTGGTAATTTGACATTGTGATAGACCTGTCGCAAAGCAATTGGGAAAGGTTGATCATGTCTACATAAGAATTGGTGTATAATGTGAGTTTTGGAATCATCAAAATGATAATAAATTGACCCTATCTCGCTGAAAAACACACGTACTGCACAAAGCAATGGGTATATGGGACTGCATACACATGTGGCTTGAATGTTAGGCCCGAACACTTCAGCTATTTCTTGTCATATTTCGAAATCATATAAGGGCTTTTGAGAAGCAATCCTTTTCAGGAAACATTTCTACTATGATATTCTTCCAAACTGACATTAAAGGAATAAGACAGCTCAAAAATTATTTTTTACCTTTCACCTCTTTAACTGAGACAAATTATTCCTTACTTTTTAGAGGTAGGCTTAATCTCGATAAGCCAGTATTCCAAGTGCAGAGGGCTTCCCTCCTCGCTGAAACTGATTTGCAACGGGCCTGGGATAGAGTCACCCTCAGTATTCAGTATTCTCTGGCCGGGGGAAGGGGAGGGTAGGGGAGGGGAGGGGTTGCAAGTCCGAAAATTCTTTGACAAGCAAGGTGCCTCCGTGGGTATAAAATTACTGCAAGGGGCACAGCTGGAGGCACAGTTTTATTTTTACTTGATGATCATTTTCTTCGAAGTTTCAGGGATATCTTTTCTGATATATGATTAACAAAAGAATAACCAATTCATTTTCTTTAACGGCAATGTCAAAATAATAAATAGTATATTTGCACCCAAAGCACACCTTACGACCCATCCAGGTACTGGAAGTTATTGCATGATGAATATCATTTAGAATAATATATTAATTCAGCTTCCGTACTGATTACGTTTTTTTTTTTAATGCCTGAATATCTATCACAGATATCATTGGGGTACTAACTTGGTAACAAAATTGTTACCAAATAACCAAAATTCTATTCCCTTAGTATTTTTGCCTTACGAGGTCTGGTGCTTGTTTAAAGAGCTTTAACCGATATTTACCGATCAAAAGCAACTCCAAACTACCATGGGCGTCAGTGGGATATCTATAATTGGGTCCTCGCATCACATTCCCCTACAGCGAAGCCTAAGTTTCCGAAGAAAAGAAGAAGAAGAAGGAAAAAAAAAAAAAAAAAAAAGGCTTCACTTTTATCATTACTTTGTTGACCCAGGACACTATATCGTAAAAAAAATAAATCATGCTCCAGAATAATCATATTATTCACGAATTTCTATCAATTTCAATTGTCACAAATACACTCCGGGAGAGTACAATATAATTATAGTTAGGACATGTTTCGTATTTCGATAACCATTATGTAGGTCACCAGTGGCGAAGCTACATGGGACACGGGTGGCATGTGCCCTCCAAATCGAACGGCAAAAGAGAGAGAGAGAGGGTGAAGGGACAATGAAGATGAGAGAAACCCCCTTCTCACCCTCCCCATAATCGATGGCTTAGTTAATTCGTATCACCCATCAAAGAAGACGGGTGCCCCCCCCCCCCCCCAACAGCTGGAATCATGTAACGCCACTGTAGGTTACTATTTGATTAAGATCATGGTATATCCAGGGAGTTCTCCCGGATGTAACTAATAAAACGAGACACTCATTCGTCTGAATCTATCCTGTCACCTCCAAACTTGTATCAATACATCATCATGTAGGGTCTATTCATACCTGGCATATCTTTCACTTCGACAACACCGAAGCGACACTGCAAGTGTGAATGTCTAGTTTGTATTGAAACTTATCAAATAGGATCTACTCATATATGGATTATTCATCACTTTGGTAATACTGAAGCGACACTGCAACTGCGGATATCTATAGTTTGCATTGATACATATATAGGGTCTATTCACATTTGAAGTATTTATCACTTTGGCAACACCGAAGTGACAGTGCAGAGAAGCAGGAAGATTCTGTAAGTGTCTGGAGAAATAGGACGGGTTTTACACCTCGAGCTATCTTGATAGGGTGACATTGTAGCTCTTATAAGAAATAAAACCCGATAAACCAGCACCGGATACTTCTTCAACACCTTGGTATCACATCATGTGTGTCTGATAAGCGTTCTTCATACAGCTTTTTAATCCACCGATACAGGGCGAGTTAGAATGTACCCTGTACATGGTAGGCCTACCTAATGCCCTACTTTCATAAATTACCGATTCCTGATTCAAATCATTGGCATTCGCCAAGTCGAAGGCGTTTGAAACATACCTTGATCTGCATGTTTGTTTGTGTATTATTTTGAATTTTTACATGTATATCTAAAGATCACTCATGTTACCCATGTAACTTTGTGTAAACCATTGACAAACTCCTGTCGCGTGCGTCGGTCCTGTTTCGGATGTTGATTAGAGGTTTTATTATGATCAGTGATGATCTCTTTAGATATCTGTCGTTATACAGAAGAAAACCCTCAAAACCTTTTCACATTATACCTAAGAATTATCAGAGTTTTTTTTTTTTTCGAGACATCAAGATTTCAGTTGACCTTATACATTGACAAAGTGCCTCGGTCCTGTTTCGGATGTTGATTAGAGGTTTTTATTATGATCAGTGATGATCTCTCCAGATATATGCTGTTCGTTATATAGAAGAAAACCCTCAAAAGCTTTTTACATTAAACCTAAGAATTGTCAAATAATTTTCTTTTTCGAGACTTCAAGATTTTAGTTGACCTTCAGAAAGACTCTATCTTCCTCTTTATTTGAACAAGGATAAGAGCAAAAGGGAACCAACTTAGAAAGAGGGAAGGAGGCTGCCCCCCGGTAATGTTTTTTGGGTAAATTTGTGGGCATATGCATATCCTACTTTTTGCATGAGTACCAATCATTCCGTAAAGTCGGGTGTTTGTGTTGAGGGTGGGGTAAGGCGCATAGCACTATTTAATACATTTATTCTTTATCCGGTACTGCCAACGGTAATATAACCTTTTATCAGCATTTTCTAAATGAAAGTTGATACAGGCGAGGTTTGGGTTAAGCTTTTTGGAAATAATCGGGGGCACACAATGTCCCCTTTCATCTATTCAGTAAAGGCGTCTCTAGAGAACGACATGAACAGTGATCATGGCATATCTGGGAGCTTTCCATTCGTAATAAAAGCAGCGAAGATGCTTTAGAACAGTCCATGGGGATATTAAGAACGACTCATGATGCATAAGCTAAGTCCGTTACGTATCTCTTAAATTAAATAACTCAAAAGTGCCCCATTTGATAACTTTAGATAAATTATAAATTACTAGGGAAACAGCGTAATATACTCGAAAAGGAACGTAGACATAATTATACTGAAGAAAATAATATTGGAGATGTACTGGAAAAACTGCTACAGAAACTTTCATAAAAGGCTTTTCTTAAAAACCTCTAAAAATTGGCGATATATATATATACATACACACACACACGCGCGCGCACACACACACACACACACACACACACATATATATATATATATAAATGAAATGAGCCAAGACTCAGGACGTAGCTGAATACCACGGATTTATTGATGTCGTCAAGCTTTCGGCATTATGCCTTCTTCAGGAGCTATACAACGAAAAGTAACGAAAAAGGAACAAAATGATACTACTACTACATGCATAAAAGAGAAAGTAATGAGCTATACAATTCTGCTGACAATAACTAATATCCGATATGAATAATATATATATATATATATATATATATATAAAATGATATAGTGATAATCAATGTAAAGTTTAATATAATTAAAATCATTACCTGTTAGGTTGTTTGTGGTTATGCTATGGACAGTGCTTGCTTGAGTGATGGGTCACGTGACGTGATCCACCGCAAAAGCAAGTTAACTGATGCGTGTCATTGTGGCGCCACCTTCATTCATGACAACCCATGTACACGAGTAGAGTCAGTGCAAAGAGGTACTTGTAGTTATACTCGAATAAAATGAAAATGGTAAAGTATGTAAATGTAGACCAATAGGTTTGGTACATAATCATAGGTTTAGTACACAATGAAGGCTCATCACTTAATAACGGGTATTTAGAATCAGAAATGATTCACCGAGGGAACTCAGAAGTAACTATGTCAATAAACTTTATATAATAAACTTTATATAAACACAAACCTACAACTAGCCCCAACAAAGTATACTTTCCCGTCACTTACTCCCCACCCACCGCTACCGTTCCCCGAATCGTCCACAAACATCTTCCCCTTCTACACCAGTCAGAAAAAATGAAGAACATCTTCCCCCATGCCCCCACTACCTCCTTTCGTCGAGGACGTACACTCAGAGACCTCCTTGTACGGGCGAAAGACCCATCCCCCCTCACCAGACAACAACAAAGTGAAACCACCCTTGTCACAGGCTTCTCCAAATGTACATCACCCAAGTGTGTCCTCCACCAACACATCGTGGAAACCAAAACATTCAGAAGCACAGTTACTGGACAAGAATTCACCATCAAATCAAATATCAATTGCAAATCTACTTGGGCAATCTACCTCATAACCTGTTCACAATGCCATAAACAATACATCGGAAAAACAGAAACAACAATATACACAAGATTTAATAACACCCGATCAGAAATCCGAAACCAACATAAAACATTACCATACACAGTCCACTTCAGTCTCCCCTCACACACAGTAGACAATGCTAAAATAATCGGGATAGAGCTCATCAACAACAAATCTCATGACACGATCTTACACAGAGAATCACACTGGATCAACAAACTCAAGACACTCCACCCGCATGGCATCAATGTCGATCAATAAATGAATGTCGATCGATTATGTCATATCAGAAGTCATCCATAGTACAAACTATATAACCCCCCCCCCCCCTCCCCAAATAATTACTACCCGCTATCTACAACCTTGACTGAGTCTCATAGCAATGTGAATGTCGTATACATTGCAAACATTGCTTTATATAAAGTTTATTGACATAGTTACTTCTGAGTTCCCTCGGTGAATCATTTCTGATTCTAAATACCCGTTATTAAGTGATGAGCCTTTATCAATGTCGATCAATAAATGAATGTCGATCGATTATGTCATATAAGAAGTCATCCATAGTACAAACTATATACCCCCCCCCCCTCCCCAAATAATTACTACCCGCTATCTACAACCTTGACTGAGTCTCATAGCAATGTGAATGTTGTATACATTGCAAACATTGCTTTATATAAAGTTTATTGATATAGTTACTTCTGAGTTCCCTCGGTGAATCATTTCTGATTCTAAATACCCGTTATTAAGTGATGAGCCTTCATTGTGTACTAAACCTATGATTATGTACCAAACCTATTGGTCTACATTTACATACTTTACCATTTTCATTTTATTCGAGTATAACTACAAGTACCTCTTTGCACTGACTCTACTCGTGTACATGGGTTGTCATGAATGAAGGTGGCGCCACAATGACACGCATCAGTTAACTTGCTTTTGCGGTGGATCACGTCACGTGACCCATCACTCAAGCAAGCACTGTCCATAGCATAACCACAAACAACCTAACAGGTAATGATTTTAATTATATTAAACTTTACATTGATTATCACTATATCATTTTATATATATATATATATATATATATATATTATTCATATCGGATATTAGTTATTGTCAGCAGAATTGTATAGCTCATTACTTTCTCTTTTATGCATGTAGTAGTAGTATCATTTTGTTCCTTTTTCGTTACTTTTCGTTGTATAGCTCCTGAAGAAGGCATAATGCCGAAAGCTTGACGACATCAATAAATCCGTGGTATTCAGCTACGTCCTGAGTCTTGGCTCATTTCATTTATTTCATTTATCCAACCAAGACGGCCCGTCATGTTGTGTTTTAGCCAAATCCTTACAATTGTAATAATACTTCGGCTCAACTCGAATCCTGGAGCGATTTCGCCCCGTTGGATCCATGACGCTGGTTTGGACGGCTGTACCACAAAGCCTACAACGACATCTACCAACCCCAAAGGAACAAAGATGACCAACCCAATCCCGTCAACCATCCATCAGCTACACAAAAATGCAGACAAAAAGTTACGCTACAAACTACACCTTGAATACCTAAGTCAATATAAAGAAAAGGACATTGTGCCCAAAGGACTCCTTTTGAAGAAATCATTTAGTTTTGAGAGCGATGACCCAGTAGACACCGAATGGTCAACGACGCTCTGGCTTGCTGCCCGACAACTCCGCGACATCACCATAGAAGCGGTCAAGCGGACACATCATGCACTTTCAACCGAGACGACAAAACTTCGAAGCGAACTGAGAGAACAATGTACAAGTGAGATTTACCACCGAACAATAAACCAAATCAACCGTGACTGCGCTATGAAGGAAATAAGCCTTATTGCACTGAAAGAGAAGAAACTTGTACGAGATGAAAGGAACTGTAGACACATAAAACAAGTAATTACAGACAATGTAACAAACTATCCCATCAGAAAAAGTAGTGGGACACAGAATAAACGTAGAGCTAGACGTTTCAGAAAGAACCAATATGTAAGACGTAGACGAGCAGCCGAAAGAAACAAAAATGTTCCTAATGTAAATGAAGATGTGGCCCATACGCAGAATGAAAAGCCCAAAGTGCCGATCGTTAACCTGTCAGATTATACATTATCTGAATCAGAAACGAACCTCCTAGCAAAGGGACTAAAATTCTGCCCTACACCCCCACAAGTTGACACCCTTGACGTCAAAAAGGATCTGGAAGGCCTAAAGAGGCGGATGACGTTAAAAGTGTATTATGCAAATAAACAAACAAACGATAACGGTTCTGACCACCAGTCAAACACGCCGAACCAATCGCCTGATTCCGCCACTGAAGAAAAAAGTCAACCAAAACTCATTAGGCCCCAAAGCACATGGACCCCTACTGTGTACGAACCACATCTTCATATATTCCTCAATAATGTCGAAGCGGACGTTGAAAGACACGTTCAAACGTATAATACCGCTAAACATCACGATAATTTGACGAGAGATGAAAGAAATGCCCTCAAGAAGCTGAGATCTAACAAAGACATAATAATAAAACCAGCGGATAAAGGCTCCTCTGTTGTTATCATGTCCACAAAGGACTACATAATTGAGGGTCTCCGACAACTCTCTGACCAAGACACATATACAAAACTTGATGAAGACCCAACACTTCATCACCTACAATTGGTCAAAGAAGCCGTCGAAGACCTACAGGTAGATGTACCCACGAAGAAATGCCTGGCACCCAAAAATGTGAACTGTCCGAGCATATACTTCCTCCCAAAAATCCATAAGGCAGGTAACCCCGGGCGCCCCATTGTCTCAGGATGCTCATGCCCAACCGCCCAAATCTCGAGATTCGTCGACTTTTATCTAAGACCTTTCGTTGAGATTCTCCCTTCCTACCTTAAAGACACTACACATTTCTTAAACCACATATCATCAATCAATAGAGGGTCCAACCTCACTCCTAGATCCATCCTGGTAACAGCAGATGTCACCTCCTTGTATACCAACATCCCACACAGGGAAGGTATCGAAGCATGTCGACAGGCCCTTAACAAAAGAACAGAACAGGAACCCACAACTGACCAACTTATCAGACTCCTAGAGCTTATCCTCAAACTGAACAACTTCACATTCTATGGGAACCATTATCTACAGACCGAGGGGACAGCCATGGGAACTCCTGTGGCTCCGACGTATGCCAATATATTCATGGGGCAACTCGAAAACAAAATCACAACACAAGTACACTCACAAATCTTCAAAACATCATGGAAACGCTACATAGACGACATATTCTTCATCTGGAATGGCTCACCAAGAACTCTAACCACGATTCAAAACTCAATGAATGCCATACACCCAACCATTAAATTCACATTCCAATCGTCCAGTGATACAGTCCACTTTCTTGATGTCTCTCTCCAACAATCCAATAATCACATAGAAACTGAACTATACACTAAGCCAACAGATACCCACACGTACCTGCTTCCATCCTCCTGTCACCCAAAGCACTCATTCAAAGGTATCACATACAGCCAGGCGCTACGTGTTAGGAGAATATGTTCGGACCCCTCACGCACTGACCACCACCTGAAGCAATTAGAACGACACTTCAGTAAACGCAATTATAACATCAACATAGTCAAGCAACAGATCGAACGGTCAGGTGACAAACCCAGGATAGAGCTTCTGAGATATAAACACAAACCTACAACTAGCCCCAACAAAGTATACTTTCCCGTCACTTACTCCCCACCCACCGCTACCGTTCCCCGAATCGTCCACAAACATCTTCCCCTTCTACACCAGTCAGAAAAAATGAAGAACATCTTCCCCCATGCCCCCACTACCTCCTTTCGTCGAGGACGTACACTCAGAGACCTCCTTGTACGGGCGAAAGACCCATCCCCCCTCACCAGACAACAACAAAGTGAAACCACCCTTGTCACAGGCTTCTCCAAATGTACATCACCCAAGTGTGTCCTCCACCAACACATCGTGGAAACCAAAACATTCAGAAGCACAGTTACTGGACAAGAATTCACCATCAAATCAAATATCAATTGCAAATCTACTTGGGCAATCTACCTCATAACCTGTTCACAATGCCATAAACAATACATCGGAAAAACAGAAACAACAATATACACAAGATTTAATAACACCCGATCAGAAATCCGAAACCAACATAAAACATTACCATACACAGTCCACTTCAATCTCCCCTCACACACAGTAGACAATGCTAAAATAATCGGGATAGAGCTCATCAACAACAAATCTCATGACACGATCTTACACAGAGAATCACACTGGATCAACAAACTCAAGACACTCCACCCGCATGGCATCAATGTCGATCAATAAATGAATGTCGATCGATTATGTCATATCAGAAGTCATCCATAGTACAAACTATATAACCCCCCCCTCCCCAAATAATTACTACCCGCTATCTACAACCTTGACTGAGTCTCATAGCAATGTGAATGTCGTATACATTGCAAACATTGCTTTATATAAAGTTTATTGACATAGTTACTTCTGAGTTCCCTCGGTGAATCATTTCTGATTCTAAATACCCGTTATTAAGTGATGAGCCTTTATCAATGTCGATCAATAAATGAATGTCGATCGATTATGTCATATAAGAAGTCATCCATAGTACAAACTATATACCCCCCCCCTCCCCAAATAATTACTACCCGCTATCTACAACCTTGACTGAGTCTCATAGCAATGTGAATGTTGTATACATTGCAAACATTGCTTTATATAAAGTTTATTGACATAGTTACTTCTGAGTTCCCTCGGTGAATCATTTCTGATTCTAAATACCCGTTATTAAGTGATGAGCCTTCATTGTGTACTAAACCTATGATTATGTACCAAACCTATTGGTCTACATTTACATACTTTACCATTTTCATTTTATTCGAGTATAACTACAAGTACCTCTTTGCACTGACTCTACTCGTGTACATGGGTTGTCATGAATGAAGGTGGCGCCACAATGACACGCATCAGTTAACTTGCTTTTGCGGTGGATCACGTCACGTGACCCATCACTCAAGCAAGCACTGTCCATAGCATAACCACAAACAACCTAACAGGTAATGATTTTAATTATATTAAACTTTACATTGATTATCACTATATCATTTTATATATATATATATATATATATATATATTATTCATATCGGATATTAGTTATTGTCAGCAGAATTGTATAGCTCATTACTTTCTCTTTTATGCATGTAGTAGTAGTATCATTTTGTTCCTTTTTCGTTACTTTTCGTTGTATAGCTCCTGAAGAAGGCATAATGCCGAAAGCTTGACGACATCAATAAATCCGTGGTATTCAGCTACGTCCTGAGTCTTGGCTCATTTCATTTATTTCATTTATCCAACCAAGACGGCCCGTCATGTTGTGTTTTAGCCAAATCCTTACAATTATATATATATATATATATATATATATACTCTTAAAAATCCCGGGTCAGATTGACCCGGAAATCAGTCCGTTGGGGCCACACTCCGTTCCGGGTAAAAAATGACCCGGAATAAGGTCCAATGTGACACAGAAAGGACCAGATCTGACCCAGAAATGGTCATATCGGACCTTATTCCGGGTCATTTTTGACCCGGAACGGAGTGTGGCCCCAACGGACAGATTCCCGGGTCAATTCTGACCCGGGATTTTTTTTAGAGATTATATATATATATATATATATACATATATATAATATTTCACGCAATGGCTTCGTGATGAAAAAAATGAATAATGAACTTTAGTCAAATTCAGCTCAAAGTTTCTATACCTGCGCCTTTTTTCAGGAGCAAATTTGCTTATGTATACGCCACAATATATAAAGGCATAGGAAAGAGAAAGAGAGAGAGAGAGAGAGGGAGGGAGAGAGAGAGAGAGAGAGAGAGAGAGGGAGAGAGAGAGAGAGAGAGAGAGAGAGAGAGTACGACTAACCACGGGTCTACAAAACACGAGGCTGCCTAAGACATGTTACGCTCCTCCCCCTTCTGGGATGATTCTATACCTGTATGTTTATCCATTTTGGATACTCCTCTAGAATGAACTTAAAATCCGACATCAATTTCGACTGATCTTTACAGAAGTAGTAGTATACTGTAGTATTAATAGTAGTAGACTTTATTGGATAACTTTTAGCACAAGGCTAATGTGCCACAAGGTCCATAATGAGTTGATGTGTTGTTGTTGTTGTTTTTTCCACTGACAGAAAACCAACGTCACTTCCCATCATCCTTAGGCTGTATATTACAAGGGAGGAACGGGCGGATTTTAACTTCAAATCTCAAGAATCATCACGTAAATTGAGATTCCTACTGATTATTCGGTCAAAAACCTATATCCTGAGGGCTGCAGTCTTATTTGTTCATCAAGAAAATAGGTCAACAGTCACCAGGAAATACAAAATGGAAGGATCGAATTACATGATAGAGCATGAGGTTAAAAGCACTAATATATATTTTGTTTACTGGATTGAAAATGAGATCGCTACAACGGATCATCTCAGAAATCTTACACCTGCAGGCGACAAAAGGTTTGATCGATCAATGATCTGTATTTTAACAAACCTTAATGGTCAAAGCACATAGCATTGGCTAGATGCTCCGAAATTTACGGTAGCTATTGCTCATTCTGGAGAGTAATGTCATTGCAATTCAATTGGGATTCACGAAGAAATCAATATATGCTCTATTTCTGAAAGAGGTATACATTGCGCGCGAAGTACAATTACAAAATACAGTCAAATGGAACAATCAGCCATTATAAATCTACATGAAAGTACAATTTCTAGCCTTTAGAAGTGAAACAAAATCATATAAAGATTCAAAAATCTCATTCAACCAATCAACACTATATGTCAATACCACACGAGATATTGTATGCTGACATGAAAAATGACAATTTGGTGGCAGCAAGGATGTAATATTAAGAAAAGATGACGTAGATCCTAATCAAATGATTGGCTGACAGCGGACATGTGACAAGGCATTTATTTTTCATAACGCCTAACCGGTCATCAACACTTAATAATGACCGGTCACTAGCATTTTTGCATGACCTGTCGGTTAATTGGCAAGATCTAACTTTGAAAGTCAACTCTAGATCAATAAAACTTGGGTTGAGGGTGATTTATCAGGCGACATGGATCCTCGCCATTTCTTAAAAAATAAATAATACATTTATGTTCGGGCAATAGTATAATTATCCATCTGTGGTACCTTCGAAATAGTCCAAAACACCTTCGACTATCACCTCGTGTGTCAGACTGTTCCAAAGGCATAGCTTGTTGGATAATACCACTGAAGTGTGTTATTTGTATAGTAACATAATTGCATCTATTTTTAAACAACAAAAATGATTTACCTCTTGCCATTGGCTTGAGCAGTAAAGCTGAAACAATTTCATCGTAATATGCGCCGACCCCGTCTCTGGCGTCATGAGGGAAGACTTGTGTGGTTGCGAGGCAGATGCTGCGCGTCTTAATCAAGCGCGTCAGCTCCTCCACGGCGCGCACCGCGTAGTTGGACGTGTCGTGCACGATGGATACGTAAGTCCAGTTGAAGCTTTGTAAGAAATCAAGCATGGCCATGGCTTGATACCGATCTGGAGGAACTGTCCTGAAGAGGTAGGGGAAGCGATTCTTGTTGCTGAGGTCGTTGATGGTCGCCCAGTATGCCACCTGAAACAGAAAGATGTACATGAAATGATAATTAAAGTCGTAACAAATGGGACAGACCACGGAGTATTAGACAATTAGTAAATAACGAAGCTTAGTCTATGCACGTAAGTAAAAATTGGATTAAATTTTATTATCTCTGTTACGAGTTGTTGTACTATAATTATTGTCAGAATTTATGTTGTATATACAAGCCTCTTTGTTGCAATGTCAGTCACGCAGTGGGAAAATTTGGGTCGTAAAAAGCACGTGCTGTGATTCTATTATTCTAATATATGTGTCTTCCACTTGACCAGGTATTACGATTAAAAAAAAAAAAGAATTCTGACATTGAAGTTAATTTATATGTACCTTTAAAATACTTCTTTACGGACTGTTTGTCACTGTAAAATTATTATTATTGTTATGTTTTATGTTCCTGGAAATGAAAATAGATAACAGCATTACGAAACTTTGCTTGAGTTTAAACTCTTATAAAGTAATGATTTTTTTTCATATTGGTTGAATGTTCCTTGATTAATCGAATCAAAACCAATCCATTTAAATGGAGAACGAAGTCGACCTGTTTGTTCTCGTTTCATCAAAATTGAAGTAAGAAAGTACGATTCCCTTCTCAGACGCTAACTACATCACCTAGTGTTTATTCAGGTCCACAGCAACCTTTTCTCAAAGCATGCCTCGACATTTTCTTGCCTTCATTGCTCAATAATCTCACCATAACAACCACACTTCACCATCCACATTCATAGTTGCGTAGCTACAAGGGGGCGCGAGGGGGTACGTGCCCTCAATCGAATGGCGAAAAAGAGGGAAAGAAAGGGAGCGGGGGGGGGGGGGGGGAGGGGAGGCAACATGAAGAAAAGACTAAAAGCCCCCTCGCAATACCCTTCCTCACGCGAGGGCCTTGTGTCTCGCATTCCATCAACCTCGTTAGACCGATGTCCCCCTCCCCGTAACACCAGTATCCCTTCATGGGCTGAACCAACGCTACGCCAGTGTACATTCATATTCAAAAGCTTCTACTTCGGATCGTTTCTTTGCCACAGCTCTCCGGACCAACTGAAATCAGAGAGAAAATCTCAACGGTAATGTTTATGTGGCCTGTGACCCATTATCGATGTCCTGACCGAGTTCTTGATGAACCTAAAAGTCTTTCATGATTGCGTCATCTTAAAAGCTGATAATATACACCCTGAATTGACGTTCTCGAGTTCCATCTTAGTAAGCAAGATGAGCTTCCTAAAGCCTATTTTCAGTTTAGGTTAACCCACACAAAAACGTTCTGTAAGTCTTCGGAATTTAGTTCATAAACATCAAGATGATAGTGATTATGTTTGTCCGAAATTCAACAATAAGCAAAATGAAATATAGAAATCTGCATTGCCGCGCAATGCGAATGTATCCCCCGGCACTGGCAGCGATTTTTGCGTCATCCTTTTGTTCGATGGATGGACGAAGAACCTACCCCTCCCCTCCCTCAAACAATAGGATGACGCAGAGATCGCCACCAGTGGCCGGACTATTGTCAACACTATAGGAGCAGTATCATCAAAACAATATGTGTGTAGATTAGAATATAATGCATCTCTATAGAAAATCCGAAAGAAATCTGTCAAGAAATGTGACCTGCAGAGTGCACACAAGATATCCACTAAAATATGACTTATGACCCTATAAAAAGCGGAACACTGGGGGCAGCATCACCAAAAACAATAGGCGTGTATATTTTACCAAGATTCACTTCCATACAAAATATGAAAGAAATCCCTCAAGAAATGCAGCTGTTAGAACGCACACAAAAATGTTACCAAAACATGACCTTTGACCCTATAAAAGACGGAAGACTGGGGGCAGCATCACCAAAAACTAAAGGTATGTAGATTTGACAATGATGCACATGTACAAAATTGAAAGAAATCCGTCAAGAAATGTTGCCTGCAGAGCGCACACAAGATTTCCACCAAAATACGACCTTTGACCCTATAAAAGACGGAACACTGGGGGCAGCATCACCAAAAACAATAGGCGTGTACATTTTACCAAGATACACCTCCATGTAAAATTTGAAAGAAATCTATCAAGAAATGCAGCTCTTAGAGCGCACACAAGAATGTGACGAGGCGGCGGAGCGGCGTAACGCTGCTGAATCCAAAGTATCCTCCGCCAGTCTCCTGCCGGTGGCCGGGGAATACAATTAAGATCTCGTGTAATGATCTAAATAGCAATTTTACTCAATTCGGTCTTATCTTGGTCTCGACAGGTAACGGTATAAGATCAAAATGTGCTCAGAACTATGTTGTCTTTTCCCTTTTTCATTGCTCGATAAACGAATGAGCAGAGCTAGCCTTCTCATATTCATTGGGCAATCAAAGTGAGTAGCTCATAATGTATACATCTGTTAAAAATTCTAATATCCAAAGTATCATTACATGAATGTCTAACAAAATTTACAGTATCGCTTATCACGAATAAAATAAGTTGATGAATAAGACCACACAAGTCAAAGTGGAATTAAAAATGAATTTAACAATAATTAGGTTGTCGTGACAAAAAGTGAAGGCGTCTATTAAAAACCCAATACTTGAATTTCATGGACTTCTGTCTCAACATAATTATGATTAGTGAACGTAAATAAATTACTTGATAATAGAAGAGTGTATTAAACTCAAAAACATGTAGATACTTGGTAGTAGGTATCCCCGCACTTCTGCCCCCACCCCCTCAATTACATTTCCATGCTTATCCCCACTCCACCCCTTTCCCCATTCCCAGTAAAAATAAATGGGGGGGGGGGGGGAGGAAGTTGAAGTACGATATAAGCGTCTTTATATATCATTTTGGTTATAAGGGAATATGTCTGCCTATATCCTACCCTTCTTGCCCACTGTATGTATTTGTATGTATTTATTTAGCTTCCAATCTTAAAAAATAATTTATCTTATGATCAATTTGATGAAACACTCCAGTGTAATATTTTGTCGGCATACTGGACCATGCTTCGGTTGATGTCAAATTTATTTTTATAGTGTGGTGGGTGTGGAGCAGGATGGCGTTAAAGCATGTGGGTGCTTAAATAATGTCTATCACTTGAATCCAGGGGGGCGTTTCATCAAGTGTCTTGTCAGTAATTTTTACCGACAAATTTGCTCTCAGCCAATCAGATGCAAGGATTTCAGTAGCTTATAACAGTCATTGTAAATTGTCAGTGAAAGCAAGTTTCATGAAACGGGGCCCAGGTCTCATTTATTCACTGTTGACCTAAATTGGTTTCTTACATATGGTGTTTATTCTTTTGAGTTTGTAAACATATTCTTGTAACGGACTTACATACAGAGGGCAAGAAGGGTAGGATATAGGCAGACAAGTTCCTTTGTAACCAAAATGATATATAGACTCTTATACTGTACTTCAACTTCTCCCCCCCCCCTTTATTTTTTTACTGGGAATGGGGTAAGGGGTGGGGTGGGGTGGGAGGTAAGCATGGAAATGTAATTGAGGGGGTGGGGGCAGAGGAGCGGGGATACCTACTACCAAGTATCTAAATGCTTTGGAGTTTAGATAATGTCTATCACTTGAATCCAGATCTCATTTATTTCACTGTTGACCTAAATTGGTTTCTTCTACAAAACAATTCGTGTAGATATTGATATAAGTCACATGTATTTAAGAGCAGGGGAAGGGGGCAAGAAAGGTAAGGCAGTGACTGATTTTTCCTCTTTACCATAATATTTTGAATGAGTTGTCAAGACTCTTCGATCTATTGCTCTATTTTCCATCACTACACACTTAATGAATACTGCTAGTGCCTAGAGTACTCCACAGAGTGGATTGGGCGCAATATAAATCATATGAATTATTATTATTATATTCAAAATTGTCAATGCTAGTAATACACAGCGGCCATTATAAAAAAATGGGTGCCATTTTTTTTTCAGCAGCGTATTTCCGAGGTAGTCTACCTGGAAGTTGTGCAGGGTGGTCCCCTGAACAAGTTGATACCCAACAACCTTTTACAACAGCCCGTGTCCCAAAAAACCAATTGCCTCCTGGGTATAAACCTACGTGCAGATTTATCTCGCCTACAGAATTCGTCAGAAAAGACATGACTCTCACCAAACATAGGCCTTTTAAACGGTGAACTGATTCTGAAATCCCCAGACAATATGTTAACGGAATACACGAATTCTTACATTACAATACAATACACACGCGTGCGCACCCCATCGCATTATCGCACTAAACATTGAACATCTTATTTCAAAATGTTTAAAAATAAAAACTGTGAAAACTAGCTTTTTTTTCTTAATGCAACGTTCTTAATCACTGCAATCTGAGTGCACTTAAGAATTAGAGTAGGAAACACAATACTCCGCGCTCAAAACCTTCCACTCGTTGTCCAGTGATGACTGTCTCATCGGGACAATCACCCATCCGCTATTATGGAATGCATTTGATGCCAGAAAGATCTAACCCCCAAAAGATAAAAAACTTCTCTTTCATGGATCGAAGACAGTTTTAAATATCAAAGATGGAGGTTTAGCCGAGTCTCAATTGAACCACTCAATTCAAACCTATATCGAAGAAATGGAAGGATCTACGGTGATATACACTTCTTGCATTCCGATTGATAACACTGTCTCTGATCAAATACAGATCTTAAAAAAAATATTGATCCCTGACAGATCGAAATTTCTCAGATTGATAAAAAAGGAGTGATCTTTTTCGGATTCGATCTTTATGGCAGTGAGTGCATGCTATACGGTTAACCGCTAGAACTTTCGTTTAACTCATCTCATGATGTTAGAAATGATGTTTTGGTTTCCGCTTTACCGCAGTTCATCGGGCGGTCAGACGCTTTTTATTACTAAAAGACTCTGCTTGCGATGAAACAGAGCACTTGAAGGATTAATGTAAGGTTTAAAAAATTATTGAGGTGGTGCATTCTTAGGAGAAAATACGTGCAACTAATCCATCGTGCCGATATGGTTTAGGGTATCAAGAAGAAACATGTCTAGGGATATATCCTCTTTATTAAAGGGAGATCAACACAGCAGAATGCACACCTAATGTACATGTACAGGCCTATTGAAAACACCGTAACACATGAAATATGAAAATAGAATATTTTGAAATCAATAGCCAATCAGCAATTTTACTATCGTTTTCATTTCCAGTGCCCCATATTAGTCTAGTCTGACTGCTTTTGTTAAGAAGCACTTCGGCAGTCGAACAGTGTTGCCTGCTTCAGCCCACAGTAGTAGCCCATACAGGTCAAAGAGCAAAGTCTTGCTATCTATTTCATTGTGAATTCGATGAACAGGTGTTCAATATTATCAATGAAAGATGAAAACCCGTTTGTGATAAAATTATGCGTAGTAATCTAATCAATTATGCTTGTTATCAATCACCGTTCCTAACGCTATGTTTTCCACCCTATACCCTCAGTTTCTACATAATTCTCGATCACAATGGCTAGTATCAATAAAGGTGGACCAAGTTTTAAAAATGGTTTAACTTTGTCCATTGATTTATGGAGCGCTAGTTCCAAATTATTGTAATTCTTTATCAAAATAAAGTAAACGAAATGAATCAAGTCATGAAAGGAAAAATGACAAATTGAATTCATGGGGGCATGATATTTATTTGTTCCTTTACTTACTGAAATATGGTAATTTATTTGAGAAGAGGAGGTTGACACTTGGTGCTTCATAAATCAGTGAAATAAATCTACCCACTTAAAACTGGACTAAAGTTATAGTGCGCGTTTATAAATACCGGTCAATGTGTTTAAGCACACATGTGAATATTTCGATAAACTGATGGCTGTTGAGGTACAAACTGATGACATTTGATTTTGCATTGTCTGTGAACTTCGCACCTCCAGAATCTTAAAAATTCATTTTCAATATTTCCCTTATTCACCTCACGCTTTTCTTCCATCGTGCCCACGGCTCACTTTTGATCCCTTGGCATTCAGGGGGTGCAGTGAACCTCGAGCAGAAAACATCCCTCACGAGTGCATGGGGACATCTCACTCTCATCTTGTAACCATGAAAACTCGAAGAAGAAGAAGAAGAAGAAGAAGAAAAAAAAAAAAAGAAGAAAGAAGAAGAAGAAGAAGAAGAAGAAGAAGAAGAAGAAGAAGAAGAAGAAGAAGAAGAAAAAAAAAAAAGAAGAAAGAAGAAGAAAGAAGAAGAAGAAGAAGAAGAAGAAGAAGAAGAAGAAGAAATGATCGTAGGGTACTATAATGAATTGCCCCTTTTCCCGAATGAACTAGTTCTTTTGATCCGCTGCATAAATAGTAATAATTCATGACAATGACAATATGATGTAGTCTTATTTAAGAATGGTAGCCTCATTAGTATTAATACTGTTCTTCCTGAGAGTGTTGCAATTATCATTATTACCCCTGCATTGTCAGGTACCTATTTAATACACCCGCGTTGAGAGGGGCAAATATGGACAAAACACCTTGTCCAGAGATGTAGGCACCGACAATGACTCGAACCCAGGACCTCTCGCATGAGAGTCAAAAATCAAAATCATCCATGCACCAGAGTGCTCCAACTTTGTTACTAGGTAAGTGCTAGATTTGAGAATCGCAACTGAACAAAGAGAGGAGAAGAATCGAAGGACCTGAATGTATACTTATATGAGATATAATTAAACAAAACGTTTCCTTATAGAGTTGAGTTTCACATGTCACTATTTACTCTTCACTCGCATTTAAATGATTTATTACCCTATTTACATGAATTAGGTGTGTAGCTGTTTTTGTTGTTAATTCTATCATAAAGATTTAGGACATTCGATAGCGACGCCTTAATCGGATATGGCTTGAAGAGGTGCCTCGCTTGATAAGAAAACAAGCATTGTTTCCTTCTTTTCGAAGATATATACAACGTGGAAATGATAAACATGGACATACAATACCCGGAAACTTGAATATCTTTATAATCAGTTTGGTCTAAAGATTTACAATGAGTAGCAAAAAGGGTAAATATTAACCAATATTAAAAATGAAAAAGTCAAATTACAAGGAAAAAAAACAACACTTCAGTAACCTTTATAAAAAACAAACAAGGAAAAAAGGTTTTATTTTTCACTCTTTCCAAGCCTTTTAGGCGCCCATAGTAAAACGGTGATTTAGAACCATAAAGATCTACATAATGAATAAATGAGTCTCTACGCTCAAAACATCTACGCAGCAATCGCATGCATTAAAGCATATCGTTTTAGCAGTAGTTACAAGAGCTAAATGATACATTTTCGTTCATTCCTCTCCCCCCCCCCCGGTGTTTTTCGAGGGGGTGGGGAAGACATGTTACAGACGGTAGGAACTGTTCTCCATATTGTTTATAATCCCCGTATAATTTTTTAGATACTTTTGTTACAAATGAAACAATGTTCAGGATAAGCTTCATCTAATAGGCTTACAAGCAAACATACAATGTAGATTAAAAACTCTTTGCTGTAAAACTTTAAGAGAGATATTCAATATTTGTAAAATAAAGACATTTGATATCAGATAGATTCAGTAACCTGCCCTACTTTCCCATTACTTTTTGGCTCACGCCGAGGCGAATAAACAGGTGTTGTTTTTAGTGCCCGAAGGGGGAAATAGCTAGGAAAGTCAATACTCTCCTTTTCTACGGTTTCAGGGCGAGAGACGAGTAATCTGAAAACCTTAATGAAATTGTGACGTAAATCAACTACAAATGTTTCAATATAGCGTTTATAAACCTGGGATATCAGAGACATGTGATCTTCAATAGTTGGGGAGTGGGGGGGGGGGGGGGGGGGGGGGGGGGAGAAAGCAGGAGAGAGCGGGAGGAAGTGCAATTAAAACACAACACACACCTTATCCTCACTCGATGGCCTTGTTCTCTCGCACATCATCTACCAAAAGACCGATTTCCCCTTACCCGCTCCCCCATGACTGGACGCTACGCCACTACTTCTACATATATCCGTTGCAATCTTACTCGGGGGATACAATTTGTCTTGTTATTGGTACGACCGTAAGGGAAAAAGAGGAAACAGGAGAAGTTAGGGTACAACTGTTAGGGCAATTTGCTTGTTTGACTTGAAGCAGTCGGCTTTCAAAATTTGAACCTTAATCACTAAATTGATAACGGTCGAGTTCAACTAAAGGTGCTGTTGAAGAGATATTGGTTTCAGTTTCTAAATGACATTGTGTTTCTACATGACATAATATAAAATACTTAAAAGAAAAAAAAAAGATATCATCATTGCTCTACATAGAGTCAGATTATCCAATACCCATCAGTTATAGAAATCGGCCGGATAAAAGAAGCGTTAATTAACCAATCTGTATGCAAAAGACATTTTAAAAAAAGCTCCGTCAAGTTACGGTTAAAAAAAAAACCCAACACAAAAACAAAAACAAAAACAAAAACAAAAACAACCTGGCACAACCAAAACGAAATTGTTTCCTCTAGAGATTTGTTTTCATGACTTTGCATTCTTGGAATTTTCGGGCGCAAGTATCCCAAAATCGAACGTATATGTTACTGCACCCTTCGTATTGGGAATAATTAGAGAAAACGATCGATGTGCGAATTTTCTCCCGACCGTTCGTGGACAATGAGTATCCAGGTGGATTTCATTAACATTACTCACAAATACTCTATTGGGTGCCACAAAATATTAAAAAATATACCCGATTGGAAACCTACTTTCCAGCTTATCATCCTAAAACATTTATAAATTATTGATATTTTATGTGGCATTTTTTTAGAATACGAATATCAAGAGCAAGATAGTATGGATATCTACGTGAGATATGGAACTACCATGATTTTTCATGCCAGTCGAATACATTTTATATGAAACACTTTCTTGACATTCCATTGTATGGAAAAGCAATTCGTAATTCGTATTTTCGAGTTAGTCGGGGATTTTGACTAATGCCTAATACGCACTTTTTGTTGTTGCATTTTGTAACTCTTTATTCACAATGTTTCATAATCAGATAATGTACATTTTGATTCGTCTTACATGTCTTAAGAAGTGTAAAAGATGAGAATAATTGGTGCCAATTTGAGGAGGCAAATGTGATTCCTTTAGACCTTCAGAAAATTCTGTACCTCCTCGGGTGTTTCACGTTAACATGGTCTCTCTTTGGAGTAAACATGTTTTTGATGAGATGAACCCTAACCTGTTAAAGCCACTTTCAAGAGTTCACAATGGGAGCTTGTTGCATCCTCTCTTGCCCATCGGCCAGGTCTCAAAACGAGATGGATTTAGGCCAAGAAAGACTGAAGCACGTGGTGGACAACAGACAGATGCAAGGTTATGGAGTGAGAAAATAAACAACCGTGAGGATGCTCTCCAGGCAGTGGCGTAGCTACCGGGTGGACACAGGGGCACGTGCCCACCCCCACTGAACGGAGAAAAAAAAGAGGCAAATGCCTCTTCAATGACTGGACATGCGCTACGCCACAGTCTCCACGGTTGCCGAAATATGCAACGTCAAAAGTGAATAGGTAAACTAAGAGCTGTCACAAAAATGAAAGGATAGGGCAGAGACAGAAGGAAGCTGGATAAAAGAAATTTTCCTCTCACCAGGGGTGGGGGGGGGGGGGGAGGTGAAAGGGGTAGGTGGAGGCAAAAGCAAATGTTTATTGTCGGCGGTGAGAGGGGGAAATTGGAAATTAAAAAGGACAAGTGCAAAGCAAATATCAGTTAGCAAAATGAAGGGGCGAACAAAATGATCAAGTCTCACTTCGACAGTGAAAAGAAAACAGTCCAGTCTCACCAAGATAGCAGGGGGAAAGGGGCAAGACGTGTGGTTAACCGCTTGCCGATATGACACCCCGTCGCTCAGATGATGGCTAGCGACGCCCCAGTGAACAGGAATCTAGCATCCAGCAGCAACGTGGCCTGAGGTGAAGAGTGTTTTTTTGCGACTCGCCCTTCTAGCCCCGGTCGATTCAACCTCCCTCACGAAACAAGAAAATCAGTTAAGAGAAGTGAGCGAAGATATCCAGCGGAGGGCAACGCTCAACATAAAATTCGATTTTCTTCTGAAAGCGGGTGAGACGCGAGAGGTGTTAGTTATAGAAGTGGCTATACAAACTTGATACGTCAATCAATATGTGGGACTGTGCTACAAAACACGCATGGTGATACCATGGACTTACTATGAACTTTTGCAAGCAAGAACGTACTCGGACAGGCAGTGGATCACTGCGAGTTTTTGAATAAGTTATCATTTCGGCAGCAGGTGGGTGTGTTGCCGGCTTTTTCTTGGTGACCTTCTTGGTGCTATCCTTCTCAGGATTTTGTGATCAGCTTTTAAACTTTATAGCCCTCGTGATACCAAGAATATAGCCTACAAAAAACATTACTTTGCCAAAGTTCTAAAAACGATTGCAAAATGAAAGAAGTATGCACAGTGGTGGATTTGAGTTGGCTCAACCGGCCTGCACCCCCATTTTAAAACCCCAATCTGGCACACCTTCAGTAAACACACAATGTGCCCCCAAATTGTTTTTTATGCCCCTTTCAAATTTTATATCCAAAAAGGCTACTGAAAAATCAGGTAACTTTTCATTTTACTTATCAAATTATTTTTCGACAATGTGCCCACTCCCCATTTACAAATACTGGATCCGCCCCTGTGTAGGCATACTATAAATGCATACAGGTATGGATTAGCATACATTAGTATACTCTACATGATTGAAGAGATGCTGGGAGTAATATCAGTGTGGGAAAGTTAAACACATCCACTTTCAAATTGTATTTCACGAAGCATGCGTCATTCTGATTCGGAGATATTTGCCTAATTATGACACACATTCTCTGGAAAACAGCTCGTGGCAGGGCGAATAAGCTATCAGTAGTTAAGATAGGAACACACCACTTCAATCCTTTCTCCTTTAATAAACATTGCTGTTCTTTTCTCGGACTCTAATAGAATCAGCTCATTAACGACATGAAACTCTTCAGGAACACATCGGCACCCAACATTACTAAATCACGCAACACAAGCTAAAACCTTTATCAAAACGAATCTTTCGCGTAACGAAAATTGAAAATTGCCCTCAGCCCAGCTATTATTGTCTCTGTCAACACCATTGCTTGTCGTCTGTGTGTTCTCAGAAGGGATGGGTAAAGCTCTAAATTTGGCGCTAATGCGTCGTTCCACTTTCTCGTCACGTGACAGAATACTACGTGATGTGCCGCTCTTGAATGGCGGACTTGCTGTGATTCCTGGACTCGTTTTTATAAACGCCCACTCAATTGTATTTCTCTCTTATAAATGGCGTGCGTACGAGTGTCTGCATGTGTTCGTGAGTGTGTGTGGGTGTGTGTGTGTGTGTGCCTGTTTGTAATTGGAATTTCAAAGACGTGTATCAATCAGATATGATTATCTACGTCTTGGGACCGACCGTTAACGTCACTATCAGAAGACGGGTCAGTCAGGATCTCAAAACTGGAATTTCTCACTATCTATTACGTTGTGTCATTTAATGTGTTATCATTTTTATTCTCTACCAGTATAGATCAATTGTTGTTTTTAAAGACAAGACAGGCTCTTATTTACATTTCTGGCAAACATTAGACCCTCTGTGGATTACCATAAACAAGTTATGTTGATGTATTTTTAAAAACTACTCACAATTTTATTTT
This sequence comes from Heliocidaris tuberculata, assembly GCA_025618425.1. NCBI lineage: Eukaryota > Metazoa > Echinodermata > Echinoidea > Camarodonta > Echinometridae > Heliocidaris > Heliocidaris tuberculata. The sequence goes on along the minus strand of CM046844.1, from coordinate 29,162,451 downwards.
GACGGTGACTTTAATTTACTTTCAGAAAACCTGATGCATTCAAGAACTAGTGAAAGGTGAATTACTGATATGACCAAGTTTCATATAGAATTTCCTATGCCCGTCTTGACATGACGTCACAATAATCGCTGACTCGACCTACATCCTAAAATTCATTTATAGAGGATTTGTTTCTGTGGGGGAAAAAATTACGTTTTTTCTAACCGTTTCGATTTGCTTCTGGCAGTGTGAGCATGAAAGCGAGAGATACAAAATGGAAAACAAATAGATAATATCGGACTTTTAGAGGACAATGAGGATTACTGCGTCTCGAAGAAGATTTTCTCTATGGTTGTTATTTACGTTTTACCTAATCCCATCGAACGGTTAACGTAATCAATCATTTACATTTCATGCTTTCTGATCGTTCACTTTCTCTTGGTGTTTATTTTGTGACCAGTGGGTGGTTCTTATTCCATTCCCTTTCTTGTTCCCCATCTTCTCATTTTGTGTAAACCCTTCAATTTCTCAACACGTTCGTAAAAAAACCCCACATCTTTCTTATCACCTTTTTATCTTCACTAACGTCCACCACGCCATTTTCTTTCTTATCTAATTCATATTTCATCGCTCCTCTCTTTTCTCTGGGTCTTTTTCTTTCCTTTTGTCTATACAACCCCTCTCTTTGTTCTTTTATTTCTTTGCGTTTGATTGTACGTGCATAATTTCCAAAGAGCCTGTGACAAGTATTCTTGACTTATACTATCGTCGAGGTGTTGTTCTAGGACTGAGCACATTAAGCATGCTCACATTCCTCAATAAGTTTTCAATAATGTATTTATTATGGATTCGATGTACCTGGTGAAACCGTCATCGATACAATAATATGAAAAGCTGCTCGCCGCAAGCGCTCGAGAACATTTCAAAGAAAGAAATGAGTAATTTCGAGAAGAAAAATAACTTCTCTTGTGGTCATGGAATGCAGGAAAATCTATCCTAAGTCCTTTACTACACAAACAAAAGATAGAAAGAAAGAAAAAATACACTGAAACATATCAAAGTGTCTCGGGATTTACATACATAGCATGTTCTAAATGCGATTTAACACACGTTTGAAGAGAGGATAAATCTTTGGTTGCCATGACGACATCCTTTTTAACCAATTCGCATGATGCATCTAGTGGAGTATATTTGTGGTTCTGAAATAATGTTTTAAAAAGTTGAACATTTGGCAAAATTATCAGAGAGAATATAAAAACGTAAACATGATTATAGGGTACTGATTCTGATGGCATTATAAATGAGGATAGAAGTCGAAGAAAAACACATTAGCAAATATCACTGAAGATGGGAAAAAGAAGATGAAAGAAGACTAAACTCAAGGAAATTCATGAGGAAGTACAGAAAGAGAGGAGGATGAGAACAACAAAGGAATACATAATGACAAAGGATAGAAGAAAAAAGGAAAACTGAGTATAATATTAAAGGAAAGATAAAGTAAGATTACAAAATGAAAAGAAAAAAAAATACAGTAAAAAAACCCAACTATAAATGGACGAATCACGAGACTCGGTCTCGTGCAGTGGCTAGATGTTATACGCGACCAATGTTATGTCGGCCTAATGAACCCCTTAGATTCATTGTAAAAAGGCCTAATGAAGCACCAATTGTCTACCATTGATTTCACCTAGGATTAACATTTTTTCTTTTAAAAATTGGGCAAAGGCAAATTCGACATTTTCAGAAAATTATATTGGTGTTTAGTCTTTGTCGTGACATTTCATTGTTATAGGCTATGAGTACAATATATTTGGTTCGTCCTGATTATGTGATATTAAGGACTTAATCTGGACTTTTTTTTTACTTACCAAGAGGTGACAATGAAAATCTGGGAGCAAAACTTACGCAATGATTTCCTCATTCTCAGTGATAAGTTTTTTTTTCCACTAACTTCTTATCGCTGTTCAGGCAGGGATGAGTCAAGAAGCGATAGCGAGAAATTACAATTTTTCGGGGAAATCTAAAACAAGAAGATAAACTCACTCAAGGAGCCTGCGCACGTTGAGTTAATCAAAATGATCACAAAGCCAAAGGGAAATGGATTAAGTGTTTGATTATTACAATAAGAATTACGACTGCCTATTTGTAGTCAGGTGGTATAGTAACGACTGAGGTGAAGTGACACACTTAGCATCCCTACTAGACTCCTATTACCCTGTCATATCTTAGACAGACAATTCTTCCCCCAGTGGCATAATTAAAACGCATGCCATTCCTTATTGCAATGGTTTGTCAAGACAATTACTGTGTGCATGAATAGGAAGTGTATACGTTTCATTTAAATGGCTTCCAATGCACTTGTGTTATAAATTAGGATGAGAAACGACGTTATCGTGATGACACATAATAAGTGAAGAATTACCTATTTTGGTCTCCCCTTGAGGTGGTTGATAACAGTCGACTTGACATTTTATGAACATAGAAAAGTTTTTTTTGTGTGTGTATTTGTGATCACATGATTTCTTTGAACAATTTCAGCTTTGTTGCCCCAAAAGCAACTTTGAGCATTTTACATAATTTACATAAATCCCGAAAGCCACATATAGGCATAGTAAACATCCCAAGACAACTTGCGCACAATGTGCCCGCTGCACCCAACGCTAACAGTGTTGTTAATCTTGTGCAATGAAACCTGTGATACAGTACAATTCCCTGGTATAACTTCCACTCGTCATTGTTCTTTACATCACAGGTTGCATTGCATAAGATGAACACATTGGATTTTGATATGCAAATTATACAAATTGCTCAAGATTGCCCCTCAGGCAACAAAACTGAAATTGTTCCTTGGCCACTTACGATTACCAATCAACAAAAAACTCCGACAAAGAACAAAACTTTTCTAGGTTTGCTGTTAGTTGCAATGGAGCGTCAAATGGATTATAACATATATTCTGGGTTTTTTCAATGATGGGCTATTTCAGATAAGTAATCTGGGACTGTCTCACCCCGGCAATTGACTTTTTACCCTCTCTCTCGCTCTTGACTCGTCGACGTCATCTATACTTGACAATGTCCGACGGTGCCATGTCCCATTTGAAGAGTCAAGGTGATCTCACATCTTTCTCTCAGAAGTGCCCCCATCTTCTTCTCCAATCCTCTTCAAACTACACCCTAAATGAATCCCAGGGTTACGTGATTAAATATGGCGCAACCTGACGTCAAAGCTTCCATTCAAAAAGATCCGAACATGAGCATATAATGGTGATTGTGACTGCGTGACCAGGATGTTAATGTTTGAAGTACATAATTGCGATGGCATACACGAATTCCGGTAGAAAAAAAAAAACAAACAAAAAACGCCACTGTTGAATACCCTATGAAAAACAAAAAAAAAAATGTAAAAGTTTTTCGAAATTGAAGTTAATCAGTTGAAAAGAATATGTAAGTGAGATTTCATTACCATCCAGATAACCACATAATATACTGAAAAGAATCAACACAATGTAGATAGAGCACGATGTACTATTTTCCATTACTGTCTGTCCAACTAGATGTTATCTCTCTTTAGTGTCTTTCCTCAAAGTTCAGCTACCTTTAATACAGTTTCTATTAAATTCGTTTTGCAGGTATCTTTAATACTTTAAATCAACCTTTTGAGGTGGTAGTGAAGGGGTAACCTCGCTAGTCATAAGGACCGCTAGTCATAAGGACCGCTATTCATAAGGACCACTTATTCATAAGGACCGCTATCCAAAACGCCTGACTAAATGAATAGCGGTCCTTCTAAATAGCGAGCAAACCATACACAAATTACCTCGCTATTCATAAGGACTTCCATTCATAAGGATCACTATTCATAACTATTCATAAGGGCCGCTATTCATAACGCGTGTTAAATGAATAGCGGTTTTCTATGAATATCGGTCCTTATGAATAGCGAGTGGACCCGTTAGTGAAGAGGATGGTGGTGATGAAAAGGCTACGTTTTCCTATTTATGATTTTCTTTCCTTTCTATTCATTTCAAGTTTGCGGAAATCCCACGCTCGATGTCCCGAGTATACTTTTTCGGAAGTGGAATAAGCCAACATGGAGCACTTAGGAAGCGAATTGTAGCTACAAGACAACCGACATTAAACCATGTAATTTGTGGTTTGAATTGGAATGGACAACAACTTACAACATTGTCATTTTGATATTCCTTACCCACTTCCCCCTTCATATTCATATTTTATTTTTTTCATATTTTATTTTTTCATTTCCAACAAAATACAATCTTCATAATAGTACAAAATATAATACAAAATTTATACAGAAATTACATTGAAGCAATAGATCAACAATGATTAATACTTTTGAAAAAAGAAAAGTAGAATAATTACGTATGAAATTTAATGTATATTCTCTCCATCTTCCTCCCCATCTCTCTCTTTCTTCGTTTCTTGCTCTAAATCCCCTCTATAGTTTTCTCGTTCACCTCCTCTCCCGTTCCCATACAATCTTCCGTTTGCATGGACGAAAAAAAAAGCGAGTTTATTGAAGAATGATTACATCAAGTGTGATAATATATCAAATTTCGTGATGTCACTTCAGGTGCAAGTCCCGTCGCGTGCCCACCATACGAAATCGACACCTCCTTGATATCCCAATGGCCAACTCTGTGTTCAGAATCGATTGAGTTGACTGCCTAGGTCATTAGCATTCAAGTGTTGGTGAAATTAGCCCACCTTTAATGAGCTTGTTGTGCTTCATCAATTTAATGATGCCCTCCTCTGTTTTAGTATAGCTCGAAAAGGTTGATGAATACGACCAAGAAAATTTATCTTTTTTATGAGAAGTCAATACTCTGATAATGATATGTATTATCAAGAGACAAACAATTAAATCGCTTTGGTAACTACAATCCTATTCCCCTAGTAAACTGCTTCAGGAGTAGAATTTATAGGGCAAGCGTGATCAAATGTTAATTAAAATGATCTAGCTCATTTACGTGTCGTCTGTCTTGCTAGTTGATGCAATTAACACCAGACATATACGCGGTAACATGTATCAGTTGACTTCTATATGAACCCACAAGACTCATAATCTTTTTGTGGAAAATGTACGGTTAATGTTTCTTTAACCCCCCCCCCCCCTCCCCCGCCAAAAAAAAAAAAAAAGAATGAAAAAAAAAAGAAAAGAAAAAAAAAAAAAAAGAAAAGAAAAAAGAAGAAAAAATAGAATGAAATAAAATAAATAAAACTACAAGAGTTCTCAGATATTTAAAAGAAGTGTGACTTATCTTTGTTTTATATTGTTTCCGTCTATGTCTTCAAATAAAAATAACAGAACTGCAAATGTTGTCAAATACGAGAGGCGTGAATTTTCTTTCTTCTGTATATTATGGAGTTTCCGTAAAGTAGTTTTTTTTAAATAATAATCATAGGACAAAAAATCCCGAAAACTCGAAAGCACTTGAAGACCATCACTGACCATGTGGCTAAAGGCCACCGCACACCTTACGATCAGTCTGCGATCCGATTTCAGAAGAAAATGTAATATCATTTGACAAATCATTTAAAAACTGAAAATATTTTGGATTTAGGGTCTGAATAGTCATACAGATAGTAAAAATCGATTATACGGCCTTTGCCGAGTTTTCTAGTGGGTGGAATGGACAAATCGGCTCCTAGTCGTAGTGACGTCACAAAAATCGTACGACTGCCTACGATTTGACACTAATTTTGCCCTTATTCCTTGTAGAAAGCTGACAGCTCACCCAAACCCTATGGTTAGTATTCATATTACTTTTCATAACCTGAATAGGGTAGATTTTATTTCTTATAATGCCAATTTTTAATGCCATAACGATTTATTTCACAAATCGGATCGCGGTGGCCTTAAGACGATGATTATATATTGAGAATATGAACTATTATAATGCACACATAACAGTACATACTTGTTATTATTCAGAATTTAGGTGCTGAATGCATCAAGAAATGTCTTCCTGCCAAGCATAACACGTAGTGGCAAATGTTGACAAATGTTTGGCCAAAAACATTAGTCCCGAGGGCGAGACTCGAACCGCGAGCTACAGTCCGGTGTCAATCCACTGCACTTTAATTAACACCTCTGTATTATGCTTACAAAATTATTTTAAAACTCCTTTAGTCATGGATTAATTCATCATTTACTTATATCCCAAGCCAGATGGCATTCATGTTATATGACAACGTAATAAATCTTTTTTTTTCTTCCTTACTCATTTTAGAACAGAGAAAGTGACATATAAATTTGGATAAAATTCAACTACCTTGATTTCCCTTGGTTTTGATAATGACAGACAATAAATTACATGTCTTCATCAATTTCATTCCCACTCTGAAAAATGATTCCCCTAGTATTTTGATAGTTTAAGAAGGGGTCAAATATAATATCATTATGTTCATAAACGTTTAAAACAACCAGACCCTCGGAAACACGGAAATAGGCTTATCACCAGCTTTCATGGATAATCCCGTCAATATGCATTTTTCCTTTTACTGTTATACATGTTTTAATCAGACAAGTATCAAATTCAAAGACATTCATTTATGCTCCCAAATGTTATGTATTGACTTGGTGAAGAGTACACCTGCCATGATCAATTCAGTCATGTTGTTTTTTTATCCCCGTCACTCCAAAAGACTCCAAAGTGATAGGGGGCCATAAAAATCCTGACAGATCAGAACTCATCTCTTGACAAGCTTGGGAAAAGTGAATTTCCTTTTAAGACATGGATCGATTTTGCCAGATGCACTTTGTTAACAATAATACCACTCTCCACTATATAGAAATACAGCTGCAGGATTTGCTGGTTTTTAGAGTGGCGAAGCGACAAAAGTCATTTTCAATTTCCCTTTTTTTTTTCTTCAATTTTCATTTTCATCACAATTATCAATTTTGGCCACATCATTTCTTAAAGAGGGGCAAAAAAGAAGAAAAGAAGAAGCAGAAGAAGAAGAAGAAAGAAGAAGAAGAAGAAGAAGAAGAAGAAGAAGAAGAAGAAGAAGAAGAAGAAGAAGAAGAAGAAGAAGAAGAAGAAGAAGAAGAAGAAGAAGAAGAAGAAGAAGAAGAAGAAGAAGAAGAAGAAGAAAGAAGAAGAAGAAGAAGAAGAAGAAGAAGAAGAAGAAGAAGAAGAAGAAGAAGAAGAAGAAGAAGAAGAAGAAGAAGAAGAAGAAGAAGAAGAAGAAGAAGAAGAAGAAGAAGAAGAAGAAGAAGAAGAAGAAGAAGAAGAAGAAGAAGAAGAAGAAGAAGAAGAAGAAGAAGAAGAAGAAGAAGAAAAGCATCGCTCAGCCCATAACCTTTTGAACCCGGCAGGTATGCTCTATCCCCATGATAACACTGTAAAAAAATAATTTCACGTTTGGGTGAAATCAAACAAAAATAATAAGCATCAAATTTCATCCATATTTTTTTCCTTTCAAGTACCGTATTTATAGACTTCTCTCGGGCCTCGTTCAGATCCTACGTGTGAAACCCGAGACGGAGCCGAGTGTAACCCGAGTCGGAGCCGAATGCAATCCGAGACTGAGAGTTTGAGATTGAGGAAAGAACACGTTCACAGTAAAATCACCAATCGATCATACAAAAAGCATCTGCCTTTGGAAGTGGTAGATAAATCTTGTTTTTAAGTAGGATAAAGAGCTAAGTAGGATAAGGAGCAAAGTAGGAAGGAAATGGGGTAAACGATTGTGCGTGTTTGTTGTACTGGCGAGTCCAAGGCATTTGGTCGTTTGGCGTCCTATACGAAGTACAAGGTACCGTATTTTGGAATTCTGAACATAAATTTACACAATGTGTCATTTCACTTCATATTTGGTCTGATCTTGTAAGCTCTAGTATAGTGATGTATATTACTCAGTTATCAGGGCCCTGTTTCATAAAACTTATCAATAACAAGTTACAATAATTGGTATAAGCTACTGAAATCCTTGAATCTGATTGGCTGAGAGCAAATTTGTCAAAGAAATGGGGCACTTGTTATTGATAACAAGTTTTCTGAAACAGGGCCCTGATATACTAAAATCTTACATGAGGTTGGTAACGTACGGAACAAATTGCCCGTGTACGAACCATGTAATACACAGAAGGATCCAGGAAGAAATTAAATCAGTTACCCCTTGTGAAAAAGTCTCAGACGAACATCATGATGTCCCATACATAGCGGTAGAGAAAGCCTTTAAACAGTTAAAGGTATATTTACCGACATCATCTAACTTTTTACCATACCCGATGCACTGACACGAACGTTAGGTGTGTCAGGACATTGGAGTGGGATTAAAATTCACCTCTTGAAAAATGGAAAAGCTGAAGGTTTTTTTTATATTTTTTAACGTCTACAGTTATAGCTGAGGATTAAAAAACACAAAAAACAAAAAACGTCTAGAATGACAATAACAGCTTTAACATAGTCACTTTATACTTGTCACGAAAGCAGCAACTAAGAACTGATGTTTAACCTTTCAATTGCGAGAAATGACAAAATGATCATGGTGTAGGTCAAGTCCAAGGTATTTGGTCACTTCATATCCGATACGTTACCAAGTATCATGAAATTATGAATGCAGATTGACATCAAAAGTATCATTTTAAAAAATGATATTTGGTCTGGTCCAAGCCCTAGTAGGGCCATCAACGTAATACAATAACCTGAAATACTAAAAATTTAAATGTGGTCGGTAAAATATGCGACAAAATAGCTTGAACTTGCCCATGGACGACCCATGCCATGATCCAGGAACAAAATAAATCAGCCGCCCCTTAGGAAAAAGTCCAAGAAGAATATCATCAGCTCTCAAACAAACAGTTATAAAGGGAGTGGCAAGTCTATAGTAATTTGTCCCGTATGTTACCGACATCTCAACAGGATCGAAGTTTGTTTGTTTGTTTTTGTTTTTTTTGCACATCCGATGATTCTCTAAAGTTTGAAACCTTTCTACAGCTTTGATGAGACCAAATCACAAGGAAGTGAACATTTGCGATGTTCATTTTTCCTCATTATTGTATGATACAGCAAATTAGCAATACCTAGGACTTGCCGAGTAGTGAATAAACGTTGACATGGAAAGTATCATTTCACTAGATCATGTCCCGGCACTTATCAGAAGGGGAAAATGGGCACTTAGTAGAAGGGGAAAGGGGCACCTATCAGAAGTAAAAATGCACTAACCAAAGGAGAAAAGAGCACATATTAGAGAGAAAAGGGGGCAATTATTAGATTTGAAAAAGGGTACTTATCAGAAGGGGAAAAGGTCACTTATTAGAAAGAAGAAGGGGCACCTATCCGAAGTGAAATTGCACTTATCAGATGGAGAATACGGCACTTATTAAAGAGATAAGAATGTAATTATCACATTTGAAAAGGGACACTTATCAGAAGGAGAAAAACAGGCACTTATCAGAAAGGGAAAGGGCACTTATTAAAAAGAAAAAGGGGCACTTTCTGAAATAAAAAGGGCACTTTTTGGGTGCTTGAAAAAGTGTGTGTGTGGGGGGGGGAACAATTTGCCCCCTGCCCCCCCCCCCCGGTATGCCACCTCTGCATTAGCTATATATTTTGCTCTGAATCTTAATGGTTCATTTTCGCTATTCTATATTCAAAATATGAGCTTAAAATGTTGATTCTATAAAGAGATATTGCAAGTTAAAATACACTCCCAACAAACATTACAGCGATTGTGAGGAGACTAGTCGACACACCGGTACGCGCTGGCAAAGAATAAGGGCTCGCGCGGAACCCAAATCAGAGTTCGGTTCCGCACGAGGGGTTTAATGTTTTCCCTTTTTTCTTCATACTCCTTAACCATTAACCCATAGAAGGCCAGGTAAAGTGTTTTCAGGTTGATTTTACAAATTCTAGCTGTACACAATTTTTTTATGGTGATTGGTACACTTTAAGGAATACAGTATCAATAATATGACATTCATTTTTAAAGAGGATGTATGATAAGATTTACGACGCCATTGTATGGGCTTTTTTTCGCTGATAGATCATCCCTTATTAATCGGCATTTTCACCAGAAATCTAAGCTTTCATTCCAGTTCTTCATGAACTCTTGAAGACACCAGGATACCTGATCCCCATGACGGCCAAAGACAAGAATACATCGAAATCAAAAGGCTTTCTAAGGATCATCTTGGATCAGTTCAAAAAAGTCGGTAAGAGGTGAATATTGAAAGTTGAGAAGGTGAGATGGGGAATCAATATGGAAGCCGAGTATATGGGGAAAATGGAAAAGGAAAGCAGGAATGTAGGGCTACACAGAAAAAATAGTAAAAGTGTATGTTTCCATGGTGAAAATTTACAAGGAAAAAACTAAAAAATAAAACGGATTGTATAACATGTGTAAAATGCTTTGATTTTTTTTCTTTTATGACGTGTAAAACATTTCTATGAAAATAATTTAATCACTTTCACTAAATTAGTGAAAACTATCTCATTTTAGTTCCTCTGGCAGTTTTGATATCTTTATATTTACGGTTTTCATGTTCTAATTTGCCATAAACTTTCTGCTTTATGGGCGGTATGTGTGTGTCCCTCTATCTCTCTCTCTCTATATGACACAATCATCAATATAATATCAAATAGGACTGATACATATTATATTCGTAAATAAGCGATGCTTACTGGGGAGAAAAAAAATCTGTATTGCTTGTCACATATAGTGTTTAAAAATCAATCAATCCTTTTGGAGACCAAAACAAAATCACTTTATGCGTGTCCGGTCATATTTTTGGGCAAAAATGAATTAAAATTATTTGTGCTAGGGGCCTTTGCTGTCTATGTCGTGTATAAAGAATTTAGGAGGTAGATATGAAGAGAATAATGGATACTGACAGATCAACTTACTTACAAAATCAGAGAGTGGAAAGAGCAAGTAAAAGAGTTAAGAGATAGAACACGTGTGCGTGGGTAAGGTGTGTGTGTGTGTGTGTGTTACAGAGAGAGAAAGCGTGTACGTGCAAGTGCACATGGGTATGTGTGCGTGAGTATGCGTATGATGCACTGTCTTGTAATGGAGAGCAGGAAGTTAAGTAGTGTACTTTTGACACACGAGCATACTGCAAACAGGAAACAGCTCCATGTTTTATTTTTCTGAGAAAACATACTAAAAATATACCTTCTCCTTATTTTTTTGGAACATTACTTTTCACTTCTTAATATTTATCTGTTACTTTGAATACACAGTCTCACAATATGTGATTCTTTTCACTAAAAAGATTTCTTGAATAAAAAAAATCATTGTTTCACAACTTGTACAACATGTAACAAACCTCTTGGTAGTCGATATTGACGCGGTTTTGCAAGATTATTTCAGTAAAAAAAGTGGTTGACAAAGGTATGATTATCTATTGCAGGAATAAAGGTGAAGACATGGTGTCCTGTCCATTATGGATTGCTGAATATAGCAACAGCCGCAATACATTGACTACGTGTTCCAGAAAAAAAATACTGGCCTTTTGAAAGAAAACTCTCGATCTTTATAGAAAATGGTAATTCAATTCCATGTGAAGAGAGGAATTTATTTAAATGAGGGAGGGTAGCGTTCCACGTAAACATCCTTGAGGATTGTCATCGAGCCATTTCAATCAAGTTTAATTCCAGCGGTATATCTGATGAAAGAAATTAATTTGAACTTTTCTTTCAAACGAGCCGCCACATCACTTCATTTTTGTCGCCAGGAATTCTCATTTTCGTTCAAAGCTCATCCCGACAGATTAAAGTCGGCTGCAAGTTGGGATAGCACTTTGCTATGTCACTACACCGGCGGATTGGGGGTTGGGAGGGAGGGGGGGGGGGTGCAGGAGGCGCCTACCCCATCTATTTGGGCCAACCTCAAAGGGTATTAATAAGGTTATGCACTCTCTATAGACATCCTCTGCAGGCCTACGACACGTGCTCCCGCGACAATTGCTCCGCGGTAATTTCTTACACTAACCAAATTCTAAACATCAACCCTGGACCAAACACCATACCTAACCTTAAAGCTCATGTACAGTTTTGGTAACAAAAAGGAAATTCGAAAGAAACGTGTTAAATACAGTCTCATGTTGTTTTCCATTTATCAAAAGATGTTTGTACAAGTTCATTTGGTATTCCATCAATGATCTCCGTCGAATATTACCGTAAATATATGAAAGGAATCATGCTAGATCACAGCAATATACTGCCCTACACTAGGACCTTTCCATCCCGCACAACAATCTTGAGGCTTAGAACGGAAATAGTATGTGTGTCATTATGTGTAGGTTTTGAACGCGTGTATGGTATATAGTGCACGTTGAAGTTGTTGCGAGTTTATATCCCTGACCCTGCACAAAAATTATTTTTTGCCTCTCATTTTGTTTAATATGCCACTTTAGGACATGAAATCTTCACATCATCTCTGTATTGCTAGTATCTTGCTATATATCAACAAAAATCCTATAAGTATGACGAAAAGTTTTTGAGGGCCTATCAAAACTAAACGTTACCTTTAACCATAAACCTAACCTAAAACCCCAATAGCAAGCCTAAACCCAACCCTACATCTTTGCGAAATAAAGTCTGGAGCAATTGTCGACGAAGCATAACTATGTCTAAGCACTATTTTGAAGCCAGCTCTCATAACACGTACATGAATGTAAAAACTCTGACACTTTGGAGGCGCCCGTTTCTTTTAATTCAAAATCCTGGATCGGCCCTGACTGCAGACAGCGCATAGTGGTTGCTTGCCTTCGCTTGATTTCACTCATCGCCGTATATGGAAGCAAAGCCCAAAATGTGACGATGAGTGTGAGACGGGTCGATCGAGAGAAAAGATGGATGGGGTGAACAGATCTAGAGCTCGGAGCGTTTGGAATATGGTTTTCATGAGGAATGATACAATCAAATCTATTTCGGGATAACATGAGTTCAGGCGAAGGTTCGCACACAATAGTAATGTATAAATCGAAATCTGATTATGCGTGTGTCTACACCGCCAGCGTCTACTCGATCGAGCTAAGAAGAAGGGGGGGGGGGGGGGGCTCATTGGGCATGATTCATTCTTGATGTTCAATCACCATCCCTCTAACGTTTCTTGGGCAGACCTACACAGGGGATCCGTGATTTTTTTAAGGGGGGGGGCACAATAAAAAGAATTTGAAAAGCACCCCCCCCCAAAAAAAAAAAAAAAAAATCTATATAAATTGTGTAATCAAGGTGTACCACTTTTTTTTTTTAAGGGGCAAGGATTGGTTGTGCCCCCTAAATCTACCAGTGGAGATTTACATACGGAAAATGCTGCATTTTCCACGACCCTTGTGCGCAAAGTGCCTTGAATATATAGATTTGCATTCTGATTCGTGATTTCTTCTGAAACCTGCAGAGTTTCGAGAATATTCGTTACTTCCAGAAAAATGAAATATGGGGCCACAATCATGCTTAGATGTGAACGGAGTCATGGTGTAAAAGCATACAGTTTCAAAGTGTACTTTCACGTAAACATGTTGTTAAATCTGGAATTTAAGAACGTAAACAAGTTTTTTCATAGACAAACTAAGAGAGTACCTTAACAGATTAAACTTTGCTATTATTATGCTTGTCATATAATCAGCAACCTGTTCTCATTTGTGTCAAAGTGAAAATAAATTCCAAATAAATAAGGGTTGTTGTTCAAAACAACTTATAAAAAGGCTGCTTCTTTATCATCTGAGACCTCTAACGAACGAAGATAAGGTCGTAAAGTATAATGGGTATTGAATTTAAAGCCGTGAGCACTTTTTCTACGTTGTTGCAAATTACAGAATCCAGGTGTTTGCATGCCATTGAGGTGATGATCCCAAATATGAGTGTTGATTAGCAATTTATCATGTGATTAAAATAAGAACTTGTTACCGCCTATAACCTCTAGGCGAAGTGACGATGCTTTTCTCTTTTGACACGGATTCCAGGCCACCTGCGGCAGAGGCGTTCACATTCGTCATTGACATAAGGTTCAGGATATGACGTAGGACCAATTTTCACAAACAGAGGCAGAAAGGAAGGGATACGGATTTAGGGGTAATAGACAAATCCATTTTGGTTGTAGACCAACTTCTTAATTTTATGCCTTTTTTTAAACACTTGTCAGTAAATTGTATGCCAGGAAAATATCACCATAATTATTATTATTTATAATTATTGATGTTATTATTATCACTATCATTATCATTGTTATTATCATTATTTTTACTATTAATATATTAATTTAATATAAATGATGATGATGATGATCATAATTACAATAATAAAAATAACAATAGTTTGAATTATAATAATAATCGCAATAATAATGACCATAATAATAATAATAATAATAATAATAATAATAAGAAGAAGAAGATAACCATAGTGATATGAACGTCACTATTTTTAAAACAAAGACGTTTATAACAAACCATATATGGTTTTAGATTTTCTATGCATTGCTGAGTGCAAGTTTGTATATAATGATCTGGCGACCATTTCCAAATGATTGCTCCGGTTTCAATTTTTAACAGTAACCAATTCCTAACTTCAATCCTCGACCCAACTCTTCAACAAACCCGAAACCCATCCAAAAAACAGATCGCAATCCTTACTCTATATATCTCTTTGACAAAATGTTCGGATTCCGAATGTAAACATTGTACAGGTGCGGATCGGGGGGGGGGGGGGTAGTATGTACCCCCTTTATTTTCTATTTTATTGGGACCCTCATCCCCATTTTTCCTGAGAATCTTTTAAATTACAATTTCTTCCTGCTTAAAATAGATTTTAGAGTGTTAAGGCAACACCCTAAAAATGTGAATTTTCACTTGTACACTCTAAAATGGGTTGGGATTTTTTTTTTAAAATACCAATAATAGGTAAAAAGGGGGACATGCATATTTGTTTTGTAAAAATGTAATCCAGTATTGAGTAGAAAGTTATCCAAACATGGTAAATTATCCGATCTTGGGTACGATTTTACCCAGGTATTTTTTTAAAGAGTGTAAGAGAATTTGGGGCGTTAAAGCAACACCCCAAAAATCTTATGCCCCATTTTTTGCTTCGCAGAATTTTGGGTGGCACCAGACACCCCCCCCCCCTTTTTTTTTTTTTTTTTCAAAATCCTGGATCCACCCCTGTTTGTGATATCGCCTGCCTGTCGGAATGAGGTCAGCCTTGACTGGCAGTCATGTCTGTGAGAAACCGACATATGTCTTGACTTGAAATGAACTTCACGAATCCTTGTTTAAATATCATTACCGAGTCTTATCGGCAATTAAAACCCGCTGTTGACAAGGGCTTATCAGGTAAGAGCTAAATTATTATGTCTGTCGTGGTAGCTGACATATAATCGTGGAATAGGTCAAAAAGTATACTCCAACAGCTGAATAGTTCGTCAGCTTCTCGAGTGGAGATGAGGGCACTGTGTGCATCGCGCAGATAATTTCTTTCTTTGAAGAGTGCACTCTCTCTAATATTTCCCATCCCTTGATCTTTCACCCCTTCCATTTATCTTCTTTTCCCCATAAACCCTTTCTCTTTCTCTCTCTATATAGCCATATACATGTATTCATATGATTATTCTTCTCCGCATCCATTCCATTATCTGGTTCTCTTTCTTTCTTTCTCTATCTATCCACCCTCTCTCTTTCTCTCTCTCTGTCTATCAATAATCTCATCCCTTGGTTTTGCTACACCAATATTCAAACAGCAAATACATGTATAACTCATGCTACTCGTACAGTTTGAAACTAACATTCTTAAAATGGTGGTGAATAAGTTAAATTGTTGATTAATTTGGGTTAAGATGTAAGAAAAATCATCTTTGGAAGTTTTCAATTACCTTACATCATATATACATATCATCATGGATATATTACTCGAACATCTATGCTAGAATTGTAAATTCCGTACCACTATCATCATCCTTATTTCAAATCGAGAATTGCATCCCATCAGTTTTTGGATCATTTACAACTTCTATTTTTAAGTTAGTATACCCCTAATTCTGAATTACATCAGGAAGTCGTTAGATCCGGTTGCCAACTTTTATTTCTACCTTGGTCTCGCTAGTATATATTTCCCCTATCGTTGTCCGCCGCCCCTCCCCCTCTCTCTCTTACTTTCTCCCCTCTCTCTCTCTCTCTCTCTCTCTCTTACTTTCTCTCTCCTCTCTATCTCTCTTTCTTTTACTATTTTTTCTTCTGTCTCTTGGTTTGACCCACTTCTGTCTTTTTTTCTCCCTTCTTTTTCATTCGTTCAAAATATATTCTCTTCTCCGATGATCTGTTTCACATATAGATACCCTATTTTCTTACACGAAAGTGTCTCAAGGCTATATTATGATCACTTTAAATTAGAGTAAACGATATAACGGTGATCTAAGATTAGCCGAAAAAGCGTGGAAGTGATTAGCCTAAAATGCCTAAAGAGCAATGTTATTTATCCTTTGATGAAATCCTACTTCCATTAAGTTAATTCATTTTTATACTTAATGCGTCTGGTAGCAAAGCTTTTAGGGCAGGAAAAGGAAATGTTTCATTCTTTTGTTGTCTTGCTGATAATCTGGGAAATGTTTGTTCCTATTTTGTCATTAGCGTCTTAATGAAGATTGTAAACAGGGCGTGTCGATAAGTAATTGCCTCCAAAATCGCATGGGGACATTATACTTATGAAATGTATTATGCGTTATACAATAAGGTTTATTATTTTTATCACAATTAATCACGACAACTGTTCATAGCAAAAAAATAAAAACAAGCATTATGTTAAAAAAAAAGAATGTGTACGTATTTACGAGTTCTCCATGTTAGAATATGGAAGCTTTCAGCATTACTCCGAAAACGATTTGTAGAAAAAACATTTAAAGTAACATGAAGTGACATTTGAAGTCGAGAAAAATCACAGGCCTAGTAATTGCAAACAGCATAATTCACATTGTATATTGTGGTCGATGGTTAGTGTTGGACATGATGGAAGAGCTGGGAGATTTAATTTGATTCGATTTACTCCATCATCGTTCTGAACATGCAATTTCGTTGCCAAAAACAATAACATGCGCAATATATCCTGGCAATATATAGATACTAAAATTTACAGATCAAAATAGGAATCACGAGAAATGCAAAAGCCCACGGCATTAGCATGAAGCCTCACCCACAACTTTTGCCAATACTACTTTTGAAAATGAAGAAAACGATGATGAAAAACCTGCTGAGAAAGTATGAAAGTGGAGATGTCATGGTATAGTGGTCCATTCACTTGACACTCAATCCAAGAGTTGAGGGTTCGAATCTCAGCCTGACGCTAGTATCTTTTGGCAAGACATTAATCTACATCTGCCACTCTCCACCCAGGTGTTAAATGGGTACCTGGCAGGATTTATCCTTGAAATGCACTGTGCGATGATTGCGGCTGCCGGAGCTAAAGCCAGGGTAATAATATCCAAACCCTGGAAGCGCATAGGGACGTTATATCATAATGTGATATGCGCTATACAAGAACGGTTTATTATTTTTATTATTATTTTTATTATTATTATTATCATTATTATTATCATCATTATTATTATTTTTATTATTATTTTTATTATTATTATTATTATTATTATCAAGTGAAAAAACAAAGATTTACTTTTGATATATTGGTATCTATCAAGACTTACATACAGGTGCCTTTTTTCATAACGTTCATGTCAGTTTAGGTGAATCAGAAGTATACTCCTTTGCAACACTAACGTTGAAAGTATTAAAAATATGCTTTTAAAGTTCTAACATTCAATAGAAAGAGGGGGGTTTATTACTAAATCGGATATTTGGCTCATCATTCTCATGAAATTGGCTGAAGTTCCAAATTGGATTATTAGTACATGAGAAGACCTTGATAGTTGTCATCACAAAAAATCTTGAGCGGGCTTATTCCAAGCTTTAATAAACGAGTAAATTGTGTTAATGTTAAACGATTTTTTAGTACTCTGCCACTGAGGAAATAAGTGACTTCGACGCAATTAAATAGTGCGGCACTATCGAATGAATATTAAAGTGCATGGGTCTATCCACTTTTGCTATTTAGATTGATTGATATCAGAATTTTTAATGGGTTTTTAATTACTTTTTTCTTTTTTTTTCTCCAATTCATTTTCATCTTATTGTTAATTTTCTTTATACTACTAATAAGTGAGTTCCTGTACAGCGCACATGTCTGGCTGACTTGACACTCCTGGCGCTCCACAATAATACCATTACCCCAGCTTTAGCATGGCTGCACTTTCGGCGCTATAGCATTTCAAGGAATTAATTCCTGCCAGGTACCCATTTACCTCACCTGGGTCGAGTGTGGCAAAATGTAGATTATTTTAATATCTTGACAAAAGACAATAGTGCTGGGCCAGGGATTCGAACCCCGTACCTTGTGGTTCACAGTCCGGGGACTTATCCACTGGACCACAACACCTTGATTAATGTCAATGTCAATGAAGTTTCTTAACAAAAATACCAAAATACCAAACACTTCATATAAAAGGTAATGAGATTTATACTAATTACTCATGATGCTGATGTCGCTCTGACTGCCAGGGAAATAAAAGAAGGTCATGATCACGTAGCTAATCATTTTCATCATCAGAGTTTATACATGTATATCATCATTCCCTGTCACATGCATACATGATTATACATGTCTTTCATCTTCTCCTTTCACCCAATCTCTCTCCACCCCCTCCCCCATTCTATCTTCCTCTGTCTCTCCTTTATAGTAGAATATCCCTCGTGATTTTTATATAAACTTTTTGTATCTTGCATTTCTAATTCTCGACAATGTCCGCCCTGTCAAATAACGCCTCATCTCTCTCTCTCTCTCTCTCTCTCATTCCTCATTAACTCCTTCATTTATCCCTCCCTTTCTGACTTCTTTCTTTCTCTCTTGCACATTCTCATTCCTTAATAAAAATAGGTCCTATGCTTTTTCTTCCTCTTAATAAAAAACCCAACAACTGTTGACATTCCATGCACTGAAAACCCTATATCTCATACTTCAATATCGATTGCCGTACAGAGCAATTACCTTTGAGAAGCAAGAATATACGTATTTGAAGGTTTCAAGAAGGAAATGTGAAATGTTGGTTTTTAGCATTCATAATAAAATGTCTATCGGTGAAATTCATTTTCGAGAGCGAGCACCATATCAATTCGCTAGAGTGACTTACAATGTGCTAGCCAAAGTCAGGCTCATTACAGTCCGTTCAAGACTGTGCAGTGTGCATGGTACTAATTTGTACCTTTGCAGAGCATCAATGTTAATGGCATACTGTCTTTGCATTTATATTCAGTATAAATTGAACAATGCAGACAGTAGAGCTGGAAAATGCATATATCAATAGGTAACCCCGATGTGACATTGACGAAGAGCTAGTGCCGATCATATAACTCACAAACACATTGTGAAATGTTTCAAAACAAATTTGCATGTGTTTATATTATGTTCAAATCGCTGTTTTACAGTGCCTGTTTTTCTACATTATCTCTCTAGTGTATAAAAAAAGATCGAAGATATAAGGTAAGGAGTAAGAAAAAAGCCAAAGAAATTTACCCTGAGGATTTTTGCAATCGGTTATGAAAATTAAATTTCTGTTTGAAATTTTTGATTAAAAAGTTATCTCACGGCTACGGCGTTAAACTTGTATGATTAACCCTTTCAGGACAGGAATTATTTCAGGGCTAAATTGATCACAGTTTGTTCTTCAAATTGGCAACAGTAATATTTTTCTTTTAGTGCTACATGGTTCAAATAAGGTGTAATGTCTTTGAAAACAATATACATGGTTAGAAATTTGTTGAATAATTGAAAGAAGTTGCCAATTTTGATGAAAACAATGATTTTGAACCTCTTAATGTGCTGCCAATTTAAGGATCTCAAAGCTTATTCTTGTTTTTAAAATTCCTGGCATCTAACGCAATATGGTCATGTAATAAAAATGGACATAGTGTGTGCAGAAAATTTTGCTCTTTCTACTCGTGCATCTGGTATATTTTTTAGAGCTCTGAATCAAAAGTTATAGAGCCAAACCACAAAATGTGGTCAATTGTCTCGAAAGGGTTAAAGCCACGAGCAACCTTTTTTTTATTCCGCAGAAAAGACTGATCTAATGAAATGGTGATGCAATCGAAAAGCATTGTAACTGTTCCGCTCTGGATGAAAGTCATCTGCAAGCTATAACCGAACTGCGTTATTATTCCTAACATCTCTATGGTTACGACCCTGTTGTTTCACTTCCAAATCAATGGTCTAATTGATAAGGTGACTGTACAATGCTAAAAGAATTAATAAACAGATGTTGGCCTATTTCCAACGTTTCCCTCCACAGGGTGTTTGATGTGGTGTTTAACACGGTATGACTGATTATAATTGAATAATTTATTTCTCGCTGGTTTATGGAGCAAATCGTTGTAATAATAAATGACTTTACGTGTTATAACAAATGTGATAAAATAATAAATTACAAAAATATCTTTTAATGAGGTAGGAATTAAAATAGTAAATTGCATGGAAATGGAAATGCATCTAATATTTTCAGATCTAATATAGATAGCATTGAAATGTATCCTTTTGTTCATTTGGCAATCTAATTACTGCTCCGTCTCTTTCACGTCCTCTCCCTCTCTCTTGTCCCTTCTATCCTTCCCCTATTATATAATACTCTCCTCATCCCCCTCTCTCTCCCTCTTTCCCTACTCCATTTGTCCCCAATTCCCAATTCTTCCACTTTCCCCTCTTTTCCCGCACCCGATCTCTCTATTTCTCTTTAGCGCTCTCTCTGACCATGCTGACACACAATTACACACGTAAGATGCCTTCTCGCGAACAAGATAGTGTGACATTTCTCTCTCTCTTTCTCTCTTTACCTGTCTCCCTCTCTCTCTCTCTCTCTTTAATCTTCCCCTTCTCCCCTCTCTCTATATAGTTTCCCCCTCGATCTCACCCGCCTCTGCCTCCTTATGACTCTCTATATTCCCGTCTCCAACCCCCCCCCCCAACTCTTTCATCTCCCTCTTCCCCATTCTCTCTCTCTCTTTGTCTCTCTCTCTCTCTCTTTCTCCTTCTCTTCCTTGCCATCAATAGGAATACTCTCATAAATCATAATTTTTGCTCAGCACTATTCCGACATCTTGGAACAATAAAAGTGTTATCTGTGTTACCTATCGATCTAACTGTCAGTTTCTCGAGTATCAAAGTGCAAAAGGCAAATGAATATTTCGAGTTGAACACGAAAACAAGTCAAACGTATTACGTCCTTATATACGTTACCAACTATACATAACAATTTCACATACCGGATGATTATAGCAAGTTGATAGGCCTTCTAGCTAGGTTCAGATCAATAAGGAAAATTGTACTTTTCATGTTCATTATATTCATCATTCGGAGATACTTGGCCGTATATAGGACTGGGAATTACCAAATACAATGGACTTGCCCATTCAATATTTTGTTTAAGTTTAAAGATCTAATATATTTTACAAACATGAAGTCGCCTAGCTTTAGCTGTGCTACGAACACTGGATGGAAGAATTCAATCGTGATCGATTTATCTATAGATTGAGAGAGACAACTGTGCAGAAATGCTTGTCTCAGGCAGGACCAGGCAGGGGCTCAATACCACAACATTCCAATAGCAAGGATGAATTTAATTTCATGTAGAGGTTACCCGTGGTTACCTTATCAGAGACGTACATTATTGGGGTAGAGAAGGGGCGACAACATCTCCGGGTATCATTTCGTCAAAGATGTAGGGTTAGAGTTCCAGTTGGGTTTTAGGTCAGGTTTAGGCGTAGGTGTAATTTCCTCCATGGTATTAAAAATAGAATTATCTTGAGAAAACATAAGGAACCCAATGTACTTTATACACATAAATTTTCCCGATAAAAAGGAATCTATAAAAAAAAAAGAAAAAAAAAAGAGGAATCTAGGGTTAAAAACATTAGTGTGAAGTCAAAATATATCCCTCAATGAATCGAGATGGGATATTGACCGCGGAGCAAATGACGCCAAAGCATGTGTCTTAAAACAACAGAAAGGGGGGAGGGGCGGTTCAGACACTTATTTGTCAAGACCTTTCATTTGCTGAAAATGCACAGTGAAATTGGCAATAGTTTTTAGGTTTTCTATTTCTAGTAAAACTTTCCACCAATATTGTCTGTGCCACCCCATTCCCAAATTGACCATGTTAATAATGCCCTTTGATATCTCAAATGAGATTGACGATCTTCTTAACGTTGATTGGTTCGTTACAGACAAGAACTATGCTATCTCCTATAATTACGAAACCCGATCCCAAACAAACAAGGTCGCAAATTATCGCCTCCATTTCTGAACGTGCTATTTATGGCATATTGTAAATCCGCCATGTTTTTCATGTTTTCTTTTTCTAATATTCAGTATTTTGTTTTAATCGTTAGAAAACGTGTCGCCTTTGGTGAGACACCCCTCCCGAAATGCCCAATTTAATGACCTTTTATCTCTCAAATGAGAATGAAAAATTTCTTTCAACCAATGGTGACTGGTTCCGCACAGACTAGAGCTATGCCATCTCCGATAATTACGAAACACGATCCCAAACAAGGTCGCATATTATCGCATCCATGTCTAAACGTGCTGGTTACGACATATCGTAAAACATGCGGACATTTTTATAGACGAGCCATGCCCCTATTGAATGACACGTCGTTATTGCAGCATTCTTATGGGGGTATATAATATGTTATTCAAGAAATTCCAAAGATGAAAGGTCAAATCAGATTAGTTTCATACAGTTATGCTAGAAGTGAGAGTGATTGCTGTCTTTTAAGCCCCTCGAGATTGTTTAATTGACATGAATTTAGCAAAGGACTCTTGTTCATTAATTCCCCTTAGCGTTTCTTGTCTTGTTTTGTTCGCATCACATCCTTCATTTCAATTGACTGATGGAAGATTTTCAGCAATATGTTACACTGAATTCATTTTAAAGTAAATGATACGTATAGATACAACACATACTAAGCAAATAATCTTCAAGGATTTCTCACAGAAAGTCGGAAAATAGAATCTGACCTTTCATGGGAACACATCGAATGGAGTTAGCGACAAGCCGTTCAAAATTTCTAGAACCTATATGTTATGGAGTTTTAATAGTTTGCCATTCTTCATTATAAGCTGCGGATCTTAAATATGCCTGTCATATATATTTCACACACGTTATTACACACTAAATCAAAATAAAATTCTAGTCGCTAAAGAAAATAAAAACAATAAGATTCCCAGAAGATGAAAGCAAGTAGATGAGAAAGCTGACTATACATAACCAACGTTCGTTCGCGTTTGTATGATTGGAGTCCATTTTAGTACATTCATCGCCAAATAATGGACCTGGCACGCTGTGTCGTGCTCATGAATTTTGATTACCCAAAGGTTAGAGTGAAGGTTTACTGGGGGTAAGACGAATCATTAAAATTCAATCGATCTCTCCGCCTAGAATCAAACATCTATGATTGTGACAGACATAATGGATATCTCCTTCCCTCATCAAGCTAATAGATCATTCTGAAGGCAAGACCATCAATTTATAGGGGGCAAATCACCTGGAAAACAGATGGTGTAAAGTGTTTTATATACAAAACATTCTTCAAAACCTTTACCTTGCATGCATTCTATGGGTTAATGGTTAAGGAACATGAAGAAAATAACGGGTGAAATGAAAACCCAGCGCACGGAACCCAAGTCGTTAATGGGTTCCTTGCGCGTCTTTTTATGATGCGAGAACATTTTTTTTTCTCACGGCATCATAGCAAAAAAGTTTCTTCTTGACCTCTAGGAAGAACAGAGCCATTTACATTAAGTTACTGGCTCTGAATAGAGCTTTCCAGCCGTAATTTTGGGGGTTAATTCTCGATTTAATTCTTGTGCATGTATATTTATATGTATGTATCGACGAACTTTTATACTGAAAATTTAAAACCAACCAACCAACCAACCAACCAACCAAGTAATCAGTTCTATGCGAGATTAAATTCTACGGAATATTCATTCTAAACATGCAATATTTCAAATTCTCTGAAATCCTAATGCATTACTACTTCTGCTCAACACAAAAGACGAACTTGACCATCGTGTCAAACTTCCTTTTTACGCTTTTATTTCTTTCCTTTCTCCCTATATAGATTCCTTCACCAAATCAGAAAACGAATATAATTTTCAGCCTTTGGGAATTTGTAACCACCTAAGTGTGGAAATTGAAAGCCGGGCCATTTCTCCCATTCAAGTAGCGTTTGTAACGATTCAATGCATTTTCATTGTATGGTTCCATTCTTATGGATATGGATAAACATCGATGTCTTTTTTTTTTATCATGTCCTTGCTGAGCTAGTGAGGTATAGAGTGTGAGTAAATAAAAAGGAAATCCAGATTGATTCAACCCTCAATATAATTGCAATATAAGTGCATATACAGATTACCTATATTGTGTGTATGTGTGTAATTGGGTTTTTAAAGCCGTGTATCAATCAGATATGATTATTTACGTCTGGGGACCGACCTTTAACGTCACCATCCGAAAGACGTGACTCATCTCGAACCTGGGTCCGCTGAATCAGTTTATAACGTCCACTGTTGGCTGGATTACAGGCGCACGCCACAACGCCCAAGCGGCTGAGCAGGATATTGTAGCCTATTGTAGCCTATCATGATTTATGTCCATTAATTTGACACGTTGCTCAATCATGTCAATAAAATCTGACCGTGGAAAGTTGAATTGTACAACATTTTTTCTGCTTTATGTCAAAATTGCCTCTGCATGAAATGGATAGGTTTGGTTGAAGTGTCCCCGCACTCGCATATAATGAAAGTAGCTCGTGAACGCCATTTATCCCAAACTTGGGCAAAGGCGGTTTTAAAAATTGGACAGTACACGGTAATCCATCATCCAACTGGGGCTAGCAGGTATCAGATTAAAGAGGACATTATCAACTATCATGCTATTATAATATATTTTAGCAATTCTACTTGGTTTTTAAGATATAAGGCTTGCATATTGGTTTTCTTTTTATTGACTCACACTGTACTTCCATCTGCCTTCAACATGTCAAAACAATGTTGAAAACACAATTATATTCCCGTAAATAGGGCAAGGAATTGGAGGAGAATATTGATTACAATAACGTGGGATGGTATCTGGAAACAGGAAATTGATTTTGCATTAATATTATATAGAAATTACGAGTTGCATAAAACAGACACAGCGGAAGACAGAAAAATAGGAGATCTAGATCTATACCGAGAGCGAGAGATAGAGTGGGAGAGGGAGGGAGATAATAAGACAAAGAGCAGAGAGATATATTCATTTAAAATACAGTCTTATTTCCGCCGACAATTCTCGTCTACAGCTCCAATTTAGGATGAAACATCTTTTGATTTCTGAAAGATAATTATATATACGCATAGCAATTTTTAATCATTTATTAAAAATTTATTCCTTTATATACAACTGCTGATTTCTGTTTACGAAAGCAAACGAAACAAAAAAGGAATAATTTTATACAAACTAAAATTAATGGACAGACTTTTTGTAATTACGAAATGGTAGATAAACAATGATTTGATACACAGCTAAATGTCAAGGTGGGTACATAAATGGCATAGGCTTTTTTGTAAGCTTGAAACAGTTATTTCCATCTATTTAACTATGAAGCATACAATATGCCAGCATTCACAATTTGCATGTAGCTTGAAAGAGTTATTTCCATCTATTTAACTATGAAGCATACAATATGCCAGCATTCACAATTTGCATGTAAATAATCTTACTATATTAATGTGACCTAATATAAATTGTCACCATTGATTTAGAGTATCGGTTTTTACATTGTAGACCTACCCCGAATTCAATATTAAGCCGCGAATATCAAGCAATTAATTTAAATAATTTCGGTCTACTTGTCTTGACTTAATGATTAAAAAAAAAATGAATTGGAAATAAATACTGAATTGAATTGAATGAAGCGAAATAATAATTTTAAAAAACCCATAGTGATATCGCAGTTACATTGCTGCCTTGGATCTTCAGCAGTTAGCTGACAAAAAAAATCAGTGCACTTTATTATTAGAAGCACGAATGTAAGTAGAGTACACTACACTGCCTATAATTCGGACGTCTTACTTACAACGAGAAAATACATGTATATATCCATTAAAAGGGCGTAAGAATCAGTTCATGACGATGATTGATATCACGTGACCTGTCCTAATTTGCCAGTCACGTATTGCTTTCACCACATGCATCAAAATAAATATAACCATATTGTATACACCGTATATGGATATACCTTTAAATCCTCGCTGAGATATAAGGTGCTATAGATAAGATAGAATCGTCCAAAACAACGAGCATCGTCACCTCGGGAAGGAAGAGAGATGTCCAGGCGAAAGTATCCAACCCATCCCATCTTCACACCCACACCCACACCCACACCCAAGCACACCAAGTGGCATTACTACGTGGGGCACGTGTGTCTCCATCGAATTGGAAAGAAAGAGGGAGATAGAGAAAAGGGGAAGGAAAAAGAGAAAAAGAGAAAAAGAGAAGGAAATAAGAGAAAAGGAGAATGAAATAAGAAAAAAGAGAAGAAAAAAAAAGATAAAGAGAAGGAAAAAGAGAAAAGGAAAGAAAAAAGAGCAAAAGAGAAGGGAAAAAAGAAGACAACATAGACAAATTAAAACACACCATAACTATACCAAAACACACCACTTATTTACTCACCCAATCCTCGTTCATGATATGCCTGTGAGATGCATCGATCCTAACTTCAGAAACTCTGGATTTCAGAAATTTTGGGGAGATTTCTCTTTAAAAGTGATAGTTTTAAGCTTGATACGGGTAACGAGAACTAAAACCAGACAATTAAGGGCTGGACACATTAATTTTGTCCGATGATGATAAGGATAACGAGATTTTCAATTAAAGGTACACCCTACAGTGTTGTGCATACGTGTAAGTATGTTTGTGTATGTTAATAGCAGGACGGGTGTAGGGTGGGCCTTTAATGAAAAATATCGTTATCGTTATAGTTATCGGACAAATGCGACCTGCCCTTTAACATCATCAGTCATGTCAGTGTTACCGAGGCTGAATGAAAGTCTGTGACGTTTTGTTAATCATTTTGCATATTACGTACGTCCATGCATAATTATCCTCCTGATTCGATTTTAACATGAGCCTCTTCGTCGTCCTATATGCATTATACCTATCTATTTCCCACTTTAATTAGTCACATAGCGATATCCCAATGAATATGAGGGTCTTCAATTCTTCATAATCTAATAATAATGATTATCTCATTCGTTTGTAGGTTTTCCTGACGAGGACTGCTATACCTCACACAGAACCATAGAAACTCCTAGAATCTACTGGGTTTTTTACAACACGTTTCAGTACAGTCTTATTAACGTACACGTGTTGTTTTTTTTCCATACGCTAATTACTTCACCCAAATACATTATTCCTAATATATCTAATAAGAAAAAGGAAGCGAGACTAACACAAGGTCATCATCATTATCTCAATCGTTTCATACTTTCTCCTGAAAAAAAACTATAGTTACCATGGTAACTCGTAGAAAACAATGTTACAGCCTCATCAAAGTATACGCATTTTCGTTTTTCTAATCACCAATTAAATGGAGCTTATCTGATCCACACCAACGACTAGTCCCTAACATAATAGAGAAAGATAAAGAGAAGCAAACAAGTTATTATCCCAATCTTTTTTATACCTTCTCCGACAATAATTGCTATACCTACCCTTGTTACCATAGTAACAATAGTAGTAATACAGTGATTTTCAAGTTATAGTCTCATTAAATTTTATCGAATGTGGAATAAATGAAAATTGAATTGAATTACACGTTTTCGTTTTTTAAATCACCAATTAGATGCAGCGTATCCGATTCGGCCCCAAATACATTTATATCCCACATATTTCCTGGAAATAACTACTCTTCATGACGTAGTCACCATGGCAACTCATCGAAGATTTTGTTATAGTTATATAGTAGTTATAGTTGTTATCAGGTTATAGTCCCATTAACTTACACGCGTTATCGTTCTTCCAAACACCAATTAGACATGTTAGATGAAGCCATATTATCGGATTCACTCAAAATATATGTATGAATCCCTAACATATAATAAAGAAAATCAAATGAAGCCAACACATGATTATTCCAATCTTTTCATACTTTATCCTGAAATTAATTTTATCACGTACATGTAGTTACCATGGTAACTCATCGAAGATTTTGTTTTTCAGGTTATAGTCCCATTAACTTACACGTGTTATCGTTCTTCCAAACACAAATTAGACATGTTAGATGAAGCCAAATTATGGGACTCACCCAAAAATACATGTACATGTACATAAATCCCTAACATAATAAAGAAGATTAAAATGAAGCCAACGCATGATTACTAGTATTCCAATCTCTTCATTAATTCCACCTTGCTGAAATTAATTTTATCACTTAGTTACCATGGTAACTCATCGAAGATTCTGTTTTTTCCGGTCATAGTCTCATTAAAGTCATTAAAGGCTTTTTTTAAGGGGGGGGGGGGAATCCAACAATCTACTTCAATGCCACAATTACCATGGTAACTCATCGAGGATTCTGTTGTTTTTTATGGTCATAATCTCATTGACGGACACTTTTTTCGTTCTTCAAAAAGAACCACACCAATTAGATGTAGTTTATCCCATCCTCAACAACTACATCCCTACTAAACTTACCCATTTTCCTCACCTCCAAATCCTCGGAAGGAATTACCAGGCCTTGCTCCTCCTATCCCTTTATCTTAAAATTCATCTTGGCACGGTATACAACCCTTTAAATAGAAGTAAGTGATTCCTCCACAGCTCACGGACCACCTAAATTGAATTTATCCCCCATCTCGTTTCAGTTTCAGCTTTAAAGCAGCCCTTTTCTACCCATCGTCCCAGATCTAATCTATCTATCTAGATTGCAATGCGCTCTCTCTCCCCACCGGGGTATTTCTCTACATCCTGCATGATGTGTTATTGCATGACTTTATCGCAACCTGGGGCGGATCCAGGATTTTGTTAACAGTATGGCACTATGGCACTGCCGAAATGCCGAAAACACTATAAGAAACAAAGGAAGGTTATCATATTTTTCTTCAGATGCCTTTTGGGTCAAAAATTTGAAAGTATATTTTGGAGTAAATTTTTGGGATTATGTACTTAAGGTATGCCACTTGGCTTTCGGGGGGGGGGGGAGGCCGTTTTTGCCCCCCCCCCTCCGTCTTAATCCGTCAATGGTCGCATCTCCCTATTCCATGATCATAAATTGCGTCTAGGAAAAGATGATGCCAGAGCAGATATTTTAGGTTGGGTTTGGTGTTTCTCTCGTTCTGGATATAGGAATTCAAAGTAAATCGAAAAAGTATCGATAACAGTGTGCTGATTACATTGGAGTATAAATACGTATGCGTAAACTTCTTTGAAAGGATTTCGTAAAAGACTGCAGATTTGAGTGGCATATAGGCTGATAAATGTACGTGAATTGAATTATATCAACATGATCAAGGACTAAAAAAGTACTGCTGAGAAAAATATTGCTCAGACCTAAAGAAATATAGTGGTTTTATACATTCTTCGGTTATTACCTTGTTGTTGTGTGTGTTTTGGTTAACAATACTACGAAAAATAATATAATATAATATTATATATATATATGTATATATATATATATATATATATATATATATATATATATATATATATACATATACATATATATACAATCAAGATATTTGGGGGCTTTATTTGGGGGGGGGATCCAATAATCTACTTCAATGCCACAATTATGTTTTTTTTAATTTTTTTTATTATTATTATTTTTTTTTTTGTCCTAATTTCTATGTGCTTCTCTTTATATTCTCACTATGCATTAGTGGAGGAGATAGATAGAAATTATAACAAAAATAACTGATCTGGTAAAATTTTCTTGAAGACCCTCAACAACAACAAAAATATGAAAGAAAGAATACAAGACATGAAAAAGTCCGACAATAATAATGCTATCAGGTAATCAGTAAATAGGATATGGACTATCAAATTTACATACATGTATCTGATAAGTCATTGTTGATATTTTGAATTTTTGCAGTTATACTTCAATGTCCTGGGGCGGTATTCTGAAAACTGTTTTATCTCTAATATTGTTGTATCTCCACACTTAAGATAACACTGGTATTCTGAAAATTGTAACTTTTGTTGTAACTTTGTAACTGCCCATAGAAATCTTGTTCGGATTACGTAATACGCCATTGTAATGTTCGCACATTTCTAAAGGTGATAGACAGGGCTATTGAAATTGTCTTTAGTTTATTTTTCAAAAGTAGTTTTTATCGTGTTTTTAATAACTACGCCCGAAACTGATTATGCGCAAAGCCCATCCTTATGTTTGACAGAAGAGGTTCTCCTATTGGTTAACCTATACCTATATAAAATCCATCTTGATTGGTAAAGTGTCAAAAAATGGGCGTGTCAAAGACAATATAAAGGCGGTCCTTAGAGAGTTAATATCTCCTTAAAACAATTTTCAGAACCAACTTACAACAATATTAGCACGGTATTATCTCTGGAAGATACAACAAAAGTTACAACAAAAGTTACAACAAAAGTTACAACAATTTTCAGAATACCACCTCTGATATATACTTGCTCTTTTAGAATGCCTCGAAACTGTGCTGTCGTAACATGGAAGGCTCTTTTCATTCTTAATCAGGAACAACAATAATTCAAGAAGATCATCACTCCTATATATACTACATGCAATTATACACAAAACGTGAATTATACTCAATGGGGAACGACATCTAAGCTTCTTTGGTCACTTGACTCATACAATTCAAATTATTTAACGGCAAAGCAACTTTTCTATTCTCAGCGGAATCTGAACGATCGTTTCCGGCAACGCTCCGATTCATTCCGGTGATCACGTGACCCGCCCTTGTCAATGAAGACATCGGGCGTGTTACTTGTCTCGTGTAATTATAATCCAACACGAATGCACTCCCTGCTGTGTCGTGCACGAGGATTGGCGACTCCGCCAGTTTCCCCCTGAGTCTGTAAAGCCCGACTCACAAGAGGTGTCACTTCGATTGAGTCTGTAGTATGTGTTTTCGAAGATTGGTGAACGATTCTAAAAGCTTTTGCGTTTGATAATTTACTTAATAACAATGTTGATCTCGAGCGATCTCGAGCGAAAGTTCAGAGAACAGAAGCTCCGAGTTCAAGAACAAGATCGAGGTTATGATGATGCCGATCTCGAGACTGGTCTCGAGATCAAGATCGATCTCGAGGTACCCAACACTGGTCTGTACCTCCGCTAATCGAGTCTGTGAAGACAAGTAACCCATAAGCCAGTGTATTGTCAGCACTTAATTTTGCTATCCCTTTTTATATAACAATATCACTGACGCGGTCCTATAACCCCGGGGGGGGGGGGGGGTACTCACGTATATTGGGTATACGGGGATGTGCCGCTGGGAAGGGTGACTTTTTGAAGAAAGATCCTTAGACATGGGTCCCCTTTTCATTAAAAAGATCCTTAGACATGGGTCCCATTTTTCCCCAAAAAATCCTTAGACATGGGTCTCTTATCCCGGCTCTTATCATTTGTTTCATTCCTCTCTTTTCTCCCTCATTTGTCCGGGAAATCCTTAGACATGGGTCCATTTTTCACAAAAAATCCTTAGACATGGGTGCCTATTTACAGCAAAAGGACCCTTGGATGTGGGTATGGGTCTGGAGTTCTCAGCCGCACACCCCCGTCCGATTATAATCTGAGTACCCCCCCCCCCCCCCCCCGGGCCTATAACGTCAGCAAATGACACCTCGTGTCGTGTGAGCCTGGCTTAGCGCTAGCGCCCCAAGCATGAAGGAGGTCAGGCTCAATGAATCAACGTCTGATTTTAATTTGAAAACTGTTTGAAAAGATCAAGTACATTCCCATTGCTGACTCTTTTACTACAACCCCAATCGCAACGATGATAATCATACGCAGTTCTTGTATAGCGCATGCCACATGTATTTATCAATGTCTCTATGCGCTTCCAAGGAGCTTTCGCCTCAGCCTACATGTAGCTGCCCTATTGATCAAGGCACTGAAACTTCAAGGAATAAATTCCTACCGATACACCAAGTGTCATGACGTGGGACTGAGTAGGGATTGGCGCGGCTTTTGACGCAACATGTGAGAGTGCCATCGTACAAAAAGTGAATGCAAAATGAAAAGTGGAAACATTGCTTTGTTTTAACTAATTGGCTCCATGCAGAGCCTTGATCAGCGCACGTAATTACGCAATCGAAATGGCGCCTCACGTGCAACGGGCATTATAGGGCACTGACCGATGGAGCATCACACAATTCATTGTAGGCAACTTTTCATATTAAAGCCTGGCTTACACGATGCGTCATTTGCTGACGTTAGGACCGCGTCAGTGATTTGTACGGCCTTTTGAGCGTCATAAAAGAGCGATATGGTTGAAAATGTGATTGTAAAACGAAAATTGCAAAGAAAACTTTTAATAACGGGAGCATGGGTCAATTGCCTAGACAGGCTCTATTAGCGCAGGTACTGACGCAATCGTGTGTGAGCCTTCATTTTTCTCATTATTTCTCCTTTTTGTCTTTCCTTGTACTTCGTCTTGTATACTTCTCTTCTGTACTCCTCCTCTCTTTCTTCTTTTGTCTCATACCCCGAAAGATGTTCGTAAAAGGCAAGGCAAAATATTTGAATGTCCCCTATAAGTGTTCCATCATTTAGTATAATTATTTGCAATATAAGAGATTGCAAATTACATGTACGTTCAAACATTTGATGACAATTATCTATCAGCAACAAAGCCTTTTTGCGTCCATTAATGTTTCGCTTAAAATATTCTTCCAAGAATTTTATCACCATTCTCAAAATGAGATAAACAAAATGTTTTAACGACCCTCCTCCATCACCCATGGTTACGCGTCCGCAATAAGAAGTCACATGAATCAAAATCACGAAATTATCTTCAACCATGGATGACCTTAAGACGAAACACCTGTCAATGTCAGCATCCTTTGATCTTTCACTCGTTATTTGACTAATGTATCACAAAAACTAATGTCTGTCCCACGCTGTCACATTTCTTTCAAATTAACATTACCTTTGGAAATATTTCTTTTAATTAAATGATATTTGAACGGATCATCCGATGTCTGATATCGTTGCACATCCACGCAACAAATTAATGAATCAAAACTAAGAAATCTCATAAACCATGGGTGTATCGTTTTTAATTTGCCTTTATAGTGAATCTGATAACACTTCTAATATGCTTTCCTTTATTTAATACTGAATATTATGTTGCCATTATAAAAAAAAAATCTTCTCTTTCTCTCTCTCTCTCCCTTCCTCTTTTTGTCTTGTACCCAGGTCAGTATGATCTTTTAATAGATGTACACGCTTGCATTTACAATCCCCTCTCTTCCTTTTATTATGTCGCATATCTTCCTACTTACATCCTTCGACCTGGTGTTAAAACTTTTCTAAAAAAGCTTCATTGCTTTTAACATTTTGCGCTGTCACCAAGGTGAAAGAAACACATAGTGCATGAGAAAATTAATGTTTGCTCCGAAAAAAATTCAACTTTCCTAGACATCGATGTTTGTTTAAAATACAATATCCTTTTCTCCCAAGGCGCGAAATGGCGAAACATTCATGACACTGTTTGTCGCTTGCAATACCTACGGCACCCAAGATATACTGCTACCATGATGACACTAGAGACAAGGTGTTATAAACCCTTTTAAAAATAAATCACACTCCGTGTACTAACATTAGCATCTGCGTTAGTATACTGTAATGTGGCTCCAAAAATAGTCCCCGCGCTTTGCGATCGCGTCTTTATTGCCTCCATAACTCCCAAATGACTTTCCATACGCAGAGTCCTCTCCACCTCTCCCTCTCCCTTTTTTCTCTCAAGCTCCATCGATCTCTTGAAGAAAAGGACTGAAAATAAAGATATAGGACCCTACTGACTCTATCCAAACAAACAATAAACCTTGCAAAGAAAATTAATGAATGGGGATCATCAACCGCTCATGGAGAAAGGCAGTGGTAAATCACGCAGCTTGTTCGGATGACTAACATTAGATGCAGTTGCTTGGTGATTAATTTTGGATTAATTTGGACAGCATGAAGTGGCGTTCAGTTATTACATACGTCCTCTGCATGTCATGGTCATCATGACTTGTGTTACCCAAGAATTTTTACGTTGCACACGATAACCATTTCCCAACCGATTCAAAATACACATTTCCCTGCAAAATAAATTATTTTTACATCAGATTCCACAATAATGATAAAAAGAATTCATATTTAAACTTGAAAATTTATTTGTGATCATTCTTCTAAAAACTTTGGCGCAGAATGAGCTAAACATGTTAATGATGGTGTTCGGTGCTAACATTCTGCTCCTCCGATTGAATTGTGTATAATTTTTATATTGAAGAAAAAACAATTTGTAATGTTTCGAGTAAAATGTTCACTATGGTTTAATGCGACAAAAGAGGAGTGTCTGTACCTTATTATAGTTTCGCGCCTTTATGCCAAACGAGCGTTGTATAAACGTGTCGTTTAGTGATCTGCCGTATGATATGTGCAATTAATGTTAATTAATGAATTCATCTTCATATGAGGCAATAATTGAAAGAGAATAACATTT
Organism: Heliocidaris tuberculata; assembly: GCA_025618425.1. Taxonomy (NCBI): domain Eukaryota; kingdom Metazoa; phylum Echinodermata; class Echinoidea; order Camarodonta; family Echinometridae; genus Heliocidaris; species Heliocidaris tuberculata. The sequence continues at coordinate 29,127,670 of CM046844.1, read as the reverse complement.
TAGAGCTAGGTTTGAAAAGTTTGCTAAGAAAGCATGTGTATGCTTGTACGTTAAGAACCAGTGGACCGGCTTTTTAAAGGACTCAAGAGTCCTCTTCGAGGGACTTGGCAATGATGATTAATACCATACCAAAGGGCACTAGCGCATTCACTTGGTTTCGAACCTAGGTCCTCCCAGTAATAAGACCACTTCTCCACCACCGAGTCATCGTGACTCCTCAAAATAAATATTTAGTAAATAAATTAAACATTTCTGAGGTATTGTAAAATTATATAAACTTTCCCTTTTAATATGTAGGGAAGAATGTTATTTGTTTTGGAGAAAGACATGGGCCCCGAGTCGCCCATCAGACGTTTAGGAATTTTTAACACGTCTACGTTGCACTCAACATTCCCAGAGAAATACCATATCGTTTTATCAATAGGTCAATGATGAAATGAATGTCTAACTAATTAACTATAGATTCTGGTAAATATAACAGACAGAACTTGGTCGTGTGGCATGCATAAGCCTATGAGAAGAGAAGGGGTGTTATTAAAAAAAAAAAAAAAAAAAAAAAAGAGAAACAGAGAGGGACACAGACAGAAGGGGGAAAAGAGAGGGGGGGGGGGGGGGGATAGTACGAGAACGAGATCATAACAGAAAGAAAGAGTAAGCAATGATCCGAAATGGAAATGGACAGCCCGGGGCCCGTTGCACAAAACTTTTTTGTATTTATGTTTTTATTGAAAACCAAAAACAGAAACATAAAACACAAAAATTGCAAACAAATATAAACATATATATATATATATATATATATATATATGTTTATATTTTTATGTTATATATATATATGTTTATAATTTAGCTACGCAAATTATTTCTCTCATTCAATTCAATTGATTTCTCACATTATGTAAATTTACCCACAAGAGTTGCCAATGCTATAGTATTAGAACAAATTTCTCACACATTGTAAATAATTAATTCTAATACATGAATCCACCATGGATCTAGCTAGGCATGCGGCTTTTCATTGTTCAATACTCCCCTGTCCCTCAAAGAAAAGGAATAAATTAACTGCGAAGGGTTGCAATGGCTGCCTGTCGGTGTTTGTACCTGGTGTGGCCGAATACCACTCAACCCGCCTCCGTGGTCTAGTGGTTAAGGCGTTTGGCGTACAGTGCCAAAGACCCGGGTTCGACTCCCGGCGGAGACAGTTTTTGCAAACCCTGCAGTTATTTCCACAAAAAGGAAGTCAGTAAGGAGGAACAATGAATTTAGCTACGCAAATTATTTCTCTCATTCAATTCAATTGATTTCTCACATTATATATATATATATATATATATATATATATATATATATATATACAATGAGTTAAGTCCAATAACATGCATCATAATAAAAAAGGGGTATCTTAACATGTCTATTTACATAAAGTGAAAATAGAGGTTATTCAAAGGGTTTCTATTAGAATTTCAGATCAAAAGACCATTTTTTGAAATGTAAGCATAACTTATCATTCTTTTGTGCAATTTTATACTCAATATTCTTTTTTACTTTCAATAAAGCCATAAAAGCTTCGAAGTTTAACTCAGACTTTTGAAACTTGCATCGAATGACATAGAATTTAGAGCATAAGAATATAAAATTGATACATGTTTCGTGCCAACTGCCTGTATCAATTCCAAATACATAAATAAAATCTGAGTAAACAGTAAACAGACCTGTACATTTATCAACGGCATCAGTAACGCTGCTCCAAAGATGTTTAACCTTCTCACAATCACAGAACAAGTATTTCAATGTCTCTGGATTTTTTAAAAACAAAATGTGCACAATGGCGAGTCAGTTCTATCTATCTTGAACAAGAATGAATTCAAAGCAAAAACATTATATCTTAAAGTAAAAAGACTTCAGCTTAGTTTCAATGGTGCATCTAAAATCATGCTTATGTATTTTTGACCGTTGCACAAAACTTGCATTTGAACGCAACTCAGGAAAATCAAACGCAACTTTATTTTCAGCCAATCAGAAGTTCGCATTCAGGACTTGCGTTTAATTTTAATATGTGTGCGTGTGTGGGTGTGTGTGTGTGTGGTACAAGTACAAGGGAGGGCGGGAGATAGAAAGAGAGAGAGAGAGAGAGCGAGAGAAAGAGAGAGAGAGGGAGAGAAGAGAAGAGAGAGAACGACAGAAAGAGGGTGGGATGAAAAAAGAAAGGAATAATCACCCATCAAACATGCTTGCAATAATAATATTAATGCTATAGTCATGTACATAATTGTATTTCAAAAACATATGCCTCTTGAAAATTGTATTAATTTTCGCCCGATCACTGAACGAACGACTTTAGATCGAGTACCCCTAATTTGATGAAAAGATATCAAATGCTTTCTTCAGATTTAAATCTTGCATTGAGTAATGGTGTCCTGGTCAAGTGTCGTTTTGCTCTGCCACTACCATGACTATTGAGCATCCGCTGCCTTCACCCCCTAGAAACAGAAGGCATAGTCGTGGTATAATTACCGGTGACCTTTTTGAACAACTGTCGCCGGAGATTACACCCTCCAACAAAATGTCTTTTCTCCTTTTATGCCATGACGGATGGGAGAAAGTGTCGTTAGTAATCCTCTCCCGAAGCATATGCCGTAAGGAATGATTATGACATCTCTTATATATCTCCCTTACTCTCACAAAATGGCTAGATCAGCATCAGCCGTCAAGACGTAAAGATGAGAAATCCGACTGAACGATAATGGGATATTTTCATCAACACATGCGTCCTGGACCCCGTCTTATAGAGAGTTGCGAATGATTGTAACTTAACGTGAGATTGATTTCAATCGCAACTCTTCATCCGTCAAGCAATGTGTGACGCACGGGAAGGCGTCTTTGTAATTATGTGACGAGGGTGATTTACAAAGTGATATGTTTTCAAAATGATATCAGAGACATTTGTTATAGAGCAAAAGTTGATCAGGCATACGCCACTTCCCTGTTCGGAGGACAAGGAAAAATTCAGTTTTAACCTACATGCCCGTCATTCCGATTGCGTCATTCCGCGGAATGCGTTATTTCCCGGCTGCGCTTATATTAAATCATATGGAAGTAATTACCCTGATAGCAGACTGACATCTTAAAGACGTCTTAAACTGGTCAAAACTCGTCCAACTCGTCATACGTCGTAAACATGACATCTTTACGATGTCTTAATGACGTCTTGTAAAAAGATGATTTTTGTAGCCAAAATAATGACAATAATATGACGTGAATAAGACGTCTTGAAGACGTCGATAAGACGTCTTCAAGACGCCTATATTAAGACCACTTTTGTCATTATTTTTTACAAAATTACGACATTTTAAAGACAATTTTAAGACGACTGTATAAGACCACTAAAATACCGTTTAAAGACATCTTTAAGACGTCTTTAAGACGTCTTTAAGACGTTTATCAGACGTCTATAAGACGACTATATTAAGACCACTTTTGTCATTTTTTAAAACCAAAATACAACATATTTAAGACGTATCTAAGACGTCTAGAAGACCGCTAAAATACATTTTAAAGACATCTTCAAGACGTCTTTAAGACATCTACAAGACGTTAATAAGACGTCTATAAGACGCTTATATTAAGACCACTTTTTTCATTTTTCTTTACCAAAATACAATATCTTTAAGACGTATTTAAGACGTCTAGAAGACCACTAAAATACATTTTAAAGACATCATTAAGACGTCTTTAAGACGACTACAATACGTTGATAAGACGTCTATAAGACGCCTATATTAAGACCACTTTATCATTTTTTTAAAACCAAAATACGACATCTTTAAGACGTAATTCAGACGTCTATAAGACCGCTAAAATACATTTAAAAAACATCTTTTAAGACGTCTACAAAACGTTTATAAGATGTCTATAAGACGCCTATATTAAGACCACTTATGTCGATCATTATTTTTACAAAAATACGATATCTTTAAGACGTATTTAAGACATCTAGAAGACCACTAAAATGCATTTTAAAGACATCTTTAAGACGTCTTTAAGACGTCTACAAGATGTCAGTAAGGCGTCTATAAGACGCATATATTAAGACTACTTTGTCATTTTTTTCCCCCAAAATACGACATCTTTAAGACGTATTTATGACGTTTATAAGACCGCTAAAATACATTTAAAAGACATCTCAGTTCAAGACGTCTACAAGACCACTTTTTTCCCATTTTTGTCCAAAATATGACGTCTTTAAGACGTAATTAAGACGTCTATAAGACCGTTTAAATACATTTTAAACACATCTTTTAAGTCGTCTACAAAACGTTTATAAGACGTCTATAAGATGCCAATATTAAGACCACTTTTGTCATTATTTTTTCCAAAATACGATCTTTAAGGTGTATTTAAGACGTCCAGAAGACCACTAAAATACATTTTAAAGACATCTTTAAGACGTCTACAAGACGTTAATAAGACGTCTATACGACCGTTTAAATACATTTTAAAGACATCTTTTAAGACGTCTACAAAACGTTTATTAGACGTCTATATGACGCCTATATTAAGACCACTTTTGTCATTATTTTTTCCAGAATACGACATCTTTAAGACGTATTTATGACGTTTATAAGACCACTAAAATACATCTTCAAGACATCTTTAAGATGTCTACAAGACCATTTTTCCCCATTTTTGATCAAAATACGACGTCTTTAAGACGTCTATAAGATCCAACTTTTTGATATTTTTTCCCAAAATACCACATAATTAAAACGTCAATATAGATTTGCCATTTTCTTTTTCATTGTTCTTTAGGTCTAGATCTAGAAGACCACTAAAATGCATTTTAAAGACATCTTTAAGACGTCTTTAAGACGTCTACAAGATGTCAGTAAGGCGTCTATAAGACGCATATATTAAGACTACTCAGTGTCATTTTTTTTCTCCAAAATACGACATCTTTAAGACGTATTTATGACGTTTATAAGACCGCTAAAATACATTTAAAAGACATCTTCAAGAGGTCTACAAGACCACTTTTTTCCCATTTTTGTCCAAAATATGACGTCTTTAAGACGTAATTAAGACGTCTATAAGACCGTTTAAATACATTTCAAAGACATCTTTTAAGACGTCTACAAAACGTTTATAAGACGTCTATAAGATATTAAGACCACTTTTGTCATTATTTTTTACCAAAATACGATATCTTTAAGGTGTATTTAAGACGTCTAGAAGACCACTAAAATACATTTTAAAGACATCTTTAAGACGTTGATAAGACGTCTGATACGACCGTTTAAATACATTTTAAAGACATCTTTTAAGACTGTCTACAAAACGTTTATAAGACATCTATAAGACGCCTATATTAAGACCACTTTTGTATTTATTTTTTTCTCCAAAATACGACTTCTTTAAGACGTCTTTAAGACGTTTATACGACCACTAAAATACATTTTCAAGACATCTTTAAGATGTCTACAAGACCATTTTTTCCCATTTTTGATCAAAATACGACGTCTTTAAGACGTCTATAAAGATCCAACTTTTTGATATTTTTTCCCAAAATACCACATAACTAAAACGTCAATATATAGATTTGCCATTCTTTTCTTTTTCATTGTTCTTTAGGTCTAGATGTCCGTAGTATAGTAGTAAATCATGTCACTGTGTGAAGCGTTTATTTTCGTAATGACAGCAATATGACGTCTATCACTGGCGTACACATGCATTGGGGCAGTTGCCCCCCCCCCCCCCTCTCAAAAAAAAAAAAGTTCCACGACCAAGGAAAAAGAATTCAGGAGAAAAATTAAGAAATTAAGAAAAGGAAAGGGAAAGGTTAAAATATGAAATCATTTTTTGGATATTGTGGAAAAATCTATCACAAAATTAGATTTTCATTTTAAGAAGGTCAAAATTTTCGCTCTCTCGCGTGCTCGATGTTCTGCCCCCTCCAAATCATTTAAGTTGGCTCATTACGCCACTGGTCTTTATTATATATTTAAGATGTCTTCAGGTCGTACTTTTTTGTCAGTTTTGGACCAAAATAAAAGCGACATCGCGAAGACGTCTTAATTAAAGACGCCTTTACAAAAAGCCCCTTTTATTGGCATTTCCGTCCAAAATACGATATCTTTAAGACGTCTATATACATGTACGGTCACTTTTTTTGTTTTGTTCAAAAAGAGTGACGTCAAATATACATGAATTATATTACTTTTCTATCTTTAGTAATTTACTCCCTCCTCATTTCGTTTTTAACGCTTAAATTAAATTAAAAAATAATAAACGATTATTATTAATTATTACACGGTATTTTAAAGCACTAGCTATCATGTCAAAACAAAGAGAAAAGTTTGAAAATGTGTGCATTGCATGCTATGATCGAGCACAACGATCATGCTGAGCAAGCAGAAATCATATAGCAGCTAGCTAGCTTGCATGTAAACGGTACGCGTTCGTTCGGCCGCTGCCAGCCTAGCCTGAATTGAATGAAACATGCATATATGCATTGCACGCATAATGCACGTACGTGTCTGATTCCGACTACACAAAACTACAGCCGAGGCCTGCCGAAGAAAATTTTACTTTACTTTTACTTTAGAGATCAGCATTCCCATTGAATTTATACAATTACCGGTACTCGGTCTACATCAACCTGTACTGAATTTGCATACCGTACCGTTTGTCTTTGTTGAGTAAGTCTAAAAATATTTTAAAATTTCTTTAATTTTTAATTCTAACATGTCTAACGTTAACTTAACGGTCGACGGTTGACATGGTTGACGGTTAAAAAACTTGAGCTGAGTGGCATGAGTGGCTATGGCCTTTTGTAACGGAAACCTGGTTAACCATGTTAACGGTTAGACTATTACAAAGTTAACTTTAGAGAGTTAGACCTGCTACGAAAGTAGTCACAGTGTCAGTGATCAACAATTGAAAGAGATTTTTTTTTAAATATCATCTGACTTTAGGCCTAGTAATAAAGCAAGCCAAAGTACGTTAATGTTAATGAAAACTAACGGCTTAATTGCCATGATTGCAGAATACCCTACCATTTTCTGGCTAGACTACATGCATATATGACATGTTATGTATGAATGCATCGTTCTTTAAATGTACGTGTTGTCTACTCTGTTATGGTAGGGTATTCTGCAATTGTTCCTAACTGTTAGACCTAACTGTTACTATCTTGTTAGTAATTGTTAGCTGAAAAGTGAAACTGAAAGTTGACTAGAGTAAGCGGTTATGTCCCTTCTCTTTATAACCCATTTTCTCCGTTGTTTTGTACATGACCTTGAAAGACTAGCGTATTTCAAAGGGTAATTTATAAGCATTTAGACTGTCCTTGTTAGGCAAGCTATATATCATTTAAAGCTTAGAATCCCTTCTTTTAGGTGCTGTAAAAAACAAGAAACCTAAATTTCCGAATTATTCGTGGTATTGAGTCGGCGAGTCACATTTCTAGTAAACTAAGAATATGCCAAGAGTGAAATATCAACAACTTATTGTACAATATGTTTGTTTTTTTGTTGTTTTTTTTGTCACTGAAGCATTGCTTATTGCATCATTTCACAGAAGTTTTCTCCTCAAAACATTACAGAGAATCCCCAATTAAATGTTGTTTAATTTAAAACTTGCAGTTACAGTTGAACTCTGCAAAAATGATACACTACCCCTAAACCTTAATTCCACCTGGGGATGATGGAGGAGGGAGGCTCCATCAATCACTTTTGATAAACTGACAAAAAATTCTGTATGCAGTATGCTCCATTGAGGTTCCCAGTAGTTGTAGTTTGTACATGTACATCCACTGTCTTACTAATGAGAGCCAAAGACTTGAAAAAGAAATACATAAAAATTGATACAACATAAAAACTGACATGAAGGAGGATAGAAGTTTAACGAATAATAGAAACCCTATGAATTACAGAAATTTTAATGGATTTTATTTTCAGAACTCAAGTGCCTGTGTATTAAGGTTGAGGCGTTGAAGGAAGAAGTGAAAGCAAATTCAAAGCTTCTTCGACATGTTCTCCATATCATCACGCAAGGGAGAGAGGAGGAAGAGGTCGAGCCAAACGACATGCCCTCTCTGCCTCTTAATCATGTGGAGGAGATGACCGCACTAAATGATGCTTTGAAGGATGCGTCAAAGAGAAAGTATTTTGTAAGCAAAAAATGTGTTAATGTTGAATTGAAGTAGTGAAAGAAACTTGACCTCCTGTTCATGTTACGTGTAGTTGTTAAAAGTAGAAGTGAAGATTTATTTTATTCTAAGTCTTAGTTTAATACAATTCGATTATGCCATTGGCAAGCGTAATTCAAGTATGCTGCTTGTTACCCTTGAAGTTAACAAAAGAAGAAATAAAAAATTACTTAATTCCATAAATGACTGATTATATAGCAATTTAAAGATTTTTTTTTTTTAAGTGCAGGAAGACAAGTGCTAGAATATTTTTCCATGTTAAACTCAGAACATATTCATTAACCATATTGATGGCAACAATAATGTATTTATAATTTCTATATCAATTCAAAAAATACATTAGAATGATATATTCTAAAGCAAGCAGTTTTCAGGCTCAGCAAAAAATGTTTTCCTCCAATTTTTTTTTTTTTTTCATAGATATTTGTGTGCCATTTGGGAACAGTATTTGGAAATTCACCCCTTGCTGTGATGTTTTTCAGGAATGATAAACAAGAGTAATGCCATTGAGGATTTTCTAAAACTGATCAGTTCATATACTTGATTGCTTGTGCATCTAAATTATGAAGGTGATGCATGAAAAGGCAAGTAATAGCACAGATTTCATTGCATACTCCAGATGTCCATGATGAGTAAAGTAGGAGGAGGAACAGTGGTGGAAGCTGTGAATCGACAGCTGCAGACCTTGATGGAAATCAGGCTTGCCAACAAGTACAACTGGAAAGGTCAGCGAGGTGACTAGATCAAATTCTGCATGCTGAAAGGAGTGATTGGTGTAATATTTGGTAAATATAAAGCATTTTATTTGGATAAAATATAAATTTAAAAAGCAGTTGCATTTTAAAAACTATTCCTGAGTCAGGGGAATCTCTACAAATTAAGTGTAGGGTAATTAGGAATCAGTCTGGAGCACTTGTAAAATTTGTATAACTGTGCAACGGTTTGCCAATTCGAATCAGAAATTGGATGGTAGATTCCCTGTTGGGACCTTCATGAGACAAAGCCCTACATAGACCGAATGGGGGTGCCTCGCATGCAATGCTTAACCACTGTCCTTATGAGAGAATCGGGTGAGGTGCCTCACCCGACACGATTACAACTAAGCCGAAGTCAGAAATTAGAAAATAGCAGCCTAAATATTGAAAATGATGTATTCAATACAGTGGGCATACCAGCTTTTTTCAAATTTCTGACATTTGGTTGAAATTTTTATGTAAATACAAGGTAGTGTATGGCTCATCAGTTTGCTTCCTCGGTGAGTGCAAGCGCTAGAATGTGTGCACCGACATGTACAGTGCTTGCATGTACATGGCTTGCGCTTGCATTTGCTGAGGAAGTATATCAGCGAGCCATACACTGCCATGTTTTACTTGAAAATTTTACCCAAATCTTGGAAATTTCAAAAAGATGGTAACCCATCTGTTTTTATAAGATATCATTTTCAGTATTTAGGCTGTTATTTTGCAATTCCTGACTTTAGTTTAGCCGTAATCATATCGGATGAGGCACCTCACCCAATTCTCCCATAGGGATAGTGATTAAGCATCGTGCAAGCCACCCCTCGTACGGTGCCTGTGGGAGACCTCCGTCTGCATAGGACAAGAATCTTAAAAGTCAGAAAATGTTATTTCTCCTCCAAACAGACGGATTTCTCTGTTTAAGATCACAGATGTCTTTGTGTTTGTGAAAATTGTTTGTTTTCATACTCTAAATTTATCCGAATATTTTTCTCATAATTAAAAGTGATATATTTCTGATCTGGCAAGGACGAATGCATTAACTTGACTTCGCATGGTCAAGGATTTATCTAGTTTTTCTTACTTCGGGCAACATTTGGGAAGAAATTGAAATTGTAAGAATCCCTTAACTGTTGACCCCATGACTTCTTGATACCGACTGACTTTACAACAGCAACTGACCGTAATTTTAAAGCCAAACTCCAGAAATCACAGTAGGTTCAGACATAGATTAAACATGCCAAACGTTTTGAAATAGCGAAATCTAATTGCAAATCCAGCATGGTGAAAATTGTAGGCTCGTGAATTGGTCATAATCAATTATACCTCGGAGAAAAGACCCGTCTAATTAGAGAAATCCTTGCTTATAAAGTAATTACTGATCAATTACTCATTATCTACCAGAATCATTTGGCACATAATAAGCTTCATTTGGATTTTGCTCAACTTCATTTGGATTACACAAAATAGGAAGAATTCTTAATTTTTTAGATAGATCAACCACTGAACGATTAATCCATGCTTTTGTTATGTGCCACTTTGATTTCTGTAATAGTTTGCTTTCTGGTCTCCCTTTTTCTCAAATTCAAAGACTACAACCCTTCAAAATTCTGCAGCCCGACTTGCTACACGTACGAAGAAACATGAATCAATAACCCCAGTCTTACGAGATTTGATAAATTATAATTATGAACCCAGTGCATCTTTTCATGTCTTTTTCTCTCTTCCTTACTAAGTGCATAGAGACATGCAATTATGCTTATGTGTTATGCGCTATATAAGAATGTTTAATTATTATTATTATTATTATATACATATATGTATATATATGTTGGGAATACTGTTGGAATGCTGTACAAACAGTTAAAATGTAGTCGGGTTGCAGTTAGAATTAGTGCTGTCGTTGAGAAAAAAAATCTGTCGACATGTCATATTAAATTCTAGCCAACAACGACAGATTGTCGACAGAGTGATGGTTGGTAATATTTTGAGGAATTTGAGTCATACATTGCAATAAGGCTGTAACCGATCATCGGATCGGACGCAGATACCGATCTGATTATGTCTGATCGGGATTGTATTTCCGATCGCCAATCCCCCTACGAGATTGACATAATCGAATTCAACATTCCAACTTGCAGTTTTGAAACGCAAACAAATTAGCAGCGATTAGAAAAACATAAATTTTCACTTCTTTATTTTAGGAAGATTTTACGTCAGACGTTCAAGGATAATTTCGGTGGTGATTAAAAGAACATAATTTTTCACTTCTTTATCTTACGAATATTATATTTACATCGGAAGTTCAAGAATAATTTTGAAGGCAAACGAATCTGCGGCAATTAGAAAAAAACATTAATTTTTACTTCTTTATCTAATATGCAAATGGTAATTATGTCAGGTGTTTAAGAATGATTTTAAAATGCAAATGAATAGATTGGTGCCGATTAGAAAAACCAGGGAGGTGGGATGATTTAACTACTCTGATTTTGTCGACTTTATCGAATCTCTGTCGACATGTCGTTTTCCGTCAGAAAACAGTGTTTGTCGACAAACGTATCGACAAAAGGCCTGTCGACGACAGCACTAGTTAGAATACACTTTGAATGCCATTCAGTATTTCTTTACTCTGAATGCACTTCAAAAGATTTGTATATAAGCAAAACTTTTCAGCCGCCCTCATAATCGGCCTGAAGATCAAATGTTCTCAGAATGCAGTTGCACTATTATGAATGCACTTCAAATATACAAGAATTACCACAGAATTTCATTCCAACAGCATTCTTGCTGATCCTGTCTCTAGTGTGACTAGAGTTTTAAGTTATCTATTTTTTCAACAGATGCTGTACGAAGTAATCCTGGATTACACGACACAAAATTAAAGGATGTAGAAGAGGCTATGAAGCGATATTTAAGATATGCATATCAGCGCTTACCAAAGCCACTCCCAGGACCCAGGAATTTGCAACCAGCACCAGGATCACCTGAAGAGATGATTGTTGAGGAAGCTGAAGCTGAATCCAATTGATCAGGACAGCCGAGTGCTCTAGTTATGTATATGTTTTCTTTTTTTATGCCTCCACCCACTGAAGGTGTGTGCCGAAGGCGTTATTTATTTATTAATTTATTTTTTAGTTTTCTTTTTTCTGTTCATGTACCTTTTTTTTTTACCGGAATTGTCACATGATGTTATCTTTTATTTTTAATGTGTTATTGCACTGCTGTTCATAAAGTTGGAATGAAATTGTTGGCATGTGTACATGTACATCTATTTATGAAATTATTATGAAGGGTTCACAATAAATGAATGTACACATCCTCAGATTTCAATAAACTAAACTGAATAAGTATTGTCTCGCATGAATCCTAAAGCATGTATTATTGCATGTATGCGTATAAAGCAACCATGGCACTTTAATTACTCTGCATTGGTAATTACTCTTAATTCCTTACAAAATGGTACTTCTTAGATGTCATCAACTCTGTTTCAAACCAGGGACTTCTTAGTTATTGGGCTATTTCTGTACATCTGAAACATGGACGTACCCAGTCGAGTACTTAAAGCTGGAAAAATGAATAAATGATACTGTAACAATCGATTGATAGAGCACTCTGAGGTAAAAAAAAAATAAAAGAATTATTCCAACATTATGAGCAACAGTATACAATAATGTTGAAGGCTATATGATTGACGTTGATGGTTGTGCTATAAACCCCTCTGTAAAATATTCTTGTACAGTCCAGGTGCTGCGTGTGTAATAAGGGTTTTGCTATTTTACAATATTCCTTTGTGAATGAAGTGCTTGTAGCATTGGTGAGGATGGTGAAAATGACTTTCCAGTATAAGTCTTGACATTATCAGTTAACTGATGGCCTACACTAAAACTTTCAGCGTAAATTTTTTACCTCAATAAGTAAACAAATATTCAACAAAAAGTTAGGGAAAATGACAACATATTTTCTTAATTTTCTGTTGCTGCCAAAGATATTTTCATTTGAACCAAGCCAATTCTATTGCAATTATGAAGTTTTACAATGGTGCTTCCATTCCCAACACTTTCTTTGTTGGAAGTCTTTGCCAATTTATTAGTGATATGTATCTCATTTTTCTGCAGCTCATTTGTATTTATAGCTATACTTTTATTTAAACTGTTTGCACCGTATCAAACTGTATGTCAATGTATATGTGATACATGTATTTGCTATAGAATATTCATTTTATGAGCATGATATACAAATATTGATTGCAACTTTTAGGGGCACAGTTAAAGGCAGTCAATCAGTGGTGTTTGCATGTTTTCTGGGCTGACCCAAGAAAACTTTGTCCATGGTCAAGGCTGGAGTTGCATGAAGGAGACCTAGCACTAGCTTTGTGATCTTTGTGGCGTAATAGCTAGTACGCCACAAAGATCACCTAGCTAGTGCTAGCATGATGTGTTCACTCAATAGTAGGCACAACATTAACTCCAGGCTGAACAGCCATGCCACTGCGGCCGCCGGGCCACTTGCCTGGTCTGGCAAGAGTATGACACAAGGTCTGTCAGCTGCATAGTGTGTAAGGTACCATCACAGCCATACACAATGATCTATGTCAGGGAGTTGAGCATTTTGCTGACCCTCGATATACTTTCAAATTGACCTAGATTCGTATACTGTACAAAAAGGTGTTCACTGCACCAGCAAACAGATTTTACTCCAGATTTCCTTTGAAACTATGGTACAAGGTTATCTAGCATCTGTACTGCGCCCATCAATTTTTAGTTGTTGTTTTTTTTTGATGGAAAGAAGAACATGCAAGTGGAGGTCTATTTTTTAACATACTATTGTTGTTGTTGAGTAGAAATTTGGTGGTCAAAATATCAAGTCAAATAGCTACATGTGGCTGACTTCATCACCTGTCGACAAAACAATGGTTGACAATGTTGTATTCATGATATAGCTGTGCATCCACCAATATCTTCCCATGTTAAACACACTTTTATTGTTACTATACTGTGGTGGATAGTCACCCCAGAATAGACAAAGCAGCATGTATAATCAACACAAACTAGTGATCAATAGCAATAACTTTGTGTTACTTTCTTACAGAAATTTTTTTTTTTCAATTATCATTGACCTTTAGCAAAATCAGGAAGGTGCAAATGTTATGCAGCACTCAACCTGTATAGATTAGCCTTGTCTTGTGAAATCAATACAACAGCACTATACTTTTGATTACGATTATATTCCATTCCTAACATTTCTGATTGTTTTGATGGAAAAATTTTGCACTCACTGTTGATCTTTATGGCTTTCTTTTAAGTTTTAAACAACTCATAATTCTTTTTGTGCAAAGCTAATTAGTTATACTGAATCAAATATGTATGATATACATAAGATAATAACTGTTCCCTTTGTAGCTGAAAAATATATCATAGCCCAAAATACAACAAAATAAAGGCTGACATACATGTATTTTTATGATTAATGCTGCCAGATATATTTTTGTCTTTCATTGTACCCCCCCCCCCCCCCCCACTTTTAGAGGGGGAATATTCGACATTTACTGTTGATATTGTGTTTTGCATACATGTTGTCATATACTGTTATAAACTTGTATTTTTGGTGTTATTTAATTACTGATAGCACACACTGTTGCAGCTGATGAATTTCATACCTCAAAAGTGAATATCTTGCCTATAATACAGTTGTACATGTATACCCTATCTTAGCCATTCTGGGGATAGCTTCAAGAGTTGAATTTGACTCTTTTTTTTTTTAGTTTTTTTGTTGTTGTATCACTGCTTTAGTCAGATCAAGCTCAGAAAAGAGTCAGAAGATGTATGCTTCATCTATATTGGATAGTCAGTCAAAGAGATTTTGAACTGGAAATCATAATTGCGCATTGTCATTTAAACATGACTCGAGTCCAGCTTTACTCTTTGTGAAACAGTTCCTGGGATGTTTTCTTTTTTAATCACTTGTTTATACTTTTATTTACTTGTATCTAATTTTAACAGTAGTAGTAGTCATGTAGTAATATTTATTTGAAATGTATCAAGTATGAGTAGAAATTGATTTTGTATGTTACAAGTTGTGTCATTTGATCAGTGTTGTAAATAGAAACAAAAATTCGGGGAGAAAGGATTTTTTTTTTTTATTATCCTTTTATATTGGAAGCTCATGATATTTTTATGTACATAAACATGTATTTATCTCTAAGCACTATCCAAAAATGATGTGCCAAAAATCTTTCCAAATTGAGATGTTATGCAATACCCGTTCCTTGTGATCAGAAACACAAGTTCCTTTTCTAGCCTGAGCTGAGGACATGACCGTGAGATTGATTTTGCTCTATCTTCAGTTCAGGTCAATTGTGGGGTTCAAATACAGAACATAATTGCAAATGCAAAGAAATTGTCCTAAAGGTCGCATGGGAAAATCATATCCATAACAGAAATATGAGACCACACACTGGTTTTGTTTTTTATGCCAAAACAGGCACCCACCTTTTTGCTGGGTGCCATAGGCAATATGTTTTGGAGTTGGAGTTTGGAGTTATCCGTCCATCTATCCATCTGTCTCGCTTTTAGAAATGAAACGTGTGCCAAACTCATTAGCATGATCAAGGCCGTCTTGTGAGATTGTGAGTACAAATAATGAAAGATGCACAAGACCTGACGTAGCTGTATACATGTATACCACATATTCTTCTCCGAGCTTTCGGCTAAATAAGCCTTTTTCAAGGATCTACAACAAAATATAAGAAACAAACTTAATGGCAAGCGTAAATGAACTGAAAGGAACTTAGGAAAAACAAAAATAAAATGTTCAAACTAATATAAGCAAAATAAGGTAATATAAACGTAAAAATTATTACCTGCAGTAGTGGTTCTGTGGTTCTTGCTCATGTACGTGTGTTGAATCACATGATATGGTCCGTCACACGAGCTCAGTTCCGTAACATGATTAGGGCTGGAAAGGATATGGGGTAATTTTGATTTTGCTTTATCAACGGGGAGATTCACTTACGTGAATTTAAGTTACTATTTTTGTTTTCATATATCTTTTTGCTTTGAAAGGATGCAAAATATAAGATGTACATGTATGGACAAATCATGGGGGGGGGGGGGTTTATTTAAAAAAAAGGAAAATTTTATTAGATGTTCACCACGTATATATATTGTAACCGAAATACATTAAGGTTACCAGCAAAGCTTTGTTTTACTGTAGGAATTATCGAAGCAACTTCTTGTATTTCTTGATACATGTATATTTAATATGTGCATGCTGCCAACATGAGTATTTGTTTTCATATTTATTATGTATACTTATTAAAGGTTGAAGTATAAAACTAATGCCAGCTTGATGTTACTCTTGCATGTAATTCGTATACTCTGTGTTATTGTTTGATTGCAGGCCTGGATCCAAGAAATGGGAAATACAGATGTTGCCTGTGTGGGGAGTAATGCCTTCACCTCCCATTGGATCCGGGCCTTGAGTGTATGGTTCCTCGGCATCTGTTCAGTGTGCTTGCACGAAGAAGTCGGAAATGACAATGCAAGAAAAAAAAAACACATCTACTGTCTTCTGAATCCGCTAACAAGTCTAGAATCATCAAACGTCTATGATTTGGTATCTCTGATGTCTTCTTTGTTGTTACCATGTCTCCAGGATGTACAAAAGACACTTTTTTATTCCTCTGCTCACATCATGTAAGTGCCAGAGGCATTACCAAATATGATCAAGGATATGACGACTTAAGGATTAACCTGTCTAAAGGACATCGTAAAGACGTCCAAATGACGTCTTATTTAGGTACTACACATGCAAAGGATGCTAAATGATGTCTTATTTTTATAATAAGCATGTCTAAGAGATATCCTGAAGGCATCCAAATTACGTCTTATTTTGTGTAATAAAATACGTCTCGGAAACATCCTGAAGACATCCAGAAGACGTCTTGTTTTGATAAACACGTCTAAGAGACATCCTGAAGACATCCAAATGACGTCTTATTTTGATAATAAACACGTCTCAGAGATGTCCTGAAGACATCCAAATGACATCTTATTTTGATAATAAACACGTCTAATAAGAATCCTGAAGACATCAAAATGACGTCTTATTTTGATAATAAACATGTCTAAGAGACATCCTGAAGACATCTAAATGACGTCTTATTTTGATAATAAACATGTCTTAGAGATATCCTGAAGACATCCAAATGACGTCTTATTTTGATAATAAACACGTCTCAGAGATATCCTGAAAACATCCAAATGACACCTTATTTTGATAAGAAACATGTCTTAGAGATATCCTGAAGACATCCAAATGACGTCTTATTTTGATAATAAGCATGTCTTAGAGATATCCTGAAGACATCAAAATGACGTCTTATTTTGATAAAAAACATGTCTTAGAGATATCCTGAAGACATCAAAATGACGTCTTATTTTGATAATAAACATGTCTTGCAGATATCCTGAAGACATCCAAATGACGTCTTATTTTGATAATAAACACGTCTCAGAGATATCCTGAAGACATCTAAATGACGTCTTATTTTGATAATAAACACGTCTAAAAGACATCCTGAAGACATCTAAATGACGTCTTATTTTGATAATAATTATGTCTCAGAGACATCCTGAAGACGTCCAAATGACGTCTTATTTTGATAATAAACACGTCTATGAGACGTCATAAAGACATCCATATGACGTTTGTTGGGTAAAAATAACACGTCTAAACGACGTCATATGGACGTCTTTTTTTATCAATAAGACGTAATAATGATATCAAAATACGATGTCTTTAAGACGTCAAACGTGGGTGCAAACTGATGACTTTTTGACGTCTTTACCTGACATCATTAAGACGTATAGCTTTTCGTCTTTAAGACGTCTTTAAGACGTCAGTCTGCTATCAGGGTAGCGCTTTCTTCAGTGATTCAACGCAAACTGTGCACGGTTCATTTTCCATTATTGTGTATAACTCATTATACGTGGCGCTTCAAAGATCGCGCCAATCGCTGATGCATTCCTACATGTACGTCAACAAACGCCTCGCATGCCGCATGCGACGAGGAGAAATCCCCATCCTCATGTTTCCGTATAGCTCTTGATAACAACATCATCTTGACTCTTGATTACTGTGCTATTTTTCATTGCCCTGCATGGGCGCGGCTAAAGGAGGAATTTCAGTAAATATTTTAGCAAAAAAGACAGATGTAATTTTGTAGCAATGATTTTCAATATCTATAAATTAATGTAGGATGGATTAATGATGTACACGCACTTGACGTCCGTCAACCAACTTCGGCTATAAGAGACCGCCAGAAGTCAACATTCCAAATTCACGCATCATATTAGTTCACAAAGCAAACTCTGTTAGCAAAAAAAAACAACCAACAAGAAAAAAAAAACTTTAACATTTCAACGCTCAAAATCAACAAGAGTGAATTTAAAATCCAACCCTTTCTCTCTTTCTTTCCATACCCTCTCCCCCTCACTCTCTTCCTTTCAATCACCCTCTCCTCCTCTTCTTCTCTCTCTCTCCCTCCTCTCATCTGAATTCCTAAACGTCGATTGTTCGGTATCCAGCTTTTATACGCACACAGTGCAGCAATATCGATCAAGAAAGTGGTGGTAGTCCTATCATAAACATAAAATACCCATGAATTAAACGAGTTCCTTTTCGACTGCTTATTTGTCAAATTCAAAAGGCGTCTTTAAGACTTTATGTAACATATGACAGAAAAATGTTTGTTTGCTTTTTTGTATGTTTTTAAATATAGCTCTCTTTAATGACGCTTCCGAACACTGTCAAACATCTATAGTATTTGAATGAGTTGGAAGAATAAAAAACTGACCTGTGGTATTTTAAAGAGCTTGAGAAGATTCGCCACCTGTACCGTACACCAGCTTGTCGATGCCCCCACCACTCCCGTCACACGCGAGCCTCGATCTAGTCGCTTGGTCCAGGCCTCATCTGCGGAGTCGTTACCTGGAATACAGGCGGGTTCCACACCGTTTGGATCCACAATATAATCCAGGTCCTGGTCTAACCGGACAAACTTCACGGACTGTTCCAACGAGTAGGCTTCGTGACTGCAGTCATCAAACGCGAGTAGACCAAGGGTAAATCCAGGTAAAATAGACCCGTTGTTGATCTTATCCAAAGTATAGAGCATTGCTTCAACCGACTGGATGCCTAATTGCTGCAGGAGCTGTCCACAAACATGCTTGTCCGAGGACTGATGAACTCTCAACAAACCTCCAATTATGATATCACCATCTATTCGTACAGCATGATTGGAAGGCCATGTCGTAGCAATGTCACTTGTATTTACAGCCGATGCAAGCAATAGAAAGGTAGAAACAAAAAGGAAATATATCTCGAGTAGGAGATCCGAAGCCATTTTTCTGAAGCAAAGTAAATCAAAGCTGGCGGGGGAAATTAGCAGGTGCACTATATTCCAATACATGCGCGCTGGTAGCAAAGCTCTCGTCAAGCTCAGCTCGCCAGTGACTCTGCCGCCAATCGAATGCTTTCTAATATAGCTTGCTGCGCCATACTCCCTGGCTCGCTCTACTGTAGTATAGTATACGAATTTTAAAGTGGCGGCGCGCGCGGATATTACATCTTTTCATTCTTAATCTTATCCTCCTCCTCTCTAATTGCGTTTGATCTTCGCGTTCTTGTCCTTTTCTCACCTTGTTCTTTTCTCTTCTTGTTCTTTATCGCCTTTCTTCTTCTTTTTCCTCCTCCTTCTTCTTCTGTTCGTTTTCTTCTTTTGCGCTCCTCCTCCTTTCTTCTTCTAATCCTTCTTCTTCTTCTTCTTCTTCTTCTTCTTCTTCTTCTTCTTCTTCTTCTTCTTCTTCTTCTTCTTCTTCTTCTTCTTCCCCTCCTTCTTCACCTTCTTCATCACAATGTCCGACCTTAATTCCTTCTTTTTCTCCTCCCCCTCCTCATTTTTTTTCTCTCCCTTTCTTTCTTTCCGTTTCTTATATTACACAATATACCGTGCGTTAGTTTCGTTGGTTAGAAAACGAATATTGGGTTGCAGGTACAAGTGCGGATCCAAAATTGTCAGATGAACAGGGTGGGGGCAAATATGATTTCCCCCTGCAGTTACTCCCCCCCCCCCCCGTAAATTCTTTTTACGGGGGAAAAAATCCTCCAGCTCTCACAGATCTGAATTTATTCACCTTTCAAATTTGCACTAAAAGAGGAACATGTATAGTGACTGCATATGTATAAAGTGTCAGTTATCTTTATGTTGAATAGGTTTGTTCATATCAAATCTTGTTAGTTATAGTAAATTTTTGTTTTGTCTTGGCTTTGTCATTATTTAAGTAAACCTAGATGAATTCTCGACCGCGCGCAGTCGAAATTTATGCCTCCGCCCTTGTCAGATCAGTATATCGCAAATTCATGTTGATTTGTTTTAAATCTTGATTGAAAAATTTAATGAAATATTTTATCACTCTAAAGAAATTAGCTAAATTCCTATTGTTACTGCAGTAAATATTGAAATGACTGCAGAGACCATTGAAGTTAAAATGTCAAACTGCGCTCAAGTTATTGCAAGAACAGTCTATTTACAGGTCACATCCTCTGTGACTTTTGACCTTTGAACCCATGACCCCCAAATCTAATCAAATCACTGTCACCCAATTATATACATGTGTGCCAAGTTTGAAGTTGATTCATTAAATCGTTATTGTTGAGTTATTGTGAGAACTGCCTATTTCCAGCTATATAATGACCTCTATGACCTTTGGTTTTTGACCTTGTGATCCCAAAATCAACTCAGATCATCACTTCCATATGCATACATGAGCCAAGTTTGAAATTGGTTCGCCAAATGGTCCATTTTCATATATACAATGACCTCTGTGACCTTTGACCTTTGACCTCGTGACCCCAAAATCTAATAAGATCATTGTCCCTCCCATATGCATAGGCCTACATGAGCCAAGTTTGAAGTTGATTCGCCAAATGGTTCTTAAGTTATCGTGAAAACAAGCCATTTTCATATATGCAATGACCTCTGTGACCTTTGACCTTGTGACCCCAAAATCTAATCAGATCATTGTCCCTCCCATATGCATACATGAGCCAAGTTTGAAGTTAATCTATCGAATGGTTCTTAAGTTATCATGAGAACAAAAACGGGACGGACGGAAGGACGTACGGACGTATGGACCGACCGACAACCCGAAAACATAATGCCTTCGGCACCCTCCTTTGGTGGGCGGAGGCATAAAAATATCTATAATACATGTGATTAATATTCATCATTATCTTAAACGACCTCATCGGAAATAAGCTAAATTCAGCTTTCATGGGCTATCCTGTGTAAGTATATTTTCCTTTCACTGCTATACGCACTTAATGTATTTATAATTGACGACCAAAATAAAATATAGTCATGCAATCAGACCATTTTCTTGTTCTTATTGAATAGTTTGTTTATTTTAATAAGTTTCCCTTTCCTCGTGAAATTGTTGTGTATTCTTCTTATTCATTTCCTTTTTCTTGAATAACTTTTTTATATGTTTTCTTTTGATCTCTTTTTTTTTTCTCCAATGCGCGTTTGGGAGGTTGTTACAGAGTTGTCGCGATTAAATTACTATTTCATTATTATTATTTGACTTGAAGTGCGACATCGTCTTATATTCCAGTTTTTGAAATACAACTGTAGCTACATTTAGGGAAAAATATTATTTGTAACAAGATTATTATCTTCCGAATTATCCCTGCCTGAAAGAACACAGTGTCCCACAGTGCGTTCACAGTGTGACATCATCTTCACACTGTTAAATTCAAGCGTTTTAACATTGTGAATCACATCTTCACATTGTGAGCAAGTAAATTCACACTGTGAAATCGAACATCACTCTGTTCTAAACCACACTGTGGAGGTGTCCACAGTGTGAAATCCTCTTCGCATTGTTAATTCGAGCGTTTAACATTGTGAATCACATCTTCACAGAGTCGACTATGTGATCACACTGTGAACACACTGTGGGACACATGTGTTCTTTCCGGCAGGGATAAGTGCTTATATAGAGGTTACCCAAGTCCACGGCCATAGGCGTATAGGCGGGAGGGGAGGTCCTGAAAAACAAACTGCTGTTATTCGTAGAGAAGTGATTGTTTATCTAGAACAGAAGCTTGGTTTAAATATATTATTTACCAGATAGACGCGATGTACTGAGGCGAACATTGTCACATTCAAAGGAATGTATTGGATATTACGTCATGCTTATAATGCGTTGTCATGGTAACTATGCTAACGCCAAGAACAGGGGGAATTGTGGGTCGTTTGTATGCTAAGGAACTAGTTTAATCCCGAGACGTATACATATTGTAACAGGATTAATTATTGATTAAGATAACAACTAGAAAGATACTATATCAACGCAAGTTTTATAAAGTTGTTTTGTTGCTGATGTTGTTCCTTTTTATAGGGAATAGATTGCAACAATTTTTTTCAGGTCATAGATTAGAATTTGTTTTCGAACAATTATTATTGGGAAGATTAAAGTTAGGATGGCGGAAATGGAAGAAAAGCGCAAAATCAAACACCCAAAATATTTTTTTTTAAATGAAAGTATAAGATGGACATACAAGCAATTTTTTCTCATGTAACTTTATGGGGTAGTAATATTTGGGATCACATTTATAATTAGTTTACTCTCGCTCATTTTTTTCATCATCTTCATCTTCTTATCTTTCTTCTTCTTCTTCTTCTTCTCTTCATCTTCTTCTTCTCTTCTTCTTTTCTTCTTCTTCTTCTTCATTTTCTTCTCTTCTTTTCCTTCTTCCTCTTCTTCTTCTCCTCCTCCTCCTTCTTGTTCTTCTTCTTTTCCTTCTTCTTCCTCTTCTTCTTCTCTTCCTCCTCCTCCTTCTTGTTCTTGTTCTTGTTGTTCTTGTTGTTCTTCTTCTTTTCCATACTCGGAAATAATTATGATTCATAGAGTTGACAATAAACACATGCACTTGTATATAACGACATGAAAGAAGCAAAGAATCATTTTGCGTCTCGTCATTGGGGTATCTAGGGATCATGGCGCCCGGGGCAAACAATGAAGTTACCCCCCCCCCCCCCCCGAGTGCCCAAACTTATATGCGTTATTGTAGAAGCGAGGGAGCACAGTGCATTTTACCCAGGAAATTTTGCAATTGACCACCGCAATTGAGCAGTAGAGAAGCTTCAATTTTTACATTGATAAACGGTTTTCTATTCACTCACTTCTTCAATTGGCAGCAAAACTAATAAAAACCTTTGAGAAATAGTCGAGAAATTCAGCAAGATGACCGGAAGTTGAGATTTATTTCAAATGTTGAACCTTTGCAAATGCTGTTTTATACGCTTTATTCTATATTGGGGGTTCAGTATTGAGCAGGAGTCAGATGAAACTTACATGATAACGAGCAAAGCAACGACAATTACATCTTTATTTTTCAAATTTTGAACCGTTTGAGCTATTTAAGAACTAATACTGGGGGCGCGAAATTACGAGATCCTGAAAGAAAATAATTACGAGAGGGAGCAGAGCGACCGAGCTTTGGAAAATATTTTCATTTCAAACCCAAAAAAGCTAGATTTTTAGTACATTTACCCCACATAGTCCGTAAGGATAATGATTTTTCTGAATTTCCCCCTTTTTTTTCTTTCTCTCCTTTGAGTTCTTTTTTCGCCCCCTCCAAGTGCCGCCCGGGGCACGTGCCCTTTTGCCCCCTAGATACGCCACTGCGTCTCGTTATGACTGAACTGTAACCTCTTAATTCAATTTTTGCCGATATCAAAGATAGATTTTCCATCGCCATGTTATTTTACAAGACTCTCATCGGCACCATTCATTCTAAGCAATATCAAGGAGCTGGCAATATTAGCCAAAGCAATAACTGTCAGTTATAAAAACCTCATAAAACACTCAATAGGCCGCGCTATAACTACACTCATGCTCGTATTCATATAAAGTTTTCGGTTTCTTACTTTTTATCTTTGAAATCAACAACATAACCTTTAGCCTCTTTCTCTGAAAAAGTACTCGATTTACAGGGAGAGTGTAAACAGAACCCCTCAAATGTAGGGCAGGGGTAAGAGAATGAATGGCTATATACCCGAGGAAACGTGATCCGAAGTGAGTACCCTCTCAAATGGTGGGGGTAAGTTGCAGAGTCTTCTGCCTCAGTCACACCAACATAAAACCGATTGCAAAATGACCGATTCTTAGCCATTCGGGGTAATGTAATTTGTTGTTCGATCTGATATCGGTCTGATATCGGTCTCAATGGTGTGACTGGGTTGTTATAGGTTGATTGTTTGGCATCCCAGCAGTAGGAATGAAGTATGTGTCCCTGGTGAAAACCAAATGGGTGCCTGGGTGATGTCATGAGTGAGGCATCCAAGTGCCTCTTTGGCATCGGTGGAAAGGGTCAATGGGGAGCAATGACCAGGGGTAGCGTAAAACTTTAACCCATATTCACAGCCTACTGTCCTATTCCCTATATTCTGCGGTTGAGCTTTTACAGGGGTAGTAAATGTTAATGATTATGCTCTAGTAATCAAAATAGCCTGCATTCGTCCATGTATACATGCATATCGTTTGCATCAATTACAATACTAAACACACAAACAAAATCGTCTGCCCCTCAAACAAATAATTATAGATATTAGCTCTTGGTACTGTATATAGCTCTACAGTGAGTCCCCCAAAAAAGTTAACAGTCAGAAAAGTCTCCCCAAATAAATATTTCAAAATATTTGAAGCAAAATTTCATACCTGTGGATAGCTTAGGATCTCTTCTATCAAATGACACCAAAATATGTGGTAATATTTTACGCTCAAGTGAGCAAAGACCACTTTTGTGAAAAGGTGCAAAATCCAGACTTGACAAGAATTGGTATTTCTTCTGGCTGGTATCAGCAGTGTGCAGTGTCATGAAAAGGCTTATAAATATTCATACTTGATCAATAATAGACAATTTATCAAAGAAGAGGTTTTGTTCTCTGTATGTCCTTACGTATCTCATCAATATTTTCATGTTTCAGTGAGCAATTAACTGCTTTACTGGGTGTTTTGAAATATTAGTTTTGGCAAGGTTATAATTCAAGCTGGTTTTCTCAGTCAACCATAAAGTTTTGATGGGATATGTCAAGACATACAGAAAACAAAGCATATTCTTTCATAAATTGCCTTTTAATGATCAGAATATGAAAGTTTCTAAGCCTTTTCAAAACTCTAAACTTTGCTGATGCCAGACAGAACAAATATAAAGTTTTGTCAACCACAGATTTTGCACCATTTCACAATAATTGCTTTTGCTCACTCAAGCGTAACATATCGTTAGATGTTTTGGTATCATTTGATAGGAGAAACCCTAAGCTATCCATAGGTATGACAATTTCATGAACATATTTTGAAATGTTCATTTGGGGAGACTTTTTTCCAAATGTCATCTTTTTACGGTTCTCAAATTTGTTAAAACTAGTCAGTAGAAATACCAATTCTTGTCAAGTCTGGATTTTGCACCCTTTTGCAAAAGTCGCTTTTGCTCACTCGAGCTCAAAATATTGCCACATATTTTGGTGTCATGTGATAGAAGAGACCCTAATCTATCCTCGGGTATGAAAGTTTAATACAAATATTTTGAAATATTTATTTTGGGAGACTTTTTGCAACTGTTAACTTGGGGGGGGGGACGCACTGTATTGTCATAGGCATCTTTACCATTCCAGGTATTATCTACTACCTCCCCCCGAAAATAAGAAGCAAAAATAAGAAAGGAAAAATAATAATAATTTAAAAATAGGTAAGAAAATGAAAAAAAAAAAGAAAAAAAAAGAAAAAGAAATATAAACAAAGAAGATCATAAAATAGGTTGGAGCGTTCAATTTCATAGGTCCCAAAACCTTTCCAACTCGGGATGCCCTCCCGTGACCAATAACTGTTTAATTACATGTTTTTTATGGACATTAAAACTTCATTACCTAGTGTAAACTTTCATGGTGCAATAAAACCCCAACCTATTCGATTTGTAGTTATGAGTCACCAATAACAATAAATTATAAAAGTACAAGTAGAAGTTAAATGGCCTTGATCGTAATATTTTATACATGTAAAACGATTTTGCATCATCATCTTTTTTTGTTTTGTTTTGTGTGTGGTCGTTGAAATTAGGGTGAATTGTAAAATAAAACTTTACAGTCGATTGTTAGTCCAAACAATTTATAGAACAACTAACTAAATAAAATGAATATGATTAGATCAAATGGCCATCTATTCCGATGTATCTGTCAATCAATCAGTCAATCAATCAATCATTTACTCTCCAAATTAATCAATCATACTTGAGCCGTCGTGGTCGAGTGGATAAGTCACTCAACCGCGTAGCCAGGATTTATTTTTTTTCTTAATTTTTTTTTCTTTCTTTTCTTTTCTTTTTTTTTTTTTTTTTTTTTTTTTTTTTTTTTTGGGGGGGGGGGGCGGTTGTGAGCACGCGAAGTATAGGAAATTGCTGATGAGCAATAGAAGCGTGCTCCCCAGGGGGGTGAGTTCAGGGTGGGGGGGGGGGGGAATTCCCCCCCCCCCCCTCCCGTGCGAAGCACGAAAACTTTGATGTTTGAGCAATTTGAGAGAAAGATAACGGCTCGTGTAGCACCCTTTTTTAGACGGAAAGTTAGTTCGACGCCCCGACTGCTTTTAAATTATTTGGACGCAATACTGCACTGTATGTAACAGGGGTGGGCGCGCTGGCAGGGGGGGGGGGGGGTCCTTCCCGCGCGAAGCGCGAAAGCTTTCCCGTTTTAGCAAATTTTGAGAGAAAGATAACGGCTTGTAGCAACTTTTTTTGGGTTTTTTTTCTCTCACTTCCCCCGCTTTTTCGCTTAAGTTGGCGTTTTTTTGTTTTTTTTTTTTTGTTTTGTTTGTTTGTTGTTTTTTTTTTGGGGGGGGGGTTTCCGCGGCCCATGAAGCATACAAGGAATTTATTCCTACCGGGTACCCATTTACCTCCCATGGGTGAAGAGTAGCAAAATGTACTGATATTAATGTCTAGCCCGCCGGGTAGGAATACATTCCTTGTGTGCTTTAGCGCCTTAAATTGGTAGCTCGACTAAAACAAATAGTATATAGCGCTTTGTATGATCGGTAGAAAAAAAAAACAACAACAAACAACAAGCACTTCATAGATCTATCAACATTACTACATGTATTACTATTATACTTCAAGATATTTCATTTCATGATTTTAATTAAAGATTACTTGCTTTACGTTATAGAACCCAAAGGTTCAGAGTCACATGTCATCGTTGTTCCTAGGTCAGAATCCATTTTTTTTTTTTTTTTTGGGGGGGGGGGGGATGCACTCCTTTCCCAACTCCCATGAAAAATCAAACACAAGTTTTCGTCAGCAAAATACCTGCTGGCTGCCGACCAAACGGTCATAGTGCATATAGATCTTTCCTTTCTCTTGTTTCCTGGGTTTCCTTATTTTTTCATGAAAATTAGAATAAATTTCTCTTAGTGTCCGAAAGAAAAGGAGAGAGGTACAGAGACAGAGAGGGCGGAAAAAGAGAGAGAGAGAGAGAGAGAGAGAGAGAGAGAGAGAGAGAGAGAGAAAGAGACAGAGAGAAAGAGAGAGAGAGACAGAGAGAGAGAAAGAGAGAGAGTGAGTGAGAGAGAGAGAGAGAGAGAGAGAGAGACAGAGACAGAGAGGAGAGAAGCTTCCTGGAAAATGCACAATTTTATCCGCATTTTTGTTTAAAAGCTTTCTAAATTTAATTTCCCTCGTAATTGGTTAAGCATCCAATTAATGATACTTACAAGTACCTTTGACTAAGGAAAAAGTTGTTTTTCTTCCTTGAATTAAAAACTAAAAATGGGCTCACGAATTTTTTTCAGATGAATATTTAAAAAAAGAGAGAGAGAAAAGAACCATGACTAAAAACTTGTCCCATTACATCGTTATTGTGATACATTTTCAGAAAGTTGATGGGACTGGAGGGGTTTAATGTACTCGCAGTAGCCCTATACTTGACCCCATCCTACAAGACACTCATTGTCTCAATTACCATGTTAGACAATCACATCCGACTATAATTTCACCAGCATCTTTATTGACAGTTCAGTGTCCCAGTTAATAATGACTGACAAGAGTAGCTCACATTACAATTAAACTAATTATTTTCATGATTTTGATGGCACGGGTTGGGAATGTTAATACATTTTTAATTCACTTTTCTTGAAATCTGACCGGAACGGGGGCACCATGCCTGACAGCTGTTGCTCAGATTCTTCTTCAGAATCTATTTCTCTGGATTTTAGTGGATCAGGTTTAATAATCCACATGTAAACATCCTGGTCATTTATACAAATATAAGGGTATAGTCAGAGGCATAGCTACAGAGCATCCCTCAATCAAACATGGAGTACTGTTTTACCGAAGGTTCAGAATTCTGAAACGCAAATTTCCCATCGAAGGGGGTTCATAATTCCGAAAATGAAATAGGGTTGATCATTCTGAACATTTAATGCATTACTCCGAAAGTTTGTTATGCCGAAGGTTCGTAATTTCAGAATTACGAACCCTATTCTTCGGTAAAACGAATTTATGAAAGAGAGAGGACAAGAAAAGAGGATACTCTCCTTCATCCTGCCCCTATGGTGCTCCAAGATATTGTCCAGTGACAATTGCTCAAGGCTTTAGTTTGTCAAAGATATAAAACCAGAAATTTTTGCATGCATGAAACTTTTGCAAAATATGCTGTCATTAACAATCGCAAAAGTTTTATGTCGCAGAAGTTTGGGGGGTGGGGGGTGTTTCACAGGGGTAACCTCGCTAGTCATAAGGACCGCTATCCACAATGCGTGTTAAATGAATAGCGGTCCTTATGAATAGCGAGTGGACCTCGTTTCACAAAGAGTTAAGTTTGACTTAAAGTCTTGCGTAAGTGCCAATGTGCATACTGTATTAAACGCGCAATCTCATTGGTAGATTCCCAAAGTCAAACTTAACTCTTTGTGAAATAGCCCCCTGGTTTTACAGTATAGGGTTAGGGTTAGGGTTATGATTGGGTTTTAAGTTAGGTTTAGGGTTAGGGTTAGGTAAAGTAAAGTGTTAGCTCCAGGGTTGAAGGTAGGGATTGTGCTCCATCTACCTCATGACAAC
This sequence comes from Heliocidaris tuberculata, assembly GCA_025618425.1. NCBI lineage: Eukaryota > Metazoa > Echinodermata > Echinoidea > Camarodonta > Echinometridae > Heliocidaris > Heliocidaris tuberculata. Next base: position 29,098,555 of record CM046844.1, on the reverse strand, counting down.
TATTCCCAAATAGGTTCACTTTTATCCAGTTTCTCTTTACATAGAATTCCGTTTAGAACCAATTTAATGTTAATTGACCTAAAGATTGTGCTCAAGGATCCGATGGGAGGCTGAATATAGATATCAACAGCCATCTTAAACTTTAATGTCTTCTTAAATAACAGTGGTTCAACCTTCACCTAGTATACTGGAGTACATTGATATCTTTCAAGGATTCATGAACGTTCATCTCAATATCAAATCATATCTCACATTTCACCTTGCATAGAACACATGTCAATCTGAGATACATTTAGTCTACAACTGAATAATATCATTCACAAAACAAAAATGCAATTGCATGTCAAATTTACAGTTTTAATATTGTTGACAGTGTTACATATATCATTCTACATCCAGACCAGACCAGACCAGGTCCCGATATAACAAGATTTTCAATATCGACATGGTAATTTCCTTGGTCCCAAGGATTTCATTAAAATGATGTTCCAATGTATCACTACAAATTTGACTGGTCTGAATTTCATTGATAAAAATAGTATTTTTGTAAATATTTCATGTACACTTTTCAAACGTCTTCAATTAAAAGTTGAAGTTTTGTGGTAGTGATAAATTGAATTGAACGGCATACTGCTACATGTACTACAAACTTAGATCAAGTTGCATGTACATGCATAGACTATCCATGAGTGTGTGAAGAAGACTCTTACCAGTTTCTTTGGGTGCACATGGATAATACAGATGGTGTATTAATTCCATACGTAGTACATGTACATATCCATTAAAAAAAATCAAGCCTAAATACTATACAACCTATGCATCAGGATTTATGGAGTACATGATAGGCAAACAGCACATCAATTCAAGTTGAAAATTATATACAAAAGATGCATTCACATATTTCATTCACAAAAGCAGACTAAAATGTTATTTCGTAGAATTGGACAAATCTATTTAAATACAAAAAGTCATTAAAAAAAAAAAATACATTCCACCTTTAAAAAATTTGCATGTACAAAGCATGAATTCTCATTTCATAACCCCTTGTATTTTATGAGAAATCAAAAGTTTTCTAATAAAACACTTTTCTAAAAGCATTCCAGATGCAAACTTATCCTCATTTTTTTTTTTAAATTTATGTTTTTATTGAATTATCCTCAATTTTTCTATGTAATGCATTTATTCAATGGCAATTTTTTGGTTAGCTACTAAACATAATAATTGCTAAAAATAACAAGGTCATTCATAATAATAGAGAGCTTACGGCTTTCTACCTCTCAATTGCTGTTATGTATTTTCTTTCAAACTGTTTGCTGAGAGCCAGAAGGGCATTAACTTCTATCGACTTTTATGCAGAGTTGACCCCAGTGGTGTCACTTCGTATTCAAAGGTGTAACACATGATCGTTAGGGGAGTCAAAAATGACCCCCTACTCTGCACTGTTTCAAAAACATTTTCCACATAACATGACTCCTTTTAGCAGAAGAAATACAGGTACAAAATGGGCTCTAAGGACAGGGTATAGCCCTATTTTTTTTTACTTAGCGAGTGCAAATTCACAAAAAGTATCCAATTTTTGCAAAACAGGAACATATGCAATTATGCATTCTTGTTTGCGAACATTGGGAAGCTTCTTGCTCTTTCATTAAAAAAACAAACAAGAGTTTTTCTCAAATCTGCGAACATTGAAATGAACATCCCCCCAAATTACCCTCCTGCCCTCAAAATTTCTAACATGCTTGCCATAAGTCAATATGAAGTTACACCACCGGGGAGTTAACACCCTTCTGGCTCTGAGGAGATTAAATATTGACTTGTAAATATACACATGGAAAAAGACTGGTAAATATACACGTATCTGTTCTAAGTCTCCACCTGTTGTGAGGTACGTTGTTTGCGAGATCTTGCAGGTGTCTTACCCCGAGGCTTGGTCGCTTTCTTGACCGATCTTGACTTGGAAGGATTTACATTCTCCTCATCATTCTCACTGTCAGTTTCAAGAACCATCTGAAAAAAGAAAGAAAATAACATATGCAAATTTATTTATCTGAACAGAAAAAAATGAGACACGCAAAATACACAAAGTGCACCCATGCTGCAAATAATAAGTTACTAACAAGTCAATAACAAAGAGTCGATACGAAAATACTTTTAGAAAACAGGTAAGTTTTTTCTTTCTTTTTTCTCTTTAACATTCAAGTTTCCTGGACAATCAATATAAAACAGAAAGAAACAGAAAGGAAACAAAGAATAAAAAAAAGACGACCTACATTTAGATAACTGATCAGCAATATGTTACACTAATAGCTATTACCAATGAGAAGTTACTACTAGTACTAGACTTGTAGTAAACTTTCAGTTGAAATCATTTGACAATACATCAAGTTCAAGTCTAAGTTCAAAGATAACATCTAATAGCCTTAAGCGGCAGAGTTACAGGAGATTGCAACTCATGATTGATTGGTATTAAATTATTAACCCATTTCATGTCGTAGGTGCCGAATCCTGCCTGGAGATATGAGTGACATATATTTTGTATGGATGGACTAAGAATTGGTCCATGCTGAAACAGGAATGGGTAGATCAATGACAAATTTATTCCCATGAAGCCAGAGGAAGAAATAAATAGGCATTTTGAATCAAAATTCAAGTCAACACTTGAAAGTTAATCTATGACAATTGTTAAAAAACTTAGCAGCACAAAAGAGGTTAAAGGGAAGGTTGAGTTCTGGGAAAAGTGAAAAATAATTTGAGAGCTTTTTTCGTTCCTTTTGTGTCAGTTTGGAAGAACATCATTCGTTCCTTTTGTGTCAGTTTGGAAGAACATCAGAGTTAGAAATGTCCCCTGAAAAGGGTTACTCTCCAAATGCCCTCATATCAAAAATACGATAAAGAGCTGCCATGTATGTGCAGTCCCATATATCCATTTCTGTGTGCAGAGCACATGTTTGAAATTGGGTCAATTTCTTATCATTTTAATGATTCCAAAACCTCAGAGTATACACCCATTTGTATGCAGACATGATCAACCTTTCCCAATTGAGACAGTATCTTTCACAATGTAATAGCATGACCAGAACTTAACTTTATCTTTAAGTAACTCTTTGTTCAACATAGCCAAAGTTCATCATGACTCTACACATTACATTTCCTACATATCATGTACAGTATGTAAGAAGAATTCAGACTTGTTAAAGGAAAATGCTACTAAACCAGTTCAAATGACAATCAACTGCACTTTTGCAACCTATCATTTAGAGTAATTATGGTCTTTTTTCAAACACCCATTTTCCCCCTCTTTGCC